>CM035816.1:44341694-44816694 GCA_020458035.1 Magallana ariakensis
TGCTTTTCTAACAGATGGTTTTTTATGAAGAATTATAAATCTACAAAACAAAGAGGAAATATAATGGGTTTTTTTCGGTAATAAATAATATTTGCATGTAAACATGAAAAGAATAGTTTTATAATCAGAGTAGAGTGATACAAATGGATCCTCAAAGCTTTAAGTTTAACAAATTAATTACCACATGTTGGCTCGAACCCACAAACTTTACAAGTTTATTTACCGACTGATCTAAAGGGTTATCCCACCACTAGCTAAGTGCTAGAAGGAGCAAGGCAGTACTAGGCCTATCATACAATGCATGTAATTTTATAGCGTATATAACTATATATTCAGAATATTATGAGAAAATACAAATGTAGACGAGTGTAATCGTCAGACTGGTTCGAATTCCGGTGCCCGATAGCTAGCTCAGTTGGTAGAGTACATGTACCATTACTAGAGATTCAGGGGGTCCAGGTTCAAATCCTGGTCTGGTACGTCATATGTGCTGTATATATGTTTTGTCACGTATACACTTTCAAAAAATACCTCAATTCTGACAGTCAAAAGTAACCAAATGAATATTTCATTCTCTGATAAATTCAGTGTTGTTTTGTCCATGCAGATATAATTAGTCTGAACCAGCAGCCAGTCAGCAGTAAGCTGAATCCTCCAATAAGAAATTTGTGGTTTAGGAGTGGATATTGTTTATGCATGATGTAACTGACAGACTTGAATGCAACAGAAAAACCACACCAAAGCCGTACTGATAATATTTCTCCCATTCCATTTAATACACAAGCCTACCTTGTGAGGAATGTCACTGGTATAGCAAAATTAGTGGCTAGAGCTTGAAGGTATGGAGGAGTGCGTGATCCGTTTGCTGCATATACCAGAAATACAGTGGACACAGCATCAGCAAATCCAACACATAGCATATCCCGTTTGTGAGATTTCACTATTATATGAGCGCTTTTGAAAAGTTTCCCAAAAAGTAAAATAGATACCAATATAAGTGCTGAAAGCAGTAGATTTATAACACTGACGATGAAGATGACAGCGTAATTGTCGATTGCAATTTTTGAAGAATTTCCAGTCGTGTTGACAGCAGAACTGCTCATCGAGTCTAGCCATAATGGTGTGAAGATTGTTGAAGTCGAAAGTCCAATTACAATTCCAATTGCAAGAACTAGAAATTTTAGCATTATCTAAAGGAAAACAATATCATTAACAGAGACAACGGGCAATGTTCTTTCTGTATGTCTTGCACTTCTGCCATTTTGAAATCATGTGATCAAAAAATGATCACGTGATGTACTTTCGCTTTTGCGCTTTTGCTGTCAAAATGTCCAAATTCTAGTCGTTTGGAATTGACACACGTATACATCATAACAAAACTGAGCTGCATACGACTGAGCTGTGGCACTTTAACAATCAACTCAAACCAAATGTGCATTCGACACAACACTGGAATATCCAGCGGTCAAGCATAGTCACGTGACATAGTTATCTAGACCAAATTTGCTGTGCTGTGAGGGATCGAAATATGGCCAGCTCAATACATTGCAAATCCATCATCGCGAGATGCACTGTAGGACTGCGTCGTGTAAATGATTTGAAGGTGGCAGCATGCACGTCTTGGATGCAACATCGTCCACTGTCAACTAAGTTCCCAGAATTTCAAAACAACCCACAACTTCAAAGTCATGACCAAATTTATAAGTTCAGTTTGGAGAACCCTGATCAGTTTTGGAGCACCCTTGCACGATCACGTTTGCAATGGTCAAGAGATTTTGACACTATTAAGGACTGTGACATTAGTAAGGGACACATTAAGTGGTTTCTTGGAGGCCAGTTGAATGCATCAGGTAATTTAAAATTAATAATTTTTTTAGCTCAATGAGACTTAAGTCTTGGGGACCTTATGCTATACCCCCGGCGTCGGCGTCTGGACCTGGTTAAAGTTTTTTGGTGCAGGTCTTGTATCGGTTATTACTTGACCTATCTTTATTACCAAACTTGCATGGATATGATGCGTCATGAGCTGGACCTATACTTATGGACTTGAAAGACTTGGATGCTGAATCTGGGCCATGGATTTTAGATGCTGGAGGAGGTTAAGATTTTTGGAGCAGGTTAAAGTTTGGGGAGCAAGTGCACTTTGATAGCCATTTCTAAGTTACTACTGGTCCTAGCTTTACCAAACTTGCATGGATGGTGTGTTTTATGAAACTAATCCACCTGACAGGCTTGAATGCTGAATCTGAGCCATAGGTTTCAGATGCTGAAGGAGGATAAGGTTTGTGGAGCTGGTTAAAGTTTTTGGAGCAGGTGCCCTCTGATGATTATATCTTAGCTATTACTGGTCCTACATGTAACTTCACCAAACTTGCATTGATGGTGCATCTTATGATACTTAGGCACTTGACAGGCTTGAATGCTAAATCTGAGCCATATTAGGTTTCAGATGCTGAAAGAGGTTAAGGTTTTTGAGCTGGTTTAAGTTTTTAAAGCAGGTGCTCTTTGATAGACAAATCTTAGTCATTATTGGTTCAATCTTTATCAAATTTGAATAGATGATGCTCCTTGTGATTCTGATGCACTCCACAGGCGTGGATGCTGAATCAGAGTCATAGGTTTCAGATGCTGGAGGAGATTTGACGGTAGTTTTTTTGAACAGGTCACATGTTTAATAGATAATAGTACTATTTCAAATGTGCATGGTTGATTTTATTTTAACAATGTAAATGAATCGCAGAGGTTTCTTCAGATACAGAGCCTGATCTTCATTATCAATAGTGCTAAAAAAAAAAACTCCTACCTCACTCAAACTAGCTGCAGGTCTGTAGCTCCTGGTCTGAAAAAATTCGGATGGACAACCTGGGAGCTACAGTGCCTCCCATAGTAAAAAACTGCAATTTACGGCGCACAAAAAATTGCGCTAGTTTTGGACTGATTAATGTTATTCTCACACAAATTCTGTGAAACCAAATAGTACCTTTAAATTTTCTATTTAATTTACTACTGATATTAGGGCTGGGATGATACTGTACTTAGCCGATTCAGTACATATCACGATACATGAGATGCGATACGATACAAATCACAATACATTGCAACTAAATGAAAACATGAATAAGGGTTTAAAATTAATTTAATCTGTCGATGTATTAACGCATGTCCAAAGTGATTTCATTATATTTAAAATGAGTGTTGCACAAGTTACAAATTACTTTAGTCTTGTATACACTACTTTTTCATAAACAAGTAATCCGAAAGTTTTCCAATAATAAGTTCATAACAGTTTTGACAACTTTACGAGGTTTTCCGCCATGTTTGTACTTTCATATTAGGCGCGCGGACTAAAAATAGACAATAAATGAAGCTCGGATATTTTTGGAAAATTAAAAAAAGTTCGCTTAAGTATCGTTGTATTAATGGTTAATGTATCGATCCAATATCGTCCAAATAAATACCGTGATGCACCGGTGAATCGGTGGAACGTCCCATCCCTAACTGATATCGTCGCTTTACTTGCCTCAGACTTTCTCTTAAACACGCTAACCGACCTCGGAAAATGAAGTATATTAATTCATGTCAAGATCGAGTGTCGCCATTTTAACATGTAAACAAACTGCACCACTTCACTTTACTGGGCTGGTGATGGTGTTAAAAAGAATATCAGAGGCAAGTGAATTGACGATATCTAGTCAGTAAAATGTCCATGCAGTTTTTTGGACTCAAAAATTTGTACAGAATGTGTTGGAAATGAGATTAATCGGTCCAAAACTAGCACATTTTTTTGGGCGCCATAAATTGCAGCTTTTTTTTACTATGGGAAGCACTGTAGCTCCCAGGTCGTCCATCCAGATTTTTTCTGAGGGTAATAGAACGGATTATCAACTGCATCTAAACCAATCAGATTTCAGTATTTAACATGAAAGTATAATTATATATAATAAATAGTGCCTGTTTGGGAGGGTAACAGTTGAAAATGATACCCCGAGAAAACCATTGCCACCCGCTTCACGTCAGTTGACGATGGTTTTCTCGAGGTGTCAATTTCAAGTGTTATCCTCCCAAACAGGCACTATTCATTTTATTATACTGAATGTCTTAATTTTTGTTAGTTGGTTTGGAAACAGTACTACCGGTAGTTGCAGAACATAATTGAACAACAATTATTAATTAAAATGCATGCATGATCCAACAATTTTAGTTATAATTAATATTTTGAGATTTAATACCAGTAGATGTTTAAATGATTTTATTTGGGTGTACCTCTCTTTGTCATTAAGAATATGAATGTACAAGACATAATGATCATTATGTAGAACCATTTTAACAAGAGCTTGGATTTTCAGTGGGATGTTACTACCGTATCTTGTTTGCTAAATGCTCATCAAAACAAGCTGTCAGATATTGACCTTCTTTCTTTTAATTTGCTAAAATAATTAATATTCATAGACTGTCAAAATCAGAAGTTTTTTCCCATGATCTGCTCTGTTGTGTGAAATAGACACAGTTTCAACTGAAATACTGTAAACTGTTCGCGAGAGCCTCACTGTCGCAAATATTTCTCACTGCGGACCAGTATTTACCATATAGTTGTAATATATGAAAAAACAGGTGTGGATAAGGCTTGGTCGCAAAAAATAGTTCCCGCTACCCAGTTCATCTCAGATAAATCACGAAATATAGTTGTCGCGAATAATAGTTGGTTTACAGTATACAGCTCTGGATAAGTCGGGCGAGTGTCATTGCGTTCAAGGTATTGTAACAGGCTGGCCTCATTTTCCTCCTTTCCACTGGTGATGCTTCAGATATAACTCGTGTACTTAGTAACAGTTTATTAATGTCATCAAAACTAATTCTCTATAACAATTCAACAGCTGGTACATAAAAACTGTGTTGGTCCAAATCACATAATATCATATAGGGTCATGTGAGTGGTGGGAGATAGCTAAATTAGCCTTAGGTCACCATAGCAAAAATAAAGGGAATTAAAGGGGGATAACTCTTCTGATACAGGGAGCTACATATGTGCTATGGGAGTAACCTTATACATAGACTAATACATGATGTTCACCAAGAGTTGTCGGTAATTACTTTGTCAGGAATAATATTGTCAGGAACTCGGTTGTCAGTAATTCAAAGTGTCAGGAATTTAGGTTGTCAGGAATTCAATTGTCAGGATTTTTATAAGAAGGTAATAGAACATCGGGTTGCCAAGTCATGTTAACATTCTTAAAGCAAATTACTGGTGATAACTAAAACTCTTTATAAAAATTATGATCTATAGGTTTGTGAAACTTATCATACCTATTAGGTCTGAGGTAATTGGTGGAGCTATCTCACTAAACTGAGCAGCTTCCTCCCTTATATAGCTTTAGCAGCTAGACACTAACCAATCAAAATGCTCTATTCTCCTGACAATTCCTGACAGGAATAACTTATTATAAATAAATCAATTAAGAATAATTATAAGTTTTCAAATTATTCTGGTAACTGTGCTTGTGCTAATTCTGTCTTAAACTGATTAATTACTTATTACATCAAGTAATCACTATCCTGGGGTGGAATTACACAAAGTTATCAACACTGACTGTATTACTCATATTCAGGGGCAGAGTAAAATAGTACCAATTAAAAAGATCTAATAAAAATAGGAAACATATCTACAGGCAATGTATAAGGGATTAAGTTATTAACACTATTATTTAAACAGTATCTATTATACTTGCTATTCATAAATGAAAATTCAAATTATTGCGCCAAGTGAACTACTTGATGATGTCACACAATGGCAGCCTAGAAGCCATGATATTTATAGTGAGGATTAACTTGTATCATCACTGAAACTACTGTACATTTCCATGCTGATCAACAATAGGTTCCTTTATCCATAACACGAATAGTTGAGTTCTTCAGGAAACCTTGTCAACTAATAATTCTTTAAGAAATAAGTTTATGACATGATAAAAATAACGTTAGAGATAAAAAAAAAACGTGGGACCAACACACTGTGGTATAAACAATGACAAACAATGGCATCAATGATCAAGATTCATGGCAATTTGAAATAGTAAAATCCACTCCCCCTTATATAAAATCTCTTGAATGGTTATTACAGTATTCATATCTATTAGCCATTATGACAAGACAGTCAACCATGAGTAGACCCCTCGTTCATCAAATCAGAGTGTGTCACTTGTTGCCCAAAGTCCAAGCTCTTGTTAAAATGGCTCCACTTTGAACTTTGTCACAGCAAACACTGTCAACTATATTTTTTACGGCTATAGTTTTTCCAGATCATAGTCTGATACATGTATTTACCATACTATGAAAATGATTTTATTTTTCTTATTGGAGTAGAAAAGAAAAAGTCAGATTTTTAATTTAATTTAAATTTAAACAAAAAATATTTTATTATGCATAACACATTTAAACGGATGGGATAGCAGGCATTAATGCCTATATAAATCCTCTCCGAAAAGTCAGATTTGTTTCCATTAAAGTAGATGAAAAAAATCCCATTCTGTGAATGAGAATGTCGGTAAAGATTAGAACAAATGTACTTCCTGGTGTTAACTTAGAGACATTGGACTTTGCTGCAAACTGTATTAATGTTTCGCTGCAAAGCAAACTTTAATCCTATTGGGTCACGACACAACTGAAGAATGCAAGTGCAAATATAAAATGAATCTTGTCTATGAAGTCTAGTGACATTTAAACTAATTTATTACCTTTATTTGAAGTGAACTGTGTTGACCGACACCTTGATACACTTGGGGATTCCACTGCCCTGATTTGGGAGAAAGATGAACCAGGTACCGAGGAACATGTTTCATACAGGTACATACACAAGTCTGCTATTGGAAGGCTTATAGGAAAGTGTTACTGTATACAGGTTTATATTTGCCCCGTGTAATTTTCGCCCTTCTACACTTGCAAACAGTTTCGCCCCGTCTTGAATTTGCCCAGACACAGTTGTGTTTAAAGAGAGGTCATTTGAAACATTGTAATTCGCCCAGTCTTAAATTCGCCCACTGACAGCAAGGACGAAAGGGGCGACAATAAAACAGGGGCAATTATTTCTCTGTATACAGGAATTAGATATATATTTAAAATAATATATAGACCTTTTATGTTTAATTTGAGGAAATAAAATCAAATTACAATTATTGATTAATATGAATATCATATGAGAGAAAGAGAGAATTTAATTAGCATTAGTGTATATAATATAAATTTAATGTACCATAATATTGCTTTATATTTATTTTTGTTGTGATTTTAACTTGGAGACTGAAAATCAAAAAATTTTAATGAATATTTTGTAAATATGTCAGAAATATTTGATATACATCTCATCTGCCTTCATGTATTTTATTAATAAGGAGCCATTCAAATTTTGGTAATACATAATTCATGGTTTGAGATAACTATAAACATATAATTTTTCTACCATTACAGACAGCTGTCACAGATGGTTAACAAAATCTCGAACATGCTGAAGAAGCATGGAGTAAAGAAAGGAGACCGGGTGGCCATCTACCTACCCACCTCCCCCGTGGCGATCGCCTCCATGTTGGCCTGTGCCAGGATTGGTGCCATTCACAGTGTTGTGTTCGCTGGGTTCAGTGCAGAGGCTCTGGCAGGGAGGATAGAAGATGGTAGATAATAACCATATATTTTAGGGTTCCGTCTAATTATAAAGCTTACAGTAAAACTGGATTTTTCTGCAGGGTGCTATATTTTTGCGAAATTTTGAAGTATCATCTCAGGCACAAAAAAAAAAATCAGTCTCAATAAATATACACATTATATTATCCTTTTTATTCACTTATTTCAGAATTTGCCAAAAAAAGATCAAAAACTAATAAAATCATAAAAACTGCAGAGAAAAAAAGAATTACTGGTATACAGTCAGGGGTGTGACTGAAATCCATCATATTGAAAAATGATGATTTCTAGTCATAAAACTGATTTTAAGTAATGACTGAAATTCATCATTTTTTGAAAAAATGATGAAAAACAGTCATAACTATTTGGAGTTTATTTTGAAATATGGAGTGACCTCTGAAAAAAAATCAAAGTACTGAAGTACTGACGGAGTTGATTTTATCGATTATTATTTATTTTAAAATCAACGATGTTATTTTGCATGGCAAGTAGTTTCCTATATGTACGCATATTTTTTATAATATAAATTCTCCAACAGAAATTTCGTGAAACCCCCATATGAATCAAGTTGTTTAATATTCAAAGAATTAATTCCATCAAACTACGTATCAGTAATCGAAATAGTTCTGAGATATTGTTTGGATCCAAGCAATATTGAAATATAGTCTTGTTCAACCAGACGCTCGACTGTCTCCGTTAATTTCCAACAAGCAAGAGAGACTCTCAGCTTGTCGGATATTTACGGAGACAGCCGAGCGTCTGGTTGAACGAGATTATATTGAACTCTGGCGTAGGAATACATACAATGTACGACTACAAAGATATCTAAATTATTCGTACCATTTAAAATCTGACTATTTACAAGATATCTTAAATAAGTTTCCTTGAAAAACAACGCTTTAGAATACATTACATTTATAGAATTTATTGATTATTTTCAAGAACTAAATGTTGTCAGCGGTGCTGATTTGTGCTTAGGTCCAAACACTGTTTCACTTTTGGTTTGCCTGAGTAACTGCATAGGAGAGTTGATTAAAATCAACTCCCAAAAATGACTATTCCATCAATTTTTATCAATTTTGTAAGTCTGGGCATACTTAATTATCTCGTTTGTTTTATGGGGCACTAATTTATTTTGGTTTCAGATGTTTGTCAAGATGTTTCTCTACACATGGGACCATAGCAGGATAGTGTACTATATCTCATTAATAAAGTAAATGGGTTGGAAGAATTGACTTGGGAATGGAATTATGATGAAAACAAGTCATATTTACAAAATTAATAAAGATATGTACGTTATGTAGTTAGTAGAAAAGACAGTAATCAGTTATTTTTCAATAAGATGGATTTCAGTCACACCCCTGACTGGTATACAGTGTATTTCCTGTCCCCATTTTTTTGTAGGGCTTATTTCTCATTTTGATTGGTATTTAGAACCTCTTTACAATAATGATACGTGTCTATTTAGATATCAGCATACAAGTGTCTCTCATAGGATCAATTTCATTTATGGCCCATCAAAAATTTATCCAATTACATGTATTACATGTGGTAATGTGTTTTCTTTTTATATTTAAGCAAAAGCAGAAACAGTCATAACAGCTGACGAGGGTGTGAGGGGTGGTCGCAAGATTCCCCTGAAGAAGGTTGTAGATGAATCTGTATCCAAATGCCCTTCCGTGAAGAGAGTCTTTGTCTACAGAAGAACAGGAAATGGAACCCTGGGAAAAAATGACTTCTCACTGGATGATGTAATTATGCTGGTGTTGCTAATTGATATACAATTTGTGTTTTGCTTTGAAAAAAAACTGACATCAAACCAATAATGAACAAAAAGCAAATAAATATTACGTGTATATAGTTATCAAACAAATGTACAAGTGATTTACAGTCATGAATCTACATGTACAGTGTATGTGTGTAATTTCACAAGGAAATGGCAAAAGAGTCTGATGTCTGTGATCCGGAGTTGATGGAAAGTGAAGACTTTTTGTTCATGCTGTACACCTCGGGCTCTACAGGAAAACCCAAAGGTATCGCCCACTCCACTGCCGGCTATCTGCTGTATTCTATGATGACCCAGAAAGTGAGTCAAATATTTGGAGTTTGTTTCCATGTCTATTGTCAATGCACTGTGATCAAGATTATGCTGCTTATTCTCAGATACAGTTGAGGAATTAAGACCGATTTTTTTTATTGATTCACAAGAATTTGAAAAGCAATGCAATTATAAACCACTTTTTACTAATAATCTCTGTCTTTCAGAAGCTCTCTCTCTCTCTCTCTCTCTCTCTCTCTCTCTCTCTCTCTCTCTGTACAAATTGATTTTAGTTTATAATCCCCCATTCCTTTGTTATTGGCAGCATGTGTTTGACTACAAGGTTGGTGAAAGGTTTGGTTGTGTGGCTGACATTGGTTGGATCACAGGACACAGTTATGTGGTCTATGGACCGCTCCTAAATGGAGCCACTACAGTGCTATTTGAAAGTAATCCTATCTATCCAGATGCAGGCAAGTTAACATAATACATTCAAGGGTCATACATGCATGTGCTTTAAAAAAATGGTAAAAAGGAGAAGATAATTGAAATTTAAAAAAAAAAATCAACTAATTCTTTCAGATGAAATCATGCAGTCTCATGTGATTGAAATAATCATTAATATAATATTTCCTTATAAGGAATGACAAACAAATTATTTGGTTTTTCTTCAGCAATACTAATGTACTTACATAAAAAAAAGACTTCACTCTGAATCTTACAGCAAGGCTAGTATGTATATTACAATGGGTCTTAACATTTTAAAGGCAGATACTGGGAGATGACAGAGCGACTGAAGCTACAACACATGTACCTCTCCCCCACTGCTCTCCGCATGCTTCTAAAGGAGGGAGATGACTTTGTGACCAAGTATGACAGGTCTTCATTGAGAAAGCTTGGATGTGGTAAGAGGAGATAATCTGCTTCTTGAATCAATACTTTATTCCAGTACTTACAATTTTGTCTGCTATATGAAATATAAAATACTTGCAATGTAAATTCGGATGTTGAGGTACATTATTTGTGTTTATACGATGCCTGTACTCCAAAAAATGTGTGATTGTAATTTTTAAAACTAATTTCATAATTCATAACCTGTTAGAGATTGTGATATTGATATAAAATGCAGAGAATTGGTATTTTCAGTTGGGGAGCCACTGAACCGTGAAGCATTTGAGTGGTACAGAGATGTGGTAGGCGGTGGGCGGTGTGATGTGGTAGACACCTGGTGGCAGACAGAGACCGGGGGAATCTGTATTACACCTCGCCCCTCAGAAGAAGGAGCCCCCATTTTACCAGCCATGCCAATGAGACCTTTCTATGGAATTGCTCCTGCACTGGTCGATCAAAAAGTAGAAATTTAATATTTTTGGATTGTATTTTAATATTGTTGGTTACAGTGTCTAACCAATGTCAAAATAACAAAAGCTTTTTTGTAGGGTCATGAATTTGTTGGCATCATATCCGTGTGTTAGAAAATTACAAGGTTAATGAGAACTTTTCCATCCTTGATAATTCTCACTTGAAACTATTCTTGATAGAGATTTGGATTGATGCCTATGATGTGTTTTGATTTTTAAGAATTTTTTCTTGATTTAATCACTTTTCACAATGTAAATTTTTCAAAACTTGATTTTCCTTAGACTAATATAAATGATGCTGTAAGTTCATGTACATTGTACTTGCACGATATAAACCCAGTATTTCTTTTTTGGTTTTTTGGTAGGGACAGGAAGTGACAGGAAATGATGTCAAGGGAGCTCTGTGTATTAAATCAGTGTGGCCTGGGATGGCCCGCACAATTTACGGAGACCACCAAAGGTTTCTGAACACATACTACAATCCATATCCAGGTATGTACTACAATCCATATCCAGGTATGAACTACAATCCATATCCAAGTATGAACTACCATCCTTATCCAGGTATGTACTACAATTCATATCCAGGTATGAACTACAATCCATATCCAGGTATGTGCAACTTGCACTGGATCAGCATTTCTTCTTGTCACAATCACACCTTATGTGAACCTGTGTTCATACACAAATTTTCATGATATTGATAGTTACTGACTGTAAATGGTAGAGACTGGGATATTCTAACATTATGAGTACCCAGTACTGTTGACATGTAAAAATCCAGCTGATGATGTGTATCCATTTGAAAGTCTATAATAATGGCTTTTAAATATTATTACAGTAACCGGGTTTTCCAAAGGTAAAATCCGGATACTGAAATGGCGGGCAGGAGGCCGGGCAGCTGCCAAAAGAGTACTTCTATTGTACGGATAACTCTTCCTATAGTTTTCAAGATTGGAAGTTGTTGTTTTGCAGATCAATTGTATACCGGTATATATGATAGATGAGCATATTCATTGGATTTTGATTTTTGATAATTTATGAAAAAAAATACCAGCAGCTGTTGAACTTGGGATTTTCTCACAGAATATTGCAGAAAGGGTACCCCTATTGTACGGATAACTCCTTCTACAGTTTTCAAGATTGGATGTTGTTTTTGCAGATCAATTGTACATATAACAGAGATGTGCATATTCATTGGATTTTGATCTTTTGATATCATAATTTACAAAAAAAATTCTACCTGTTGAACTTAATTTTTTTTTTCAGAATATTGCATATAGGGTACTTTATTTATCTGGATAGGTTGTGTTTATCAATAATTCAGGTTGACAAATGGATTATAGATACTGTTCACATAAAAAAAAACCGGGTTTGCAGTCACATTGACGGCTTTTCACATGTTTTAGGGTACTACTTCAGTGGGGATGGAGCCAGAAGGACAAAGAGTGGCTACTATCAGATCACTGGGAGAATGGATGATGTTCTAAATGTTAGCGGCCACAGGCTGGGGACAGCAGAGATTGAAGATGTACTGGTGAGTTTAACAGTAAAGATGTACTGGTAAGTGTAATGTTTAAGGTGAAGATGTACCTGTAAGGGTAACAGTAAATATGTACTGGTAAGTGTAATGTTTAAGGTGAAGATGATCCTGTAAGGGCAACAGTAAAGATGTACTGGTAAGTGTAATGTTTAAGGTAAAAATGTACCAGTAAGAGTAACAGTAAAGATGTACTGGTAAGTGTAATGTTTAAGGTGATGATGTACCAGTAAGGGTTACAGTAAAGATGTACTGGTAAGCGTAATGTTTAAGGTGAAGATGATCCTGTAAGGGTACCAGTAAAGATGTACTGGTAAGTGTAATGTTTAAGGTGAAGATGATCCTGTAAGGGTAACAGTAAAGATGTACTGGTAAGCGTAATGTTTAAGGTGAAGTACTGGTAAGTGTAACAGTAAAGATGTACTGGTAAGTGTAATGTTTAAGGTATAGTTGTATTGGTAAGGGTAAAAGTAAAGATGTACCAGTAAGGGTTACAGTTAAGATGTACCGGTAAGGGTAACAGTAAAGATGTACCAGAAAGGATAACAGTAAAGATGTACTTGTAAGCATAATGTTCGAGATAAAGATGTACTGGTAAGTGTAATGTTAAACATGATTGAAAGTAATGGAAATACAATGTATTATTAAGTTTGATCAAAGTAAAAAGTATAATTGATAACAGAGAGTCACCTAAATTTTCATTTCAACACTTGATTCATATACAGTCTTTGTAAAGTCCTGTTAAGACTTTTATAGTATAATACCAGTATGAGTAAAAATTCATTAGGTTCAATCTGATTAAAATCTGCTGTTCTGATACTCTATCGCTCTCAACCATCTGAATCAACCCACTTAGAGGTCATATCCAAATGATTTTTTGTTAAACCAATCAAATTGTGGCTGGTAAAACTCTGCCAGCAAAATTTGAGTTTATATTAGCATATTTACATTTTTCAGTGTCTATGTCTGTGATAACACTACAAATCGATTTTGTAATGTACAGACCAATAACATTCAAATTATGTTTTGTTGGGGCACAAGCGGGGTTTGCATAATTATTTACCGGTATATTCTAATATTTAATCGTAAAATTGCTGAAAATTATATAAATACAAGTAATAAGGAATCATTCTTTGAATATTATGAGGTGATAATTTTGGTCAGGGTCTGATCAAATCTATCATAAAGCCCCTCAGGCTTTATTGGATTTAACCATGCTCCATCCAAAACTTTAGCCTCATAATACTCAAAGAATGATTCCTTATTCCTTAAATTTATTCAAGGTGACCAAGAAAAGAACTAACTCTCAGAAAAACATATATTTTATGCAGCATGTGCATAAATGTGGGTTTTCATTTATGCAGACACCTAACAACTCCACTGAAAAGACTTGGAATGCATTTAAGGATACAGTCATTTTGTTGTTTTTGTTACTTCTGCCGACAGATTTTAGAAGCACAAATTTAATTGGTTGAAAAAGGTTATGACCTTTATATTTATAAAATTAAGATATTTAGGCCTGGATGTGACCTCTATAAAGCAAGTTGATTCAGCAACGTGTCAGAACAACTGATTTTAATCAGATTGTCATGGGTTGCTCTGTTTATGCAGGATGACCAAGAGGAAGTGGCAGAATCAGCTGTTGTTGGGTATCCCCATGACATCAAAGGAGAGGGTAAGACACTCCTCTCCCCCAAGGGGGACAATTCAAGTGCTACAAATTTTAAACAATATGTCCATGTTTCATATATTAAATATCATACATGTCTTAATTCTTCAATGTAGAAAGTTGGCCTTTGCATAATGAATTTGATGTAGAGTTTCTTTTTATTTCATTCATAAAAGTGGTGAATTGATTTAAGGTCACTGAGAGTTCAGATACTTGAGAACGGATGTATGCATTTCTTAGAAGTGCTGTACTTTTCTTGTCTTTTTATAGGTATTTATGCATTTGTGGTCCTGAAGGGGGAACATGACATGCCTCTAGATAAGCTTGCTAATGAACTTAGGGGCATGGTGAAAACAAGGATATCCTCGTTTGCTCAGCCTGATAAAATTCTGGTATTGTTATTGACATGGCTTCCAAACTAGATGTGTTGAATTTACGTTATTTGTGCTGTTGATGTATGAAAAACCTCCCACAAATTTGTTATTTAATCAATCTATTTAAGTGGGATACGAATGGGGTTGTGGGTATGATGATTATAGTATAAAACAACTTTTCTTTTACATACATGCTTGAACACAAGTTTGATGTACCCATTAGGCATAGCATACATATCTTCTTTGAAATTTTCACTCATAATTTATTCCTTGATTTTAAGTTTGCTCCTGGACTTCCCAAAACTAGATCTGGTAAAATAATGAGGAGAATCCTAAGGAAGGTGGCAGCAAATAAACCTGATGAACTTGGGGATACATCCACACTTTTTGATCCATCAATTGTGGAGGCCATAGTGGAAAAACATGAGGAGGTTTACGGAAAGAAGCAATAGCCAAGCAATGACCAAGTTGTTCCATCCAATCTAACTCTTTATTTTGGTTTTAAGTAGAGACATTGGTGTGGGTCTTACATTGTCAGGTGAAAAAATAACAGTATTAATCCATTGAATGTAAATGTACCTTATTTACCCCACCCTCTTTCTCGCAATCTAGTTTCAACATGCTTTCAGGAATTGCAATTTTATACCTCTAGTATATGCAATTGTAAGTTTGTATCAGTACCTTGTTAGCTCACCTGAGCTGAAAGCTCAAGTGAGCTTTTCTGATCACTTTTTGTCCGGCGTCCGTCTGTCTGTCTGTCCGTCTGTCTGTCCGTCTGTCTGTCCGTAAACTTTTTACATTTTCGACTTCTTCTCCAGAACCACTGGGCCGATTTGAACCAAACTTGGCACAAAGCATCCTTAGGTTAAGGGGATTCAATTTTGTGAAAATGAAGGGCCACGCCCTCTTTCAAGGGGAGATAATAAAAAATCATTGAAAATTTGTTGGTATTTTTCAAAAATCTTCTTCTCAAAAACCATTCGGCCAGAAAAGCTGTAACTTGTGTGGAAGCATCCTCAGGTAGTATAAATTCAAGTTTGTTCAAATCATGACCCCCGGGAGTAGGATGGGGCCACAATGGGGGGTGGAATTTTTACATAGGAATATATAGAGTAAATCTTTAAAAATCTTCTTCTCTGAAACTGATCAGCCAGGAAAGATGAAACTTGTGTGGAAGCATCCTCAGGTAGTGTAGATTCAAGTTTGTTCAAATGATGATCCCCAGGGGTAGGGTGGGGCCACAATGGGGGGTCGAATTTTTACATAAGAATATATAGAGTAAATCTTTAAAAATCTTCTTCTCTAAAACTGATCAGCCGGAAGAGCTGTAAATTTTGTGGAAGCATCCTCAGGTAGTGTAGATTCAAGTTTGTTCAAATCATGACCCCCGGGGGTAGGGTGGGGCCACAATGGGGGGTCGAATTTTTACATAGGAATATATAGAGTAAATCTTTAAAAATCTTCTTCTCTGAAACTGATCAGCCAGGAAAGCTGAAACTTGTGTGGAAGCATCCTCAGGTAGTGTAGATTCAAGTTTGTTCAAATGATGATCCCAAGGGGTAGGGTGGGGCCACAATGGGGGGGGGGGCAAATTTTTACATAGGAATATATAGAGTAAATCTTTAAAAATCTTCTTCTCTAAAACTGATCAGCCAGAAAAGCTGTAAATTTTGTGGAAGCATCCTCAGGTAGTGTAGATTCAAGTTTGTTCAAATCATGACCCCCGGTTGTAGGGTGGGGCCACAATGGAGGGTCGAATTTTTACATAGGAATATATAGAGTAAATCTTTAAAAATCTTCTTTTCTGAATTAGTCAGCCAGAAAAGCTGTAACTTGTGTGAAAGCATCCTCAGGTAGTGTAGGTTCAAGTTTTGTTCAAATGATGATCCCCAGGGGTAGGGTGGGGCCACAATGGGCGGGGGGTCAAAATTTTACATAGGAATATATAGAGAAAAATCTTTAAAAATCTTCTTCTCAGAAACCGATCGGCCAGAAAAGCTTTAACTTGTGTGAAAGCATTCTCGGTTAGAGAACTCACTAGATTCAAGCTGGATAAAATCATGATCCCGAGGGGTAGGGTGGGGCCACAGTGGGGGAGGGGGGTAGAATTTTCTCATTTGAATATATAGAGAAAAATCTTTAAAAAATCTTCTTCTCAGAAACCGATTGGGCAGAAAAGCTGCAACTTGTGCGGAAGCATCCTCAGGTAGGGACGATTCAAATTGTTCGAATATGATTTTGACAAATGTTAATCTAGACTATTTGAAGACTGAACTGACTAAAGTTAGAGCTCTTCTAGACAATTTGAATGTGTTTAAGAAGAGTTTTCCTATATATTCCTATGTAAAAATTTGGCACCCCCCCTTCCAATTGTGGCCCCACCCTACCCCCAGGGAAAATGATTTTTCAGGAGTAGGGTTGGGCCACATGGCAGGGGGGGGTTGAATTTTACAAAGGAAAACATTTAAATTTTCACAAAAACTCAAATGTTTTTATATATGGTTTTACTTATATGCAAGCATTTTGACATATTGTTGATTCTTTAAAATTGTTTAGACTCTGGCCCCTGGACAATTCTTAGACCACACAAGGGGTTCAAAGTTTGATGTAGGTTTATAATCCATATATAAACAGTTGTTTAAGTCTGATCATCTTCTCGAGAACTGCAATGCTCAATATGTGATATGACTGTAAAATCACCCTGTTACAAAGGGGCTCAATGATAAACATAAGAATATGCAGAGGAATTTTTTTTTTATACAGGATCTATTATACAACATTGTTCAGATATTTTGTATATGACTCCATAAAGCTGATTTTATTATGTCTGTTGTTGCTCAGGTGAGCGATGTGGCCCATGGGCCTCTTGTTGCTTAGTACTTTCACCAGTTGTAAGATTGAAACATACCAACAAATTGTTTTATATGCTAGCCCTGAGATCTCGATAATTTGGAATCCAAACATTATGTTAGAAAAGTCTAGGAAGCATTTATTCATGGAAAGAATGTAAATACATTAGTTTTCACTTTAATTTTGAAATACCTGTAAGAATCTGTTGTGTGTGTTAAACAACAAGTAAATGTTCAGTTGCAAATATTTATTATGAATATTCCTGTAAAAGAATTAGTTTTAATTACATAGAAAATATATAAACTAGTGAATTGCCTTGAGAATTAACGATATAAACTATGCAACCCCTTTGTAATTTTTTTCCTTTCTCATTAGTTCTTTATACATCATGTATTTTTAAATTAACTGTTTGTAAATTACAGTACATTGTAATTATTTTGGTTTTTTTTTTTTTTACGTGTGTTGTAATTTTACAAAAGTTATCAGTTATCTTGTGTTTCGTATAAAATTAGATTATAAAATCACCTGAAAATTGATTGGATTCTCTCTCAAATTAAGATGAGTCGATAAGCAGGCATTTTATTCAACCCCCCCCCCCCCCCCCAAAAAAAAAAAAGATGTAGCTGAGACAAAAAGAACCAAGTTGACTTCATTTTAGAAGCGGGCAGTTGGGTACGGTACCCCCTGGGTCGGTAGGAAATTGAATTGTTGTTAATTGCTGATTTTATTGATAGTTACAATCATATATTAATTGTTGTTAACATTATATACATTGTTATTTTTATACATTGATTAATTTTGATAGATAATATTGTTACTCGTCTAGTCACACCTGATTCTTACAATACCAATAGAGCTATAGAGTGTTATCAGTTCTTTAGATACTGTAAAAGTGGCTATTTACGCTGGTGGTTAAGTACGCTTCTTCTATGGTCAAACAATACACGTTGGTGTTACATACGCAGATGCCTGATTTAGAACTCTAAATAAATGTTTTTTTACCATACACGTGGGGTATTTTATACGGTTTTAAGATTACCGCATAACTAGCATAAATTTCCCCCACGCGTAAATAACCACTTTTACAGTATAGGGATTGCCTTCTGTATTCATTGCATTTTGATAATGTTAATTTCCAACAAATTTGTGTGATTTAGTCGTTTAGGATTTTATATGAAGAAACATTTATTGTTGATGATTTTAAAAACCTTTTTCCCAAGCACATGTATACAGCATACACATGTACTGTATATGTTAAAGACATGTAAATTCGGCTCTGTGTAAAATAATTGGCCATTATACATTGTATATTCTGGTGCTTTAAACTAAAACTAGCATTTCTTAACTATAGTATTCAATTGTCAAATAAATCTAGATTGTATTTTTTGCCAAAGTGCATGGTTTTTTTTCCAGTTTTATACTTTAAAAATACCAAAACAAAAGGTTTGCATATTTTTAGAAACATTTTTTTAAATACATTGTAATGTTTTTAGGTGAATCAGATATAGTGTTCAATCAATATCAGCTGGTACAGATGTATTTTTTTCAATAGAAGTCTGTATTATGACTATAATTATATGTAGATGTATATTACTGTAGATCAAATACATTGTATAATTGTTTTTATGGCTACACATATATAATAGACTGTAGTTTGTACATGTATTTGTCATAGATAAATATATCCAAGGCAAAATATACTTATGCATTTATTGTTTTCAAAGATGATTTTACTTGGAAATTATTAGTTGTTCATCAAAAACTAGGCATTGTGAAAATAGTGACCAACTCAGAGGATTCTAGTATTTGTAGAATGTACTAGAGAAAATGAAAATATGCTCTGAACATACCAGGTAGGTTAAAATTGCACAGTGATGCTTTTTATACCCCCGCTACGAAGGAGAAGGGGGTATACTGTTTGACCCTTGTGTGTCTGTCTGTCCGTAATAAAATTTCTGTCGCATTTTTCTCAGCAACTTTTCATTGCAGATGGTTGAATTTTAACACACTCTTTGTTTAGGCATGCCATATGGTGGGATCTATTTTTGTATCAATAAAACTTCAATTTCCTGTTAAATGACAACTTTGTTTACCAGGTATTTTTAGCTTAAATTTTTAAACAAATCTTCGTCAAAGATTTCTCAGCAACTATTTATCGCAGCCGCTTGAAATTTTAATACACTAGTTGTTTAGGTATGCCATATGGTGGGATATTCTTTTTACCAATCGGACGTCAACTTATTGTTAAATGACAACTTTCCTTATTTTGCATATTCACATCAAAGCGGAAGTATTACTAGTGAGCATTGGCTTACAGAAATCTTGTTTACCTTGACCTTTCATCCAGAAAATTGATTGAAGCTGTTTCAACTGTATCAAGTACACTTACTTAATGCTATTAAATCAAAACTATGCTTACCTGTTGACAAACCTATTTCTGCCAAACATGGATCATACATTAAGTTATAAGGTTTAAAGGATTAGAAACAGATTAGCTTTGACCTTGACCTTTGATCAATAACACTAAGAGTTACTGCACACCCTTCGTCCATGGAGAGGGAAAATATATTTCGGACAATTTATATTTGTGAGAAAATATGCTGTGGACAAAGATTTTATGAAAAGATGTACTATGACATAGCTCGACTTCTGCACATCTTTTATCATGGACGAAGTATAAGCCTGATGAGACAATGGGTAGAGGAAATATGCTTTGGACAAGGATTTACAGAGAAATGTGATTTGACCTTGATTTTTTATCTAAATAAAGTTACAACACATCCATTATACCCCATTCAAATTATATGAAGGAAATTTAATCCAGATTGGGTCAAGGGAGCAGAAAATATGGAAAGACAGACAGACTAATTACAATGTCACCTACAAAGCAGGGCAATATTATCATGAGGTCCATGCATGGGCCTGAGCAGCCTCCCAAATAAAATGTTACCTTGCAAAGATAACAATACTCATGTCAGCAGAGATTGACCATAATTGTGTACATGCAAGTTAAATTAACATAGCAAAAAAGCTCTTGTGGTTAATTACAGTATACCTCATTATCTGAAAGTTTTCATGAAAAAAAAACCAGAAGCACTTTTCATTGCATTATCACATGAGCGTTAAAATGGTTCATGGAAATTTTTTCTCATATGGTTTCAGTTGATATTATTAAATCAAAGTCAGATTTCCAAGTGAAATTCAGTTGAATAATAAGCAAACAAAAAAATTGGATGTTTTGTTGTATTCAAAGTGAACATTTGATCAACTATAAAATAATGTACAATCGATTTACATTTTTCATTTATCACAATTTGTCTTCAATATGATGTCTTCTTTTGTTATGATGGTGCTTTCTCGTGTGTATATCATCACGAGTGTGTATCGTTTTATCTATTCAGTTGACACATTAATACATATGGTAACAGATCTCTCCAGTCTGCATATATCTCTATTCATTGCATAATATACAACGGATACTGTTACAATAACCCATCACATGGGTTTTACACAAACACTCTAACAATTCATTATAAAGTCCTCCTATATTATAAACATATCATCAACTTTTGCCTGCCATTGCTTTGTATGGCGAGTCGTCTGTGTACTGTAGATGGTGCTCCTGAAACCTGGTTGATATCCTTTGTGTGGACTTTAAATACTTCTCTAAGCAGTTAATGGAGCAGCTATTCTAAAAAAGTAATATGAAATGACACTAGAATAACATTAGGGAATACCACATAAATTGTACAGTAGGTATAAAGAAATTTTAAACATTTCCTTAAAGTCAAGAGCAAACAAATACCATACTCTATCCAAATATGAACATTTCAAGCCAAAAAACTTCTTTTTTTGAAAAATCTAAATAGCTAAAACTTCATGTAAATAAAGAAATATCTAAAAAGAGCCAGTGCATGTTTTAGTTTTTAACAAACCTTTTTAGTTTTAAAATTAATTAGAATTTTCTGTTAGAATGCATGTGTCTAATATCAAATACAAACCTCCGCATTAGAAATCTTCCTTGTGGTAAAATCATGAACACAGTCTTTGAAACACATCTGAGTGATTTTGTTATATGCTCCAATGAACTCTTTAAACTTATGCATGTAATAGAAAATAAGAATCAAAACTCATCTTAAAAAGTGCATACCATATTCCTATAAAGGTATATGGAGTACAGCTTTAATACATGTACTGCAATATTCAAAATTGTTTAAAATTGCAAAAAAAAATGCTGTTTTGATTAATTATTTAATTTGCAGTATAATTGTATTATTCTGAGAGTAACAAATGGTTATTTATTTGTTCTCAATATTGTAGAAGTAAGAATAACCTGTTTAACTGCTGCCTCTGGATCTATTTCTTGTAAATTTGGAGTTGCCATACTGTGTTTGTTTCACTAAAATAAAGAATACTTGACTCAATGAAGAATATGTAATGTTCTGTAATGAGATTTTAAATTTCTACCATCTGAAAAATGAATCCCATTGTTGGCAACCCATGGTCCGTCTTTCTTCTCTCTTCTCTTAGGTAAGAGAAGTGAGACCAACCATGGGTTTCTGACGATGATCAAATCAGATCCTTGATGTTCTCGATTTACAATAAGTATGATTGACATATGCCATTATCAATAGCTTAGCACATAAATCGACATGGGGGGGGGGGGGGTGTCGACAGGGACATGTTTTGCGTATGCAATACACTCAGAATGCTCTTGTTCACTAAATTTTTTTTAATTTTTAAGATTCATTCATTTATTTAAAACTTAATAAATTATATTTTTAAACACTGACAAGATACCATGCTATTCTGATTTTGGACACAACTTGTATGTACACGTATTCGGTAAATAAAAATATGTAAAGCATTTGTTACAGGATGAGCGATATAATGGCAGACCAGTCTGGGATTCAAATCTGAACCTCAGTTGCTCCTCCAACTGAGCTAACTGGCTCGGGCCGCTCCTGCGATCAGGTCAGTCTGACTGTCGCACTTCTCCCACCCTGAAATGATCTTCCCAATTTTAATGTATTTGAAGTGTCATTTCTGTAGATTTTAGGGTCATTCCGGTAATTTCAGTTGTCATTTCTGTAGATCCTGTCATTTCAATAATTCGATGTACCGCCTTTACAGATCACATCCAAGGTATTTGCCCTATCGGGGGTGTAATTAAATAGAATGGGAGACATAGTGATGGACAATGCACACCAGGCTATAAATAGGGACTGTATAATGACCTGATATGTATAATGTCCTGATGACCTGATGGCGTGTATTTTGTAAAATACTGATTTGTGCAATGAAATAAGAAAAATATTTTTACATTTTTATATAGATAATACTATTTTCTATCAGAAAAACACAAGAAATAATTTATAACTTCTTTCAAATTAATTTTACAGGGCATATAATTTTTTCAGGAGTATAATGTCCTGATTTTTTTGTATAAAGACCTGATGACCTGATGATTTTTAAAAGGCTATAATTATAAAATTTAAGCGTTATGCCTCGGTATTTATATTGACATAGTTTGATATGATCATCTAAATGAAAATTCTGAAGTTTGAACAAATATTGATGGTTACTTTTTCCAAAAAATCACTTTGATCTAAAACATGGGGTATAATGTCCTGATTTCAGAATGGCCTGATTGACCTGATCAAGTAGATAATGAACCAGATCATATAATTCTGACGATTTAAGAACCAAAAAAACATTCTAATAATCGTACAAATAAACTAATTAAGATTTTATTTATAAATCTTAGTTATTCAGACTGCTCTCTCTCTCTCTCTCTCTCTCTCTCTCTCTCTCTCTCTGTGTGGTTGTGTGTGGAACAGTTGGTTTTCTGGGTTTTTTTGTATGGGTTTCAGTGTACATAAATCTTTAAATAACTTAAATACCACCTTTTCTTAGTATAAATGAGTGTGAAGATTATATAAAATGTGATCTGTCCACTTATAGTTTTTTTTTTGGGGGGGGGGGGGGTGGGGGTGGGGGAAGTAAGATGAACGTAGGTATTATAGGCTATATATTCAAAACTATAGTCAATATAGTATATCTTGTTGATTTTAGATTGACACGTAAATCTAAATACATTGTATTTATTTTCTCTGTAAGTTAGTAAAATGTATATGTAAAACTGAAAAATATACACGATTATTAAACTGTAAGAAATAGGTATATACCTTGATCTTTAATGGAGAGAACTAATCTTTTATCATTGATTTTTTAAAATATAAATCATGTACACTTAATACTTTGAGATGATAAATCTTAATTTGTAAAAATATTTTGAGCAGTTCAAACATTCATACAGAAGTGTGGAAACTGATTTACCGGTAACTAAATTATATGTTTTTGCATAATTTTCTTATTCAACTTCTACTATATGATACACAATATCACAGCATTTAAAACAAGTGTTTTATTTCTCTGTTTCATTTATTTTGTACCACAATTGTTATAAATGTTTATTATATATATGTAAATGTAAAAAAAAATAATAATAATGTATGTAACAAGGAGAGGACCACCTATTAAGTTTTAAACTATGTACAGTGTAAACTGTTAATTGCTATCAAAACAAAGGAACCCAATTATGGTTCTTACAGAAAAAAAGGTGTGAATAACACCCCGGTATACCATACACGTATACAGGCTACTGGATATATACAGAGGGGGTGCAATCTGTCAAACATGCTTAACGAACCGTACATCAGCTGACACATAATACCAGAACAAATAATAAATTGAAACATTTATAAATTAAAAAAAAAAACATAAAATAAAGAACATAAAAAATTATATTTTAGAAAGCAGTATGAGGGTTTCCCCTGAATACCTTTAATATTGTCCTTAAGTGGAGAGAGATTCAAGTGGTCTATAATATGAATAATATGCATATAATTAATTAATTCATTTTTCAAGAAAATCTGGTTTAAATATAAAATTGTCACAGATTTTGTGTGCATATGTGAGAAATTCATAATATTGAAAATTTTGACTGAAACCAAATTTAACTGATAGTATTTTTTGTTTAAAAGTATTGATATGTAAACAAATTTGAATTTTGCATTTATTTGATCATGATTGAATTAACGGAGTAGAATCCTGTTACAAATGAAGACTTTTTATACATATGCAGCAGAGAGTTTCCTAATTTTTATCTTTTCAAAGCTATAATCAAATTCAACCACTGTGAGATATATACCCCGGCTACATTCATAATAGCAAATCAAGTCAATCTGGGCATTATGAAATCAAGACATTATGTTATATTCCTTTATATGATCAAAGAAACATGACCAGATTAATGAAGAATTTTCCCCACAAAATTATTATTCAAAAGATCATACAGGTCCCTCTTTTATACAAATTTTCAGATATATATCTGAAAATGGTGTTTAATAAACTGTTGAAATTTATCAGATCACCAGGTCATTACCAATTAAAAATCAGGTCATTATAACCCTGGATTTTTTTTAACTGCTCAATAAGAATAATTTAAAGGAATTTTCAAAATATTTTTTGTGTTTTTATAGGAAACAGTATGATCTATACAACAAAGTAAAAATATTTTTCTTATTTCATTGTACAAATCAGTATTTAACAAAAAACATGCCATCAGGTCATCAGGTCTTTATACAAAAAATCAGGACATTATACCCCTGAAAAAATTATATGCCCTGTAAAATTAATTTGAAAGAAGTTATAAATTATTTCTTGTGTTTTTCTGATAGAAAATAGTATTATCTATATAAAAATGTAAAAATATTTTTCTTATTTCATTGCACAAATCAGTATTTTACAAAATACACGCCATCAGGTCATCAGGACATTATACATATCAGGTCATTATACAGTTCCCTATAAATATGTGCCCACTGAATGATCAGAATCTCTTGTCTGATGTTCTACCAATCTATCTGATGCTAGCAATCGAACTTGTCTGGCTGTCATATTCCTAGCCCTAAATGATAAATGACTACTCTATTTATGTCATGAAAATGTAAATACATGTATGGTGATCGCAGTCTCTGCATGATATCAACACTTTGAAGAAAAAGTGAATGGGTTAACGTTAACTAATTAAAAAGAGAGTATTCAGGTGTAAAAAAGAACGGTGTCAATCTCGTGTTACGTCTCGTACCAGAAGGTATCATATGATGTAAGCACTTAAAATACTACATGCTGCAACCTTGAAATAACAGAACAAATTCGAAATGAATTAATTATAATGAAAAATTGGCTGTATCTCCCAACAAACATATATTACCTTGCTACTTAACTTAACGTGATAAAATTATTCTGTAATTGTGTCTTCGAACAAATTTCATATTCAGCAAGGGTTTGTTTACCTTCCCACGTGGGTAATCTTGACAAGTTTCGACAAATACAACTTCTGCCGTAAGTGATGATAGAAACCCAAGTTTTGATTACACGATATTTGATTGGATAGTTACGACCAAAATTGAAATGGTACTTTATATGTGATATCACATTACTTTTATTTGTTTAAAAATCACGAATTGTTTTTTTTATTTGAAAATCTATAAACAATTTTCTGGGTATAAATAATAAATATCAAATTTACGACAACCGTTTATGATGGATATACCAATGAAAAAGCTCGTTACAAAATGCATTCCTGGAGATATTTTTGTTGACAAAAATGTAGCGGGTGTTTAAAGGTGTTTGTAGTTTAAAGACTAAATAAGAAATATGTGTGTTTCTCTTGATGATGTTTAAACATGATAATTCTTCATAGACAACTGCTCAAAATATGGGAGAGCACGATGCCTGAAAGAGCCATTTCCCCACCAGTGGACCCTTCCGAATTTTCTTAGTTCAAAAGAGCACATAAAACAAAACATTGAAATGGAAGAGATGCTTGAATTGCTGTCAACAACAGATGCAGCAGTAAAGGCTTTAGACAAATCTAATAGGTAAAGTACCTTTTAATTGGACATTTCTGTAACTTCTGTCAAGTTGTAGGCCTCCTGTAGCTGTTATCTTGTGGAGCAGCTGATGATTGAAATCCTACACAGTATGATCTCTTATTTCCTGTTAGAGACGTTTTCTGCATTAAATTTTCAAATCAATGTGATTTTTTGTTGACATATTTAATCTTGATAAAAAAAATTGCAGATCTTAATCTTGTTGATTCTGAACAGGACGAATTGGTACTGAATTTATACTGTGAGAGATCAAGTCAGTAATTGATTATATTTATTAATTCTTTAGCTACTTTTTAAAATTGAGTGACATTTATATTTTGCAGATCACAAGCGTCTTCAAGCAGCAGATCTTCCTCAGGGTCCAAGAAGAAAAGTTTTACAGAAATCCCAGATAGTGGAATAGGTAAAACAGAAGACAAATCTCCTAGAACTTTACCATCTCATTCTAAAGAGGTAGATGAGTTAGATATTTCTCAACATAGTTCAGATGTCAGTACTACTGCCAGTGATGTTCTGATAAGATCTACAACCGCTGTACCAGGGGAGAGGAGTGTGTTAGATGACAAGAGCTTTCAGAGTGTGGATAACACAAGTAACATCTCAAAGTGTTCTAAATATTCATTTGGCAAGGAGAATTTCAACAGTTCTGGGCCTGTGAAAGTTAAAGTCTCATCAAAACTGCTGAGGGAAATTAAATCTCCATATGAAAGTCCACGTGAGGAAGTAAATGCAGGAAATGAGTCCCCGAAAATTCAGAATGGACAACCAGAAGGAGCCTTTATTAAAAAACAAAATACAGGTAAAGATGCACATGAACTTTCAACTGGGTCCCAAGCAAGTTCCAGAGGGGGAGAAAACTCAGGTGTAACAAAACATTCTAGTCGACCAAACTCAGCAACATCAAAGTCTTCCACTGGAAGCAAGTCAGGATATGTAATTAAAGGACCGACATCAAAACCGGTTCAAGACTCAAAAATGAGTGGGCAGCAAGTTTCCTCCAAACCTGTAAGTAACAACCCTAAGGACATTATAACTCTACAGAGCACCCCACAAGGCAAACAGTCCAGCAACCCAAAGAGGGATAGTCTAGGTACTCCAGAAAAAACAAAGAAAAAGGGAGGATTCCCACAACCAGCCTTTGTAGAAAGACACACACATGAGAAAGTGCATAGAGACAAGATGGCCTTGAGTGATGATGATGACAAAGGCAGCTACTTAGATGACTTCATCAAAGACCAATCAGAGAGTCAAGATATGGTGCCTGAAAAATTAGGTAGCATATTCATTTCTTTAACCAAATTTTAATGTAACATTTCTTACTTGTTACTTTCAAATTGAAACATATTAATATGAAAACAAAGCTTTAATAAATAATGAATTTTTGTTTAAAGAATTTTTGAATTGTTATTGAAAGTTGATATGTCAACAGTTACAGAGTCAGTAGAGACCAGTATTCATAGTGCTACCAGCAGTCAACCAGAGATAGTGACTGTACCAGAGAGGATCGTCACAGTTTCCACCCGGAGTTCCCTCTCCTCAGATAACTCTCTCAGCGACTCGGGCCAGATACTCACCATTCAGGAGAAGCTGGTCACAATATCGGCTCCTCTATCCATGGAGGATGAGTCCACTGCCAGTCAGGCGGAGGAGGAAGATGAGAAGATTCCACCCAGACTGCCAGATAAGTTCCATCATTACACAGCAAAGGTAGGTTGAGGAAGCATATTAAAACTTGGTGATTTTATGAGAACTATTGCAATTGTGAAATTTCCACTAGATATGTGCAAACAAGCTGAATTTTTGTGACTTCCGTTTTGGCATTAACTGAAAATCTACAGAATATGTGACAAAATCAAGATTTTTTTTCATGTTGATTGTCAGTGGTATGCTTAGTATGTCGAATAATGATATATATCATGCCTTTATTTTTCATTTTTACAGCATCACAGTAATGGATTGAAGCAGGGATCAGAAAGCAGTGGAACATCTGTGGTGGATCATCCGTCAGATTCTGGAGAAATTCATGTAGAAAAGTTCAATCTGTCAGAGAAACAGCGGTTAATGAAAGAAAATTTTACTAAGAGGTCAGTTGTTCTTTCTAACTGATATAGATATACACTCAGCAAAACTTCTAAGTGTTCAACCTGATAAAAAGAATAATTTTGATATTACGAAATTAAATGATGTGAAATTTTCAACATTTCGTAACTGATATGTCTTCTCATCAATAGCACAGATAAAATAAAACAACACCGATTACAATTAATTACCCATGACGAAACGTCAAAAGATTAAATGTGTATTTTTCTGCACGTGTTTAATGTGATTAGCAATTTTTTGTGATTGATATTAGTCTTTGGTGATAGTTTAAAAACACTTAACATGGTCAAAATGATCACTGAGAACACAGCCAGAGCCGTTGGAATATTGATGTCTGCATTGTTTCTACGACAGATTGTACTCAATTTAAATTTGCTGTTTACTTTGTCCTCAACATTGTTTTAAATATTAAGCAATCTGAAGAAAACGCTATTTTGATATTACCAATATATATAATTTTTCTATTTCATAAGTTTATTATCATTTTCATCAGCAACTTAAAACAATGAATTAAAACAATCCAAAAGCTCTCCGCGAATTTCAACCGAACTGGAAGTGTTTGTGATATTTAGCAAAGGTTAAGGTCATGGGCCGCAACCAGAGGTCAAGGTCAATGCAGGGTTTTTGACAATTGAAAGTTAAGCGGAAATCAGTCACCCCAACAGCAAGACCAATAAGTGTGCGTATTTGAATATTTTCTTATAGGAAATACATTATACTTGGTGAACACTTAGAAGTTTTGTCGAGTTTATTGGCAGAACTTCAAAATTATTTATCTAAATGACTTTCAGTATTATTAATTCAATTAATTAACAAAGTAAACTGTGAAAATAATAGATAATACCAGGACCGTAGGAAATGCTCCTTAAAATTTCATCAAGATTGCTTGATCCTATGTTTTATGCAAATCTATAAGGCATTTAAAAAATATAGTCTTGCAAAGCACAAATACAGCATTGGGGATAACAATTCAATCAACAAGTTTCCTAATGAACCATGCAGCTTAAAACATTGTTCAAAACTTTTTATTAGTATGCTACCGTACTTAAAAAGAGACTTTGGCCAGGATTTATAAAAAAAATTTCATGAGTTTGGTCAATTTCAAGTCTTTTTTTACCAGATTACAAGGTGGGCCTAAGAAAAGGGTGGTTCAGCCCAGACTTATCGGCCCAGCTGCCAAGACTTCGAAGAGGGAATCCAACAATGGGAGGGATCAAACCACAGAGTCTCTGACTGCTGCTGTGGCTGCAAGTGCGGCGAGTGCTGCTATTGCCGCCACACAACCATTCCTCAAGGTAACAAAGGGGTGCACAGACTGTATGGTATAAGCACCTGACATAAACTATGATGAAAAACAATTTAATGAGTCTATTGATATATTGCAACACAACCAACGTTAATTCTTTACTGGTAAATCTGGAACATTTGTATGCCAGAACTTTTAGTGTACATGATGGTAGATATTGAATGATCTGATCTTTATACAATTAAAGGCACAACAGGAGATGGCTAATATTCTGAATCGAATCGCTGGTCTCCAGTCTGGTGTGGCCCCACCATTGAAGGGGGGCTCAGAGTCTGAAAGAGTGGCCGAGCTAGAGAAACAGCTGGCGTCAGTCACAGAAAAGAGAATACAGCACCTGGAGAGGTTAGAGGAACACCAGGTGGCCATGCAGGTAAGTGAATGCCTGGTCGGCGCCTAATGTGTAGACTACTGTAAATGACAACGTGATGTAAAGGTGAAATGTTCCAAAGTACAGAGGCTTGAAAATCCTATACACATAGCATTTCCAGAAGACATTACCTAAATCTTAGTAGAATTACAACTCACAAAGAATGTACTTGTACTTCAACCCTTTGAGCATTGTATATGTATGTGTAAAGTAATTTTGTCCTAATAATGGACAAACCCTAATGTTGGGGTAAAAATATAGAATATTTAATTCTTATTCATTCTTATTTTGCTGAATAACCCCCATCATCTTAGCAGACACTTGTACAATCAGGCACTGTGAATTAAATTTTACTGTTTCAGTAAATATTTCATATCAGACATGAAATGTACTAAAACCTTGTAAATGTTTATACAGCTTATCAAAATTGAAATGATTTTATCAATTTCATTACTTTATAAAGGTGTAACAATTTTAACTGATATCAACTTTTATTCCTCATTCAAGGCAAAGTTACTATCACTATCAAGAACACCCCAAAACAGGGTGGAAGTATCTCAGCCGAAATCTCCAACGATTCGCTCTCCCTCAAGGAGCCCCCCAGTGCAGAGAAAGAGAGAGTTTCCACCAAGACCTATAACAAAGATGACTGTCCCAAAACCGGGTCACAGTGACTACAACCAGGAACTCTTCCAGGACCATCAGTCTCCCGAGACCCCCAAACCACGGGGCAACCCCCCAAAACCACTGTCGTTTGAATTCAAAAACAAGAAACAGCAATCTAGTAATGGCATTTTCATATACTTGTATTATACTTACAATAAATTGCATGTATTCTGCCATTATGATATTTCATTTTGTTCAGAGGGGAAATTACAAAGGAGTGAAATTGGTTTTCACTGCCATTAGGCTGAAGAAGCATGGGTAAAATTTAATTCTTTATCAGGTACATTCACTACTACAGGTTTATCATAATTATTCTCTTTTATAGCTCGAGGAATTTTGGAGGAAATTCTGGCTGCTGATGGATCCCCTCGCAGGGATGTGCCAGAGCCCACAAAGTACCAGGATAAAGACAAGTAAGAGATTATCTAATCATCATATTTCAGAAACTATTCTTTTCATTGAACATTCAAGAATGGGTGAAAATTTACCTTGGAATGAAATATTTTTCTTAATTGAATTTTCCTATAAAAAGTACAGTGTATATTGTATATATTTTCTCAATTTATTTATAAATGGTAATTTCCTAAAAGTAACGGTATTTGCATTATTTAAGCAAGCTAAGTGCTATTGTGATTTTATTTACAGGTAGTTAAGGTACCAATATAAATACATTAAACTTCCTGAATGAAATGTAGAACTGTGAAAGTGATTTTCAGAAATTTCAAGGCTTTTTGAAAAATTAAATTTTGATTATCTCCACTTTGAACAGAATTGATCTTTACTAGTCACTACAAACACAAAAACAATTGATTTGAGGAAAATGAATAAATTTTACTTGTCACCAAGGACAAAGTACCTAAGTACGTTGTACTAAGTAGATATTAGAGTAATAATAATTTCCAAAACTGTTACAAGTACATGTATGATTGAACCATGTATATCGTATGCAGATTCCAGATATTTATAGTTTATATAATTTTCCCCAACTACTTGTATTAGAATTATTATACAGGTTTAAAATTTTTGACATATTTATTAATAGTTGTACTTTATAAATCCACTGTTACACACTATGTGTGTACGGTGTATATGTACTCACATTGATACTGGAGATTCCTTATTTTACGCATTGCCAAGTACTTAATTCTGCAATTCTGCTGTTTTGTATAAAATTGTGAGAATTTAAAATTGTGAGTGCCGAAATTTTGTTGTAACTTCATAACTAATAGCTGTCAGAAAAATGGAAGTGAGATCTTAAAATATTTGAGAGATATTTCTCACAATTTTACGCAGATATTAATTCCACAGGTTTAATTAGGAATTTACAGCAAAACTGGATTCAGTAATGGATCTATGGTTAATTGAAATTAGATACATTTACCATTCTAAGTGAAAGTTGAGTTGAACCTAGAATCTCAAAGTTAAATTACATTCACCTTCAAGTTGGTATATTCATGTGGAAATCAGGACTGGATAAGGACCCCCTCTTCCCCCTTGGAAAATCTAAACTTATTAAGTTCACATTGTAAAACTGAAAAAAGGCCTCAGAGCATCGTTGTCGTGAATAATTCTCACCACGAGCCAGTCCTTGTTGTTCGGTCGTTATAACAGGGATCTGTTTAAGGCTCGGTCATGAACATAAGTCATCGTGAACCAGTTATATGATATAAAATTGCCAAATAAAGTCGTTGCGAATAAAGGTTGGTTTAAAGTACCGGTACCTGAAATACAAAAATGGTGATTAGATGGATTTAAAGACACCTACATGTTGTTAGAATTTTAACAAAGTTATTCAGTCATCCGACTTTTGCATTTTAATTTTTATAATATTTTTTTTTATGATAATTTGTACTTGATTATACAACATTTCAATTTGCATGCATTTAAGAAGTATTTGCAAAATCTTTTGGTAACCTATAACCTAAAGCACAAATTTATGAAGGTGATTTTATGAAGGTGAGGTTATGAAGAGACCAATACTACATATTGGTATATATATATTAACAGATTGGCAAGAAGCCATGTTGATTTCACAGATAGTGATCTTTGTGGTTAGTACACAAGCACTGGCTATATTGTGTATCTGCATAATTTAGTAAAGTAAAGATATAAACACAGATAAGCATAGTACAAAACCCAAGCAGGAAGAAATTTAAAATGTTCCCCAATTGATACAAAAATAACATAAAGTTATGATTGGTTGGAGAATATCATAATTTTGTAAAATTATAGTTTGCAGTCTTCGTCATAAAAAACATTTCAATAACAAATGAATGTAAATTTCATGCATATGCCCAAGGAGACTCTTCTTCAATCAAATTTTACAGATAGGGAACTCAAATTTTTGGATGAATAGAAAAGATTTTGATTTATTTTTTATTTAGAATTTTTAATGATTGTCACATGTATGGCTGGTATGTGCATTGTTACATATATATTCATGATTCTTTCATCACTCCAAAACTGGAAGAACCAATTCTAACAATTTCTGACTACAGATTACAATGAAAAACAAAATATCCAGTTGAGATGAAGATAATTTGTCTTTTAATTAAATTTAGCCTCAATATTACTGTTTCTTTTTAAAATTAATTTACAAAGGTCTTTTTATTGGTGCTTAAAGGGGCATGGTCACGATTTTGGTCAAATTCTATTTTTCTGTTTTTAAAAATCACAATGCTTTAGGAATGTATTTCCAATGACCAAATGAAATTGGAGAGTCAATAGTGAAGTTATAAGCAAGATACAGGGCTCAATATTCTTTGTCATGTAAACAAGGCTCGTGCCCTGTTTTTGTTTACATTAGTTCAAAATACCGGTAAAAGTTCTTTTTCAAGTTGATTTTTTCATTTTCTTATTCATTTTAAGCATAAATAAACAGATCCTAACGTTTACCACATTCATGTTCGGTCTAAAACTGGAGTTTTCACTTCAACGTTCAAAATGTAAACAAAAGCTTTGTTTACATAGCAAAGAATTGTAAACTCTATAACTCGCTTATAACTCAACGAATGATGCTCAAATTTTGGTTGCCTATTAAAAATGCCTTACCAAGGCATTGTAAACGTTAAAATCGGGAAAATAATTTTTGACCAAAATCGTGACCATGCCCCTTTAAATGGGAATTGGCCTTAACAAAATGATGGTAAAAGAGCTTTAGAATGAGAGAAGTGCGAACACTAGGGGTAATTAAAGAAAACTGGTGATTTGTGTGTCTGCTGTAGTATGCAGTACATCAGATCATGATCACCTCTGCAGAACTCCTCCAATGGTGGCCGATTAACTGACACCCACTTGTAGACTGCAGATTATTAATAACTGGATGCCATGTCACGTAACCCCAGATCACGTAGGCAAATTCACAGGGAACCATTCCTGAAGACTGTCATGTGTGCCTGACTTTTTGACTTACTGTCTGTCCTTTAATGTAGATTCAAAGATATGTTTCCTTGAAAATTATGGGGGGGGGGGGAGAAAGAAGGTTACAAAGAGAAAAAATTCTAGTCTGCTTAAAGCAGTGCAATGTGACACAGATAGGGATTTTACTTGGGTAGTCATGGAAACTACCAACAGTACCGGTACTCTTACACAGCTTCAGATAGTCAAAACGTAGCTCCATATATTCACTCATTAATCACTACAATTTGCAGACTACTTTATGGAATAATAGAGGTACTCAAAGAGGCTTTGCAATAAAGAATTTTCATTTTTGCACTCTTCTTCACAATGTTAAGGGTTTGTGACTGTATGAACCTTCCCATGTATTGTAAGGAAAGTAATGCAATTTGCATTGTAAAGATGCATCAAACTCTGTAATATTTTTTGAAGATAATGTGTGGGTGTATTAAAGAACTAAACAGTACAACAACTGAATTTTAGTTTTAGATGTGACAAGGCTGTAACTTTAAGTAAAGTTTTCAAATAATAAAAAAATTTCCATCATCAAGTGTACTAGCCCAACCCAAACAAATGGAAAATAAGGAGGAATGAATTTGGAGCTTGATAAGATGACAAATTTGATTGGTAATGTGATCACTTCAAAGTGTAATAAAAAAACCTGTGACTATATATTAGAGTGTTTAATGGGATCAATTTTAGCATTTTAACTCAATAAAACCTAGGTTTTATATAGTTTTGCAGCAAATAAAATAAGTTATTATTTTATTTGAGGAAAAATTTACCATGTACAACTGTGAAATAAATTATGTTATCAAATTTTGAAGAAAAAAATTACTTGGTTACTGAGTGTCACGCTGTTATATATTGATTCAAATGTATAACCAATCAGCAATAGGAATGTTCTCCTCAGAACAAAACATTCGAAAGCTTTGTTTAACCCTTTAAATTTTAATGTAACCAAGATCCAGAGCTATGCAGTAAGTCCACGAATTATTCATTTCCGTGTGCATGTGGGTGTGTTTGTGTGACATTGTCCCCCCAATATACTTGGCCTGGGGGTACTTATGCTTGTAATCCCCGTCATTTGCAAACTAATGGCTCCTCACTACCCTGACCCTTTGACTCTGAACGTCTCATCCCCAGCAAATCCAGCTGGGGTAATGAGTCACAAATCCTGTCAGATATGGGAGAGAAGTGACTTTGAAAAGCAAACAAATGCTAAAGACATTTAATCAACATCCAGTTCAATATCATTTCCAAAGTGATAAAATCTTACGTGTTTCATTGATGTTAACACAACTGGCTACACTCTATACTCATTAAATAGCTCTCTGATTTGTTTAACTTAATTTGAAATGGGGAGGGGGCTAACGGAACATGTCTTCATTGTGCCTTATTTGGTATGTAGGTCCTTAGAAGAGACCTGTGTATTGAGGACACAAGTGTTACACTTGACTTTAATATGTTTAGAATTGGAAAAATATCAGTATTAGATATTTTACAGTGGCCAAAAACATTATTTTTCATTTAATCAAAAGGTCCTATACATCAGTTATTGCATGCTCAAATATTAGGGTCTAAGAAAACTCACATAAAACGGATTATGGCATTGCTTGCTAAAGACTCTGGACATCAAAACAAGAGGCCCATGGGTCACATCACTCACAAAAGCGAACTAGTTTTGTTTAATTATAATATATAAAATAATGTTCATTTCACAAAATATTTCCCCTTTTTTCTTCAGAACATTTTTGGGGGGAAAATAATCGTAAGTTAAGGAGCCTCTTTGAACCCGAAAAGTCATGGTACACACTAACGTGAAACTACTGTGCAGTAGCTTGCTGCCGCATTAGTATTTTCCTTGTCTTTCAGCAAAAGATTTTTATTATATTTTTTTTTATTTCTATGGTGAATTTTAACCTCCATTTATGCCCCTCAACCCCTTTAGGGTTATGATTTATAACATACTCAAGAAAACTGATGTAAACTATTTGGTACATGTATTACTGAATATCTGGTTCTGGAGAAGAAGATTTAACTCATTTTTATTAATTAATTTACACTTGGAAAGGATCTAAGGAATAATGAAATGCCTTAACCCTAGGATGCCTTGTGCCAAATGTTGGTAGAAATGGACTCAGTCAGAGTTAGCGACGAAACCGACGGACGCCGGACGTTTGGCTCAGGTGAGCTAAAAAGCGACTAAATACTTTGTACCAATTTAAGCTGTCAATCGCGTTATAAGTGTGAAGTCTAGAATTCCCCCGGATTGCAATCAGCATTGAATTTTGGGTATAATTGGGTCAATCAACGTTGTCGGCCCCGAGTCAAATGGTGGAGACTTCCTGTTATTAAGTCTCCGCGCGTCTTATCTTGAGCACAGTAGGGGGTCCCAGGAAGTCATTATATAACAGAAATGGGACAAATTTTGAATATTGAATGCTGATCAGAAATGCACACTTTGACCAAAGGCTTACTGAAGAAGGTATGGGTTAACATGAGATATTAATGTTGATCAAAAGTACATCATATTTCAAATATAATATCTGTTTTTAAGAATTTTAAATTAAATAAAAACGGGTTTAAGAAAGGTTAAAATTGTAAAACTCGCAGACCAGTATCTGCCTCATCACCATTTGCGCTACGCCGTTATATAACAATAATTTAAAAGAAAATTATAAGATTATACTGAATTATATATTTATTTCGAAAGAAAATACACAATATGGAGGTGTCAAATACCTCCTTAATACAATAGAAAGAACGAACCCATCCACACACACACACACACGCATATATATATATATATATATATATATATATATATATATATATATATATATATATATATATATATATATATATATATATCAGAAGTGTGTATTTCTGTTAACGACATTTGTACAATGGTTCAGAAATAGTCGAGAAGAAAATCAAAATTTCATCTGATCATTATCACCCCTCATCTCTAAGTGATGCCCAGGATGCGATATTTGACGATACTTCTCTCCAAAAATATCCAGAATCGTTCAGTTTCATCTTGTAATCTCAGCGGAACAAGCTCCGTATCTGTCAGATGGCTTGGACGTGTTTCAAGAGAGCTGCTATTTACGGCTCTTCAGACGTCTGTCTTTGAAATGTCCCCCAAAGCGAATCCCCAAGAAAGTGGGTGATCTTTTGATTGAACTATACTTATAAACTTATTATATTATCCTCCAATATGGACCCTTCGCTGTTACTCAAAACTGATAAAAATATATATTATTTTATATATAGTAAATCAATTCTCTCTATGTCTTTAATTTGTTGACTTATGTATTTTTATGAAGACAATTCTTACGGTTCTTTTTTTTCATATTCTTTCCTTGAAAATTTTTAATATGTTAGAGAGAGAGAGTGTAGATAGAGAAATATGGAAATCTTTGCATGTCTGTTTTAATACCTTTGTATTTTATCGACTTGAACCCTATAAAATATTAATCATGCATGCCCCCTTTGCTTTTTCTGTTTTCATGACAGCATGCCATCCTGTCTACATGGAAAAAGCTTTCCTGACATTATTGTCAACAGTTCATATGTATTTTAATATGCAATTTGCATGTCCAATGCGATTGGATTGCTGAAAAATAATGATTAATTTCTGATCTTTCTTGTCATCTGGACCCTTGTATGGCGTGCGAATGGAGGGACCGCTAATTGCATTTCGTGCCCGAGGTCTATATCTCGCTGTACATGGAGGCAAAGTTGCGTGACTTATCGAAAATGACACAATCTGTTAGCGACGCGCCGATCCCTGTGCAAAATAACCCTCCTATCGGCTGATCTTGGAATCTAAACTTCATAGTACAGAGTATATATTGTAAACTTAGAAGTGTACAGAATGATGGTTAGAAGACGGATCGGGTAGCATCCGACCACTGGCTTACTACATAACAAGCACACAGTAGATCATAGTATCTAAACATAATGTAATAGGAAACAAATAAACCAACCCATATTTTCAGTATTTTCTGTCTGGTTTGGCTTTCTGCGACTAAAGAGCTGCAATCTGGATATATAAACTATTTTGGATACAAAAAGAATTATAAGATGTACTTTCTGGGATTGTCTTTAAAGCTAACAGGACGCAGCTTCTTGTGTTGTCTACATGTAATTTGAATTCGCACAGTAAATGAACGAACACTTGGGTTTTTTTTTAAAAAGCATTTGTTTAAGTTTGATCTCTATCCTACGTATTTTTTTTTCTCTTTAAAGATTGAAGGTGACATTAAACGTATACATAATATTTCCTCTATATGGCAGCCGTATTGGAATTATACATCAATAAATTAGCAGTTAAAATAGAAACCAATCCATCGATTTTTTTAAGATGTAAATTAAAAATAATTGTATGATTTGAGCTAAAATAAGTTAAAAGTTAAATCGTTCTCCGTGCCATTAGGCGCATGAGGCCGGTGCTTATCCCCGGTTTCCGTGGTGCTAGGCGGATGAAAGTCATTGCTCCCCCTGGATGGGACACCAGTCCATCGCAGGTTAACTCCCAGCATAAGCCAATTCCAGCTGGGTGAACTGAGACAATGTAGATAAAGTGCCTTGTCTAAGTGCACAAGAAACAACATCGGGTGGCCACAGCTGGGTTTGAACCAGCGACGTTTCGGCCACTGGTCTAACGCCCATGACCACTGAGCCATATGCTCCACGAGCTAAAATAAACCAATGACATTGTGTATTATTTACGTGTTTCTGTAGACATGCAGTGTTGAGGACAGTTTTGATATTTAGATTCAAAGTGTCGTTTTGCAGCTATATTAACTCATTGCTACTGTTAAGTTTCGTTCATCTGAAATATCAGTATTGACAAAAGCTAATGAAGACTAAAAACATGTTCAAGGTTTGTGTATTTATTATTAATGAAGAAGACAAGGGTAATAAAAAGTAAAGGTTAAGAAGGGTTTTATTGGTCTCCCTAGGAACTGCAAAGCTGTCTTAGGACGCTGTGACGTCATTGCCTCCTCAACGATCGCTGAAACAATAGACCCACTTACATATATTAGTAGACGGGTTCTTTTACCAGCAGCTATCAAACAACAAGCAAAACAAAACTAAAAGTGTTACCTTCACTGATTTTTCATGACCTTGTATTTTCTCGATTTAATTAAATTTACGACATCTGTAATATATTGCACAAGAGAAACAACGGTGTAACTTGCAAAAAATCAACTTCGACTCAGTGGAAATCGATGGTTGATGAAAATAGAACTACTGGCTAAGTACCAATTATCTAGGGTTGTGACGTCATTTTGAACATTGAACGATTTGTTTCCATGGCGAGAAGAAAATTGGGACACATGCGCCATAGTTCTCACACCGTTTCAAAAGATTTTTTCCACAATTGATTTTTCTGTTTTGAATACAGTTTCTTTTTACAAGATATGGACCCCCTCACTGGCTTAAATGCGAGGTTATTGATGTTCTCGTCTGTGCTCAAGGTTCATATCGGAAAATCTGGAAACCTCGTTCCCGTCACGAACAGTAAATGACATAAAGACACGCAAATGAACGCGATTTAATTAATTCTTAGCAAGGAAATACGTTTACGGCACGAACAACCTCCATTTTATCAACACAACTTTTTCAGATTTTCATGCCGAAGCATATAATTCAAGAATACACCAATTACTGCATGTAAATTTTTATCCAGGGACATGTTATTGCTGGTATAGTATACAGCAGTTATCGCGTGTTGACCCGTTGTTTAGGAAGGGAATTCTTTGTCTCGAGCAGTTTAAAGAAAAGCCACCTTTTGGTGAAGACGTGTCAGTTTGATTTAAAAGCATATCATAACAAATACGCCAGAGCCGATTGATAATTATGCGGTCTTTGGTCACCAAGAGATGAATGAATAGCCGAGAATTCTCTTAGCTTGCGTGACACTCTATTATTTTTTTTCCTGATGTCTCCATCGGATCTCCTCGCTAGTACATTTGGAATCCAATTACTGTTGCGTGCAGAGGCAATATGGATGGGTTTTTCCGGTGAACAGCGCATTGTGCAAAAGTATAATGTGTCTATCGGCAGAATAACTGTCGACTGTGCAAGCCATACGTGAAGGATGATTGAGTTTTAAGTATTGGGAAATCCGCATGCGCAAGAATGTTCTGTATTGTTGATTTTCAAGTGGATGGCGGTTTTGTTGACATTCGTGTGTACGATGCGTTAGAGTGTTGACGTACGAAGAAAACGTTGTGAGAGTTAATACAGGGTGTTTCTTCGGTGAACTAAAAAAGAATAAAACAATGTCAATGCCTCACCGTACGCAGAGACAACAATGTTACTTGTGCGATTTACCCCGCATGCCATGGGCAATGCTGCACGACTTTTCTGAGCCGGTATGTCGGGGGTGTGTCAACTATGAAGGTGCAGATAGGATAGAAATGGTGCTGGAGAGTGCAAGGAGTATGAAAAGGTCGCATGGATTCCACGAGAGTCGTCAGTCTGTGAAACATCACGGACTGCCTCCCCAGAGAACTGCCATTGACCAGCATGGGTCCATTGACCACCCACGTGGCCACCCGCCCCTCGAGCGTTACGACAGCCGGTCTAGAGCCATGATGAGTGACTATAACACGCCGCCACAGAATCATTCTAACGGTGGTGTCCCGGGGCGGGTCGAGGATCAAATGCAAGAGCACCACCGCGCGTCCAACATGCCGATGTCGTCTGCTCGAGCAGTGTCAGCGGTGTTTCCTATCCACCATCTTCCGGACCACAATGCCCGGTTTTGCGCACACCCCCAAGGCAGACCAGGGTACGTACCAAACCCAAACGTTGCTTCAATGGGCGGTCATAGTCTGCAGCATACAAAGAAACGTAGCGCGGACCATGATGATGATGATGCTTCAGGCAACCATCATGAGGATAACATCTTCAAATTTACTTCGCCGGAAGATATGGCGAAGCGTCCACAAATTGTCCGCGAAACAATTGCAGCCTTGTCGTCGGCAGTTCCGTTTGAAATTCGATTCAAGAAAGACTATCATTTTGTTGGACGCGTCTTTGCATTTGATTCAACTTCGAAAAATGGTGTCGATTTTGAGTTGAAGGTGTTCATGGAATATCCTCTTGGTTCAGGTAATATCTACAACAGTGCATCAAGTGTTGTAAAACAAATGCACGTAGACAGCATGAAAGATGTAGGCAAAGGGCTCTCATCTGGTTACAAGTATTTGGAGTACGAAATGAAGCATAATTCGAATGACTGGAAAGTTTTAAGTGAGCTTTTATCAGAAACTGTAAGGTTTTTCAAAGAAGCTGTTAAACCTGAAATCATTCCATCTCCCTACCACAACCCAAGTTTACCACCCTTGCCAACACCGAACACCCGGCCACATGTTCCTCTGGCACACACCCGAAGTCAGGGGTCCCATGGGTCTTTTGAGGGACAGCCCAAGAAGAGGAAGGCGTCCCCTGAACCCGATAACGATTTTGGAGAGCAAAGGAAGCGTCAACAATGGATTCAAAGCCAATCGGATGCACTTAAGATGACCATGAATTCCACGGGGTACGGGTCTGCTGGGTCCTCGTCGACCTCCCCATCAAGTAACCACACCCCTACTCCACCTGAAGGCGCTACAATGAACGGTCCCTCGCCAATGGCTGCCTTGATGAACGTTACCGATAACATCACTTCCGGTCCCGTCTCGCCGAACAACCGGAACTCCATCACAAATCCGGGTAGTTCGCAAGGACCCTCTGTGGCAAGACGGGGTCCACCGATATCCATCAAAGAAAGTGCCCCGTCTTCGTTGTTGGAGACAAACGTACAAAGCTCAGAGACCTTAAAATGCACGCTTTGTCACGAGCGTCTCGAGGACACGCACTTTGTACAGTGTCCGTCAATAAGTGAGCACAAGTTCTGTTTCCCGTGCTCCAGGAATAGCATCAAAATGCAAGGCGCGGGATCGGAGGTGTACTGTCCCAGTGGCAAGAAATGTCCCTTGGTTGGGTCCAACGTTCCCTGGGCTTTCATGCAAGGTGAAATTGCGACAATTCTGGGTGGCGAAGTAAGACCAGACATGAATATCAAAAAGGAGCGTGACACGTGACTTTACTCGAAACATTGATGTGGCTAAAACCGAAACCCAAAACGGTTTTTAATATTCTCTCAGTTTATATTGTCCAAGTATTTCTTGCCTGCAAACAAGTAGATATTCGAGAAGAATATACTTTATCAAAGGAGTTACGAAAGCGTTTTTCGGGCATTGACATTGTGTCCACTGATTTCATTCTTTGTAATATCGGTTAATAGCACAGACGATGAAACTGGTGTAAAGCGTGCCTGGATTTCGGACACTTGCGCAAGAAAGCATTGAGGCAGTTGTGAAAAATAGATTAAAAAAGAAAGGTTGCGTAATTAGCAAACTCTTTTGTCACATTTTTTTCATGTTTTTCAACAACGGCCGAGTGCCGTGGTCAGTACCTGCTCCATTATACATCTCTTGTGGTGTCGTGTTTTATCGAACTTTCATGTCTACAATTTGTGCTGCTGTACTACTGTATGATCACAGTTTAGACAAATTTTAAACGCACAGACATTGACTTTTATCGTTGTGATAAATGTTGATATATTGTTTTTATTTTTAAAAATTGTTACCATCGTTATGTATGTTAATTATTCGTAAATACAAGAAAATTTAAACACTTTTCTGACGTCTTTCATCCAATTTTAATTAATTGTTTGCATTTTCATTAACAGAAATAATGATAACGTTCTACATGTTGAAATGAATATTGTCGTCTGCTTACCGAGTGGAGTCTCGAAGTCATTGACTCGCCTTCAACGATTTCCTTAAGTTTTGCAATAGTAACCTACTTATTTACGACAACAAGGTTTCTTTTGTTGCATTTCGTTTATACATTTACTTATCGCTCAAACTTAAAAATTATATTTAGCATATACTGAAAAAAAGGGAAATGCGTAGTATTAATAAAGGATCAAATAAATTCAGAGAGGCAAGATATTCAAGCGTTCTTTTCCGTTCACATACATCAAGTAGTATTAGAATTACGAAAAAGAAAAAAAAAAACATCACGTGTAATTATTAGATGAATTGAACACGTGCATGAAATATTAATGCTGGAAGAAAACGTAACTAAAGGTGGACACATTACTCCCTCGTTTTTGGTTTTTATGCGTTTAAAGAAATGAAGTAGACAGGAAGTAATGCTGTTTTTATTAATATATTAAAAAACAAAACAAAAATCAGAAGATAAAGGAAATGCCAAACGAGCTTGGACACTTGAGAATTCGCACCTGAGGTCCGATGTTTGCAGAGGTTTAGCGGGCCAAACATATCGCAGATGCGCATTTCCTCTGCGTATGGTGACGCACGTTACAATTTATTGTAGCAATATTTATTTTAGACTACCTGAGTCATAAAAAATTGGCTAACAGCGGAGCGCAAATTTGTCGTCACGTCTGTTCACAATTAAATATTTAAATAGCCGCGCGATCAGTCACACGACCGAGATGCTTTTTGGTTTTTTGGGTTTTTTTTTTTAATTTAATGAGATATTATATACTCATTTGATAATTGTATGATTTGCTATTAATGCATCTTTTGGGAATGCACCTCACCCCCACATAAAGAAGAAATCAATACTATCTCTCTCTCTCTCTCTCTCTCTCTCTCTCTCTCTCTCTCTCTCTCTCTGTCAGATATATGAATATATGAAAAAGTTTAATATGTGGATCAATTATGGAATATTTTACTTATCTTTGTAACTTTAGAGAAATTGGAAAAAAGACTCCCATTCCAATGAAACCCAGACCTAGTAACACAAGACCATATTATATCTGGAGACCTGTCAAGATTCAGGAAGAATTGATTGCTTGTAAATCTAACATTCGGAAAATTTTTAGAAAGTTTTATCTGTTATGCCAGTTCAAGTCTAGCTTTTTATTAATCTGGATTTCAGAGTTTTCCTTAGAAATAGTTTGGTTGTCCATACTAGTGGGCTGGTATATTATTTTAGAAATAACTCCAAAAGGGATAGTGCTTGACCCTCACTTTTCATCCAGAAGATTTCAAGTATCTTTTTTGTGTTTGCTCTATGAGAAACGTAAGAGCATGAAAGAGTAAATTGGTTGTTTTGATGCTACACAAATATTTATAGAAGACTTCATACCGGTAAAGGACTGCGATGTTCAACTGTCCGTTTTCATTACTGCTTATATAACTCAGTATGTGAATGCATATAAAAGAATTATCAAGATGTATAAATCATATCATGCTTGCAACTAAGGAAGAAAAGAAAGATTTTCATTGTTTATGTATCTTAATGTAAGCCTATATAATTACCGTATTCCTTTCTTTTTATTTTTTTTAATCTAACAATGAAACTTCTCAGAGATTAATGATGTAAATATCTCAACTTTTAGTTGACCTAATTAATTATCTACAGTACTGAATTTTTCTTTTCTTTTTTCTTTTTTTATAAAAAAAAAAATAAGAATATCGCAAAATGAAAAAAAATATATTGAACATAGGAGCAGGAAGTGCAAGTTGATAGGGACAACCAAGATCCACACAAAATCTTTTTGCTGATATTAGGAGTCTATAACTAGCTTGCTTGTGACAGATTATTTCCCGGGAATTCCGGTGTTGCTAGAACTCCACACTTATCAGAATTAATCAGTTGCCTGGCATTATACTGCGCTAGGAATCAACTTAGTGATACGACATAACTCAAGTCATTGTCTACGTACCCAAGGCAAACATTTTATGCGTAGGATTCAACCAAAAGGACGCTTTCCCTATAATGGGACATGTTTAATTTTTCCCCTGTTGCAGCTATAGAAAAAAATGCCCCAGTGCTGTTTATTGAGTGTTTTAATGTTTTTATTATACCGTAATTTCAAAGCGAGGGTAAAAGTTAATATCTCTATGCTCTTTCTAAAAGCAAATTCAAATTACAAGTTTGCAGCTGAAAAGTGACACCTTTTTTTCTCTGGAGATTGAGGTCGAGTGTGCTGCTGATATGTAATGCGCTGAAAATAGAGGAAGCAAAGGAATCGGAGCAAAATCTGTATAAATTCTCCATCCGATTACGATGTCATAACTGGTATTTGATCTCTCAATAATATTAATTACTTTCTTTATATAATTATCAATACCAGTGTGATTCTTTATATATTCATTTTGAATATTTGAAATATTTCACGATTAAAAAATTGATTCACTTTTTAAAAATATCATTAAAAAAACGGTATTATTCAACGAAATAATGCTCTAAACTTACATGACCTTCAATTTTCTTTGAATATCAAGGAAGACCATAAAAAAGAGATAATTTAAGAATTATTTTGATGGTAATTCATGTAAATTTCATATGACTCCAAAATGCTCTTTATGAAATTAAATGAATTCTTTAAACCCTCGCCCCACCATGAAATACATGCTTTTAAATTTGTTATTTAATTACCCTTTATAAACACCTTTAGGTTATCCGATGCAAACGCTCATGTAAGCTGATAAAAAGTTTTTCAGGCATTTGTCATCACTGTTTTATGCCCCAACCATGTATATGGCATGGGTTTGTAATGTCCGTCTTCCACCTTTTTATCCCTCTACCTTTTGTTCATTCTGTCCATCTTTCTTACCTTAAAATTATCACAGTTTCAAAGATAATCTCTAAAGATATTATTTTATAATCAAATTGAACCAAAGATACATTTTGATTAGATCAGTTCAACCATTGTCTAATACATGTATATGTATTTAGATCTTGACCTTTTTCATATAAGGAAATGTAACATAAAAGGATACAAAATTTGACTTCATTACTCAGGTGAGCAATTAAGCCAACATGCATTTTGTTTTACTAATATTTGCAGTAATCAAGCTGAATTTTGGTACAACCAGCTTGGTATTGATGAATTGTTATATTCTGTAAGTTATCCTTTTTCAGCAGAACTTACTTAGCCGTGAGATTTGAAATATTTCAAATATTCAAAACTTTAAAGGCTGTATTATTCATGTAATAAGTTGAAATATGGATTGTTGTAGCATGTTTTTGATAACTTTCCTTGGGCATGCAAAACTTTTAATTTTCCCATTAGCAATGCATTTGTGGCATATTGTTGCATCTTTTTTCTATGTAATTCAATGAACAATATTTTGTATCTGGCAAATTTGCGAAACATTTCACTACAGGAAAATACAATCTATTGACAGCAAACGAGTAGAATTAAAAATGCATGAAAGGGCCAACTGTTTTCCACATAAAAAGTTTTCCAAAGTTCATTTTTGACATAAATGTCGCAAATTTATTCGTCAATACACTTTGAAATCACGTGTAATTTTCACAGGAAAATGTTTGAAAATTTGTTAACACACACACCTCCGTGGTGATAGCAAATTTGTTTGATGGTTGAAATATCTTCAGAAGTTCCATGTAATTAAGGTGTTGTCGTGACACAATCATCACTTTCCCTAATGAACATTACATAAATTTAAAAAAAGGTCTACAATGAAAGTCGTCATCTGAGCCAAGTGAGAAAAACGTGATTTATGGGCAATCAGCCTTAAAAGATAGCAGCACAAAAAGAAGACAACGATTTGGTGTCAGACATTATAAATGTTTTTATCACCATTAAATGATTGTTTAAGTTGCACGGCAAGAAATTTGTCCCTTGCAGAAAGTTGCAGCATTATTGTTCTGTTTAGGAAATAAATGGAGATGGCATTTGAATTTTTTTCCTTGTCGCTTAAAGAAAATTGCAACTTTTTTATTAGAAAAAAAGGAGAGGCTTAATTTTTGTACTTTCTTTATCTTATCCCAGGCTTTTTAAAATGCGAGACATGTAATTAGTACGAACAGCATGGAAGTAAAGCAAGACATGAATGGAAATTACACACGACTTGTTTTTCAACCAAACATGGCATATTGAAAAATGATCCTCTAATTTATATGCAAGGCATGTTCTAGTGCTTAGAAAGGAATGGTGCAAACACTTATTAAGTATGCAAGAGCAGAACTTACACTAGATTTCATTCAAGTCTAACAAATCATTTTAACTCCATCATGTGTGTTTTTTGACGAGCCTTTGGAGTCAGTAATAAGAGGAGTCATGCATCTCCTGGGTCTGTAGATACAAGCATTTATTGCTGCATGGGATTGAGCTGTCTACATTGAATCAGCATTCATAATTTCATTAACAGAACGAGTTAGAATAAGTACATTTAAAATTTACAATCTGCAAAATCAAGTGATTTTGAATTATTCTCTGCAGGTGAATGAATTGAGTTTCGTAAATCCAATAAGTTCAAATATAGTCCATCTCATTATCATATCAATAGAATTTATGTCAAATTATTTTGAAATGGCCCTTTTAAAGAAATTTCACAATTCTGTTCTCTTTACATGTAGACACTAAAGGACATGTTTATTGTATTCCAACAAATTGAAACTTTACCCTGTTTGAATCCAAACTTCAAATATTATTTTTTGTATTGATTAAACAAGCAAACAACCAGCTTTTCAAACAAATAAGAATAATTTCTTTTTAAGGTAAATTTGGTTGAGTATACTTACCGATAAAAAGTTTGTTAAGGTCAGGTTCCTGTTTAAATTGCAAATATCTCCCCACTATCTCTCATTACCTCTAGATTTGTACAAGTGGTCAGTACTGTGGTCATATCTGTGTAGTATCAATTCAAGCTATGGCAAGATACTTATGTTTTGTTTAGAAAAAACATTAACCAGCTGAATTAAATAAGCATTTTATTGAGATTTTTAAATTAAATATATATAACTAGATTTTGGTATACAAAATGAAAAGCAATGTAATGTACATATTTTTTAAATAATGGTATACACTTGTAGCATTTTTTTTTCTCCAAAAATATAATTATATAGTTCAATTTCCCCAAAGAAAATGCATAAAGTTTAATCTATAGATGTGAAGCTATTCTTATTATTAATGTTTTATTTGATGTGCAAATTTGAAATGAAAAAGATTTTTGGTTGCAATCTTATGCATGAAATACACAGACAAAATATAATTTGTCATGTTCTATATTTATTTATTGTCATTAATATTTGGAAGATTTTTTAAATGCATTGTTGGGGTTTTTAAGAGTTTTCCCCTGAAATATAACATCAAATCTCTCATCCATAACATGTATTTTCACATAGGGGATTTTGAACTATGTTGATTTATATTTTATAGTTTTACAACACAAACTTTCTTGTAAATGTTTTGTAGACTGAGAGGAGAGTGTGTAGAGAAGTCGCCGGCTGTAAAAAGGGCTGAAAAACTGGTTCATCAGATTGAAGATGTCAAAGAGAAGCTGCAACATGATCTTGCTGTAAGCTACAATCCACTATTGGTCTTTTTTTTTCTTTCAACAAGTTTACACATTAGCAATAAACATTTTTCAGTAAATATGGCATTATGAGGTGCAACAGCTTCAATGGCATATTCTATAATGTCCCACTCCACATCATGGTATACATGCCATATTGAAAAATGTTGTTCATAACTTTTTTGTATTTTGACATGTTTTAACACTTAAGATGGGAGCAATACTGCATTTACGGAGTTATGAAAGCAGATGGTAGTTGAAAACTGTATATATATATGCAGCAATGTGCAAATGGTAAACAAACAGAAATATAAGGCACCAGGAAGCCAACAATTAAAGATCAAAGAGTACAGCTGACATACTCACAGATTAACCCACATGTTTTAACAGCAACACGCAATATGCTTATGATCACTGGTAACAATTTGTTGTCATCTCTTTGTACTTTTTCAGCCTTTCATGCTATTTATATTCTTTAAAAAAGTATATATATAAAGAAAAAAAACAAAAAATCAAATCAAAAAACCCAAACAATGCGTGAAAAAAATCTGCTCTGATTTAAGAATTGCAAATGATGATGATGAGCCTTCAAAGGACAAATAAAAGCCCTTTAGCACTACCTTATCAGAAAAAATAAAATGCAAGCAAAAATATAGATTGTACAAAATAGCTGTAAAGAGAAGATAAAGGAAAATAATACAATGAAAATTGATCTTTGATAACTTATTTCAATAAACCAGTCCTTTTATTGGAAAAACATAGACATGTAATTTAAGAATCAATCTAAATGGTTGCAGAATATAGATGATTAAATTGCCTGAAATTGATGTATTTTTGAAACTGGTGAAAACTATTGTTACATGATTTTAATCTGTACCTTTTACGTATTCAGAAAATTTTCAGTTTTAGGCTTTCAACATCACTTAACCCTCTGGGTGCATACGACTATGAGTGGATCAATATATGATATGAGTATGGTGATGAAAAAATCTTTAAAAAATTAAATTATTTTATGTGCTATGTTTTGTCCATGCAAAAATTGTTAATAGAAATCTTTTAAAAGTTCTACCGTATTCTTACCTATTTGAGAACGTTAAAGAAGGAATTTCTTGATTTAAATCAGTTTTCTATCTAGCGATACAATAAATGAAATTTAAAAAAGCTACAGTTTTTATTTTAATTAATTTTTTTTTTTTGATATTTTATGTAAGATTACTTGCAGTTCTTGCACACTTTAAAAAACCATCAATTGAGAATCCAGAATTTTATTAGACAAATAAGTCATTACAATTTCTGTATGATACAATCAAATTTATCAACCTTTTACAGTAAAACACGGTTATAGCGAACACGCTTATAATGAATTAATTGATGCTTACAGCAAAGCAATTTTTATTCCGGTGGCTTTATTAAATATTGTAAACTTGATGGATATAACGAATTACGCTTATAACGAAGTAAAATCGCCCGTCCCTGGCACTTTGTTATAACCGTGTTTTACTGTACTTGGTTAGTACATTGAATATTATATTTCTGATGTCTTCAAACCAGTGTTTTTAAATATTCACTGATTAATATTGTATACTGTAATCTAAAAATGTGCAAAAGGGATGCTAAATATATCTGATTTGGTAACAATATGGTAAGGGGAACATTAAAATCATCGGCTAATTTAAGATAATTAACAGCTATAAAACAAGGAAATAATGGTCCATCCAAATCAGTGTATTATATTGTTTTACTTCTCCGACATTTAACACAATTAAGAAGACTTTCTGGATGATATTTGATCTCATTTTGGTAAATGATGTGTCAACCCAACCCTGCCTGTGCAAATTATGTCAAACGTAAATACCGCTTTGGAATATAAAGCAGTAATTTGCCGGGGGCAAGGTATTTTTATTACATTACTCCAATTGATTAGAGGTATGAAATTTAATGAAGCATCTTTAGGCACTTAATTAACCAACTTTCTCCAGAAGGCTTTTTTTTTTTATACTGGAATAATTATTTTTTGGGCTACACAGTGCAGATATGGAAATGTTAGAGAAGACATAATTCATATATAGTAAATTGATAACACCAATCAAAATTCATTACACGTTTTACCTGTGTATGCATTATTAGGACAGACTATTCATGATTTATTTCAGAGAGAAATGAAAATGAAACCACAAAAGTTTTTGAGAGGAAAATCAGTGCATTTTTATCTCTTGTTTCTTGTATTGTAGGATGCTGAGAGCATGGAAAAAGATATGGAGAAAAAGAAGCTCAAGGTTATATAAGCAGTCCCATGAAAAGTTGTTACCATACATGCTCTTCTATTTATTATTATTAATTGGCAAAAGTGTATTTCCGGCTGTACAACTCTATTTGTAGATAAGGATTGAACCCATTTTGTGTAAAATTTGCACTTTCCTACAACAAATATGAATTATTTTCATTTCACGTGTTAGGAATAACCATTGAAAAAAAAGCATCAGGTGTACTGGTTCTGAATAATATAGTCCCAGAGAGATTAGATGTTTGCAATTCTTTTTTAAATAACATGTTTTTAATTGTATTCAAAACACAATAGATATTGAGAATATTGCTGGTACCTGATGTGTTATGTCAAATATCTTGTTGCATACTTTATTTCATTAAAATTGATTCAAACTCCAGTTAAAAATGCAATTACTGTTTAATCGACAAAGCAGAAGGAAAAGTTGGCTCTGATTTCACTAGTATATTTTTTTTATAAACAAATTTTTAAAAACATCAAATTTTTGACACTTTTATTATAATTTTATATAACAGGATATAGAATATGAAAAAAAGCTGATGGAAAAGCTACATGGCCCCTCCCCTCTGGATCCTTACTTGGTACGTATTCAGTTCATATATGGCAATCTCAAATGTAATGAATTCTTATTAATACAATAGAGGTTTGATTTGGGGATTAAAAATGAGGACCAAAAGGATACCTTTGGGTTTGATCTGTTCCTATAAATAATTCCTATAAATGCAACCTATAAATAACAACCTTTATGTTATCTTATTTTCATGAAACTGTATGTTTAAAGAAAATCTAATCTGTTTATATATTCTAGAGTTAAAGAATACACACATGTATATAAAAAGGGTTGTGTTGCATTTGGTGCGTATTTCCATCTGTTGCCTTTTATGAACTATTGTTGCATGGATAAATTCATGTCTGATGAAATGCAAGATCTGAGTTACCTTTAATTTAGGTCATTGATTGTATAAGGTCTAGGTCAAAAATGAAATAATAAGCATGACTGGCTTGAGGAAATAAGAGTTTCCTTTGCCCAAGGCATATTCACTATCAGTTGAGCAGCCAAATCGCTGGAGATTTCCTATCTACCACCCCCATAACAAGGAAATTAAATCGTGCCTTTGTTTAAAGAGATACAATTGGTTCAGTTTGATCTGCTATCGGAGCGAGTGGGTAGGCGCCACCTGAGCGTACAAATCAGTTTATTCTTGTCATTTCTAGAATGGATAGGCTATGTGTTTACAGCAATTGGGACAGTTATACAATGATACTGATCAATATATGAATGAGGCTTCAGAGACAGGACACCCACATATTATATTCCATTCAATGCTCCAAGCTTCATTTCTGTTTTTGTAATACACCCTTAGGCTAACCTGAGTGCTGACTGATCAAATCTTGATGCTGTTGAACTTGGAGACAGAAGAATTTCTGTATTATAAATATTGAAATCTTTTCTTTGATTTGCATTTGAATCATTTAAAAGAGAATCAGTATATTAAACCTTGGAGGAATATACTGTAAAAACAAAAATAAATTCCATACAAAAATAAAATGATTATATGCATGAAAAAAATCCTAATGAAACCATTTCACACTTAACATTATCACTGAAAATTTTACTTATTGAAAATGTTTGCTTCAGTACCGGTACTTCAGTTTTTCTTTCCATGCAGCTACAATTTCAATATTATATTATCAGAGGAATATACCAAAATTGATAAAATTGAAAAAGCCAATGCCAGTTCACACTGTATTTTCACTCTCTAAATTCTGCCTACAGATTGAACTACAATGGCTGCTAGTATCTTGATTTCACTACAAGGTACTTGCATGTCTTGACAAAATCAAGCCCGTTGTTCATCCCTGTCAACAACATATACTGAGTCACTGTTCTTCAAACGGGAATCAAATTTCCTGTCTTTGCTTTGGGAAAATTCTATACTCTTAAGATAGGAAGCAGTTTTCATTGTTTATCATTGTGACTTGACATATAATTCAGCATGACTCATTCACTTAATAACTGCAATTTTGGGTTGAAATTGCTTTATTTGATGCTCCTTCCTGAAATTTCTGGGAAACATATTTTCCCTGTATGTACTTTTTGGCCAATATACATACCGGTATATAGGAAATATCTCAATTCTACATATCACTGACAAATAAATAATAAACCTAAGTTATGCATATGAATATCAATTCTTCATAAAAATATATTGCAAGATACTGTAGATTCCTTATTTTATGCGAGTACCTAATTCCGACGTGATTCAAACGTTTTGTATCAAATCGCAAGAATATAAAATTGCGAATGCCAAATTTTTATCATAGTTTCATTTAGTTTACATCTATCTGAAAAATAAAAGAGAGATTTTAAAATCCACAAGATTTGCTTCTCGCGATATTTACACCAATGTTAATTCCTTGCATTTAATGAGGAATCTTCAGTACTATCCCCTCCATGTTTGGCTGGGGCTATATAGTGTTGCTTGTCTTCCACCTTTCATTCCTCTGTACCTGGTACTTCTGTCACACCCTTCATTTTGTTCAGTTTTAAAGAAACTTGGGATTTTTTTTATCAAGCTGTCAAACAAAGAAACATATTGGCAAGCAATTCAATCCTGACCTTGCTGTTCACATCAAAAGCCATGAACATCATATTCAGACTAAAGAAAATCAGGAAACATTTCTCTTTAAGTTGCTGTACAAATGTACCATTGGATAAGGCATTCACAATCTATAGACATATTTAGTGTCATTTAAATCAGTGATGTCAGTTGTCTCATTGCAATTAAGACATTGGAAATGAATACAAATACATGCCCGGATCTAGAGGGGAGGTCGGAGGGGTCCTGACCCCCCTGGTAAATGAAAATTTATTAAATTTACATTGTAAAATTATAACAAATATTCCTCGGACCCCCCTGGCAAACACAATTATCCTTCGGAACCACCCCCACCACCCCTCGGAAAAAATTTCTGGATCCACGCATGCAAAAACTATAGTGCATTCCCTTATTTTAAATCACCTTAATTATATTGTGAATTTTAGCTGAAGTAAGCTTTCTTACCAACTCTGTTTAATGCTCATCAGCAGCAAATTGTCACTGTGCAATATTTGTTTGTGCTTACATCTTATTATCCAGATCCGTGAAGCAATTTCAGTCAAACTTGACATAAAGCATTCTTTGATGCACACCTTCTTCAAGAAGGGGGTCTTTTAATTGATATCATAATTATTTAAAGAAAGGATTGGTGTTTCATTATTAATTGGAGATGGGCAGATTCAAAATATGTTTGCTGACCGAGCCTCTTGTTCATTTAATGATGTAAAATATAGAAGGATTTTGTATGATCAATGAATGAACATAACAATGATTGAATACATGAAAGTTTCAAAATATCAGTTGTAGGTGCACTAATGAATTGTGAATATCGATCTTCAAATATTGATTTGTTTTGCATCAAGTTTCTGGTAACAATAAAAAAAAGTTTTTCAGGTTTGATCCAGTTTTCTACCCTGAACAATATAGCTCATTTTATTTGGTGCTTTCATTTCTTCTCCCTTTCATCTATAAAACTTCCGGCAGGCATTTTCAATTCTATATGATTACACCAATAACACAGCAAACATAAAAGGGATTCACTCTGATTACATTCATTCTAGATAACTTGATTTGTTTTCATCTCCAATCAGACTTCATTTTTCAATGAAGTCCTATCTAGTTTACTGTAATGTATATTGTACTTTCTGGATTAAATCGATATCCTCTCAAATTTAGAGTCGGGAATGATAATATTGGAAGAAATATTCCAGGCAATTTGACATGTAAATTTAGAGAATGACTCGAATTTAGGTTATCATTTGTTTCTGAAACGTGATATGATTTCAGAAAATAGAAAACACAAGCATCATTATTTGTAATGTAGAAGTTCAGTTATCAAATATAAGGTATAGCATTCTGGCACCTATTGCTTTGTGGTTAGGTTGTTTTTCCCAATAATACAGCCATGCAGACAATTTGTTCAAAAACAATACCCACAGCTGAGATCAAGACAGATATAGAATAAAACCAGCAGGGGACATGTTTGTTTATAATTGCTCTGCAAACTATTATTACATATTTCTGCAAAATTGGAAAACAAGACCTTTTATATTTCTTTAGAAAGAAATTGTGTCTGACTGTTGGGGTGTGCCTAATACATTGAAGCTGCTTTATTCAGACTTGCTTTTGTCAAACTGGTTTTTTGATACTTTTGTCAACTTCCTGGGTGCATATTGTACATCAAAACCATTTCTATAAGCAACTTTCTCTTTTAACAATATTCATCCTTGGAATCAACTTTAGTTGTCATCAGTCCTTTATTGAAGTGCATTTCATAAGAAATGTTGAAAGTTAGCTGTGACAAAACCACACTTGTTCCGTTTTCAAGTGCTATGAAACAATATTGTATGCACGCAAACGTTCGCATACAACAAAACCTGACAGACTTGTACTAAATCACATCAAAATGCCAAACCTTCGGCCATCGAAATCCGGAAGTTTCCACCTCTGGTTTATATGCAGGAAGTGTGCATCGTTGCAAAAGAATCGTAAGCCTGACATGAATTCTATGCAGTCATTGTAATATGCAGTAATTATTTCTTCATCAGAACTGAGCCACTTTTCTTGACATTGCGGCGTGTGATGTGACATAATCTGTGTTTATTTTACATCCATGCTGCCCCTTTTGTTCTAGTACAACTGCTGCCTTTTCTTTATACAAGAGAGGTTTTTGTATCTTTGCATCTCTTTATTGGGATGGACTTACATTGAAAGTCTAGTACTGATTTCATTATTGTTTTAGATCATCTATTTTTCATGTATGTATAGGTGCAGTTATAGCTTTCATTTTAACTACAGGTGTAGTTATGTATCGAATAGCTGTGACCTTCAATTTTCCTTCATCTTAAAATGATAGTCATATGATAGCTTAAAATGTTGTCATCATAAAGACCCTTCGAAGTCACGATCAAGTTATAAAAGAAGTTGGGGTCTTTGAGTGATGTTAATGTATCAGCTTACATATACACATGCATTGATGTTACCTTTCTTAGTGTCAAGGTCACAAAGCAAATAAATGTCAATCTGATTTTGGGGCTTTTGTTATGTGAATTTATGGTTTGTAGCACATTTATTATGAAAGCAAATGCCACGATATATACACAAACTCATACATACACGTAGTATGAATTTAAAAAAAAAATGTCAATTCATGTTTAATTGGTAGGAAGGCGCGGTGGTCCATGTTGAAATAAACAACGTTATTATTGTTAGAGTTGGCCACCTGCATCGAACAAAGATAATAAATGATATTAGGTCTAAGGATTGTATAAATGTGAAAATGATTTTGTTTGGAGCTCTTGGCTTCTAGTCAAAACAATACCTTTTTTATAAGATGTTTTGTGTTTGTTAGTTTTTTTGTTTTTTTTTTTAACATGTGCTAATTTTGTTAAGAAAAAAAATCAAATCTGTTATTGAAAATAGTTTCAAGATCTATCCAACACTGGAACTCATTAAAACCATAAAAAATCATAACAGGTTTTGAATGGTCAAAGTCACGCCTATCTCTATTACTGCTAGTTTTATCCTATGAGAATACACATTTTTTGTACCGGTATTTAATACAGTTTAAACCATGTATTTGACAGCTTCCCTTCAAAAAGGATCTAAGGAGTCCCTACAAGATGATTCCAGGTCAGGATAAACACAATACCACCATTCCCTCCAGCTTCTCAGATGCTGCCCTGACCCTTCAGCAAGTCAAAGAGAACAGGGCAATCCTGGAGGCCAACCTGGAGGCCGTATTCAGGGCCAGGCAGGAGGCAGAAGTCTTCTCCATCATGGAGAATCTCTATCAGGAGGGGTGGGTTCTTTAAGGTTAATACACAGACACTTGTCTCTGCCACTTTGTCCCTGTAAAGTGTGAAGTGCACTATGATTGATTTTGCTCATGATGTATAAATGAGAAATAGTTTTATGTGTAGAATTTACTGGCTGCTTTTAAGCTCCCTGATGCATAGTTTGATTAAAGCATTAGAAACACCTCTGTTTGGTGGTTTGCATAGGAAGGAACATGGTTGAGTCTGCTTATACACAGCAATATTTTATTCAGTAATGCAATGTACCAACACTCTTTGACATACCATAAATCCTGATCCTGGGGGGGGGGGGGGATTGGGGGTTGACACGCTGCATATTTTGCAAAATGATGTACTGTTTACTTTTTTTATTTTAAAATTGTTTTTTTTTACCCAATAATTTATATAACATCAGCATATTTAATTTATGTTTTGCTTTTATGAAATTTAAATTAAATTTTGATAAGAATTACCTGGATGACAAAAAATATCAATGCTTGGGGCAGGAAAAGTGGTCTGACATGTTTTATATCTAATGAAGATGATAATTTTTAAATTACAATGCAATTTATGCATTTTGCTAAAAAAAACAGATTTTTTGCTAATTACCGGTTCATTGTCAAGCTCATTAATCATTTGTCAGTTCCTATTTGGATATTTTGTCATAAACAAGTTTTTTTTTTTTTAGCATATACCGGTAATTGTGTTTATGTCTGTTTTTATTCTGTTTGACTTTATTGCCATGCATGGAAAAAGTGTTATGCAGTATTCATATAATATAAATAATTAACAATTCTGATATCAAAATATATATCAAGCCTGCAAGAGTTCTTGTTCTTGGTCAAATGAACATGTTCAATTATCAAGTCATCTTCTTTTCTTTTGTGAGCAGAAATAATTCTGATTTACTGAAAATCAGAAAGATGGTGGATAAAAAGATATCTCTACTGCGATCCCAAGTTGAGGTCTGTATATATAGCTATAAATTGATTCTTTTTGATAATCTCATAGTTTCTCTTGCTTTATGGTACACAATTTGCATGAAAACTGTATGTCATTGTTACAATCAAGGCAGCATGTGCATATCAGTACTACTTTAGTAGTTTACGAAAGAGATATTTCTTATCAGAATACTGTAAATTCCTTATTATACACGACAAATTATTATTCGCGTAAATCTCGAGAAACGCATCTCGCAAATTTGAAATCTTGCTTTTATTTTTCAGACAGATTTAAGTAAGTGAAACTATGATAAAATATTCGGCATTCACAATTTTATATTCCCATGATTTGATGCAAAACGGTTGAATTGCGGCAATAGGTATTTGTGTTAAATAAGGAATTTACAGTAATTGAATCATTAATGTAATACAATTACTTATATCCTTGTCCTTAACCTGTACATCCCCTAGAGAGAAGTAACAGATGATGTGATACTAGCTGAGCTGCAGAAAAAAGATGCCCCAGTTTTTATAAAGCCTGCCCAGTCAGGTCTGACTAAGCCTGCCCCATATGCGCAGAAGGCCACAGCAAGGGCCAGGGCAGGGGCAAAAATTGACACCGGGCTCAGCAGGATGAAGGGACCAAGCTTTGGACCTCCGCCCAGCAAAACTTTGAAAGGGAAAGAAAACAAGCCATCTACTGCAACCTCTGCAATGTACAAACCACCTGCTGCAAAGGTAAAGTGAAGTCATGTCATGTAGTACATGTACATTAATTCTTTATCCAAACTTCAAATGATGTTTATAAGACCTTCATTCAGTTTGAGATGCATATTTTGAAACCAAGTATAGAATGATTGGTGTGCTAAATATAATATTTTACAATTAAAATTCTGTCAATCTTTTCAATCTGCAGCAGCCTAAGATTAGATCTGTGGTAGAGGATGAAAACTACATGACCAAGGTTTATGGGAAGGCTTCCTATCAAAACAAGAGAACCACAGTCAAAGACCCCTACCTTCACTACCAGAATGTACCCAAACCAAAGCCTGACAGGCCAGCAGGTGCCCCCGACATGTCCAGTAAGTTGCAGGGTCTAACTGAGAGATTCAAGATTTTGAGTCTTGAGTCTGTAATATATGGCCATCTTGTCATTTTTGAGATATATACAGAACCTTTCCACATGTTCAACACACATTTGTTGGATGAATGTTAAACTGTGAAAAATACAATCTTTTGAAAAAAACATTTCATAATTTATCGGATTTATTCCTATTCATTGTATTGCAGCTGCTCGTTTGGTGAAATCATCAAAGACTCAGACTGCCCCAGGAATAAAGCAGTTTTACTTCAGTCCTACACATGGCACTTATATCCCTGTCACATCAGCACAACATGGTAAGCAGAGAGCATCCCGCAATTAAACACAATTATGATAATGTTCAGTGTATCACTTGTAATATGTTTGAGAGATGTACCAGATAATGTTACTGGTAAGCTACTGGTATGCTTATTTGCTGAATTTAAATGAAACTATATTAAATTCTAAATAATGATTATTTTAAGATGAGTACATGTAGTTCTAATTGTATTTCAATATTGTGTGTTTCCTAGAAAGACATTGACCTGGTTTAATAATATTTAAATTAGTTTTTAATTTTTACCTGAAATTCAGCCCCCATCCAAGGACAATTAGTGCCCATGGCAGTACCCCTTGGGGACCCCAGGATGGAAACAGGACTGACCTACTCTGCCTCCCCCCCTCCTGGGCCCCTCACTACCTCCACACCAGCCTCTCAGCATCCCGTGTCGGCCCTCAAGAATGTGGCAGTGATCTCTGTCCCTGTTGAAGATGACCTCAGAAGAAGACCTGAACCAGAACTTGGGAAACAGGTAGGAAAATTGTTTCATCAATTTTCCAGTACAGTAAAAACCATTGTAGTGAAGCACCAGGGATGAGTACCGGTAATTTAGATTCGTTATAACGATAATTCTTTATATATTTAATAAGTTTATAATATTATTTAAAGATTAGAGGAATGAAACAAACTGTGCGTGAATTCACTATAAGTATGTCCCCTGTAACCATGTTTAATGTATCCAAGAATTACCAAAGGTAATGTCATCATTTTGGCCCCAAAAGATTTATGGTCACAGACTTATGATTAATTGAAATTTCTCAGCTTTAGAAATGCATTTGCATGTATTTAAAATTGTTTGAAAATACATGTATTTACAAGTAAAAAATTGTTTGCAGGTTTTACCAAGTGTGGATATAGACAGCGATTTATCAGAGGCTTCACCAATCCCCAAATCCCGATCAAGATCCAGGTCCCCCGAGAAGCCCAGATCTCTTACGCCGGACCGAGATGTCATGAGTCGGGCCTCTACACAACATGGGGAGGTACAAATGCAGTCTCCCCAAAAATCTCCCAGCAAGAGCAGGCTAGAGGTCACCTTCCACAGAGAGGAGGATGAGGTTTGTATCAGATAGAATGACTAGTAATGAAGTGCATAACAGAAATTGTGTATGTAAGAGTGGCATTGCCTCGCAAACATCATCAGTTGGAAAATAACAACAGTATTATAAATTCATTGTATAGAATTAGAATCATGAAAAAGTTTGTAGAGTATGTTTTAACAGTATTTGAATTGCAATGACTTCATTATAAAAATGCTATTTATTGCCATAGGAAACTCTGACTGATGTTTCCGGTGATCTGAACCCGGAGGATGCCCCAGGGATTGCCCTGCCCGGGTATCATCCTCCATCACCACCCCCAGTGGAAGACAGACAGCCAGTGTTCCCCCAACAGAGGCTACTGGACCACATGCACCCAGTTGTGTCTGATGTGCTAGCAGAAGACATTCGAAGACGAGATGATCTGGAGAAGAGAGCGGAGGAATGGTATGTGAATCCCATGATCTCAGGATCTTTAGCTTTCTGTATGTTAAGAATCTTTGAATGCAGGCAGTGCAATAAAAATACTTTGAATGCTTAACTGACTGTATAACTAATGTTGCAGGCTACAGCAGGAGCTGCTGGCTAAAATGATTTCTGAAATCTGTCCCAATGAGGTGGAAGAAGAACCTGCTTCAGGTCTTCCACACTTTGTGGATGAAGACTCCATAGAAAGTGAGGTAGAAGATAAGGAACAGTCAATGTTTGGTAAGAGAAAATCTATTATGTATATTATGACATTCATGTGAAATAAGATTCATCTTTATAATAGACCCCAACCCATTAATGAAATATTACCCAGTAATCATGATATACATGTACATGTAGTTATGCCAATTCTTATGAATAACTTGCTTTTATATGGTTTTCCCTACTTTTACACACTTATAAGAGCAAGCTTGTATGTTAATTTGTAAGACAAGTGAGTGATGGTAAAAAGATAAAGTACAAATACAGGTACATTGATACTTATATTGTTACAGTTATGGACTCCATTGGAAGAGCTGGGATGCAGTTGTTTGTGGATGCCGGTCAGGCTGTGGACAGTGACCTTGTGAATGGCCTTATCCGTGAGGTGTTAGTGGAGAAGGTCGTGACCTTGCTAGGTCAGCGACCTTCAGACGAGGAGCAGGCTGCTGAGCATAGAGCGGTCCCCAAACTGTCAGCTGGGGTTGATGAGGACAAGATGGGAACCACTGAACCATCCCCAAGGGTATGTCCACAGAATGAAATGTGTTGTGAATCTTAATTTTTATAGTCATTGTGTCAAGTGAGGTAGACTTTATAAATAAAAATGTATACAGTCAAACATGGTTAGCATATCTTTAACAAATTCATGCTTACAGCAAAGTCCGTTTCATTTCCCTTATCTTAAAATTGTATTACCCCCGGTACTTATCAGTTATAATGAAAAACGGTTAATAATAAATCAATATTGCTTGTCCCTGTTGCTTTGCTATTACTATTTTTAACTGTAGTATGATATAAAACAGAGGGAAAGAGAAAAAAATATTATTACATGTATTATTGTAAATTACAAAAAAGATCTTTTAAAAGAAATCAAGAAATGATACATGTTTTGTTTTTTTATCTCTGAAGGAGTATCTGTACAGTCCAGATCAGATTGAGACCCCACAGCCCACCCCTAAAGCTACCCCCATAGCTTCCCCAGTGAGAGTTGTATCCCCACCGGTCACTCCAGAATTATCCCCACCACAGTCTCCCAGAAGAGAAGTAAGGACAGTGGAGCCACCTCCAGAATTCATGAGGCCACCACCCCAGCTAGAGCCGGAGTCTGAGGCATCTGAGTCACTGGATCTTAGTGAAGAGCTTCGAATTCTCCAACGTGAGTCTGCCGTGCAAAATAATGGTCATCTTTTTTTATTGAGTTTGCTACACATGTTTGTGTAGTTTGATTTTGCTACACATGCTTGTGTAGTAATTTTTATTATATATACTTGTACATGTACAATTTCTTTATTAACCAACTAAGGGCCCTCAAAGGGCAACAGGAAGATTGTACAATAAACATTTATAATGCACAATAAACACATTGTACAAATTGTACAAGCATTGATAGAAATAATGTGCCAGAATACTTTCTGAAAGGAATCTTTGGACTCTGTAGAACTTGACAATGATCTACAGAATAGATATTCAGAAGATATTTTTTACAGTCTTCCAATTTTAGGTCATAGACATTCACCACTGATATTCATTTCTTTTTCATTAAAGTTTATTTATTTTCCTCAGAGAAATTGGTGGTACCTGTGACAACACAGTCGTTAGATGAGGTACATGACATTGAGACACCTGTGCCCACACCTGTCCCAGAAGAACCCCCACAGGAGCTGCTCCCAATGTCCCCACCCCCACCCACCCCACGGCCGGTGGAGTCTCCACCCAGGGTAAGCATTATTCTCTATCTCACTAGAGAATCTATAAAGGAGAAGGCAAGACCTTGATTTGGAATTAAAGAAAAAACAAGATACATGTATTGATATGATGGTATCTAAACACACAGGAGTGATCTGCCCTTGAGATAAATTAAGTAGAGATTGCTGGATAAACAATTGCTTTTATAAAAGAGAATTTATCAGTAACTTAATATAATCATGTGAAAATAAGTTATGTTTTTTGACAAATATCCGATCCATGAAGAAGTAGATGTTGCATATCAAATTTCTGAAAATATTGACAGGTTTTGGAACCTCCACCTCAGGTTGAAGTGAAGAAGGTTGAGCCTCCACCTGTCCAGGAAGAGACTGTTAGTAAAGAACCAATTAAGGTTACAGAGGAGTCAGGTCAGAGTCCGGAGCCTTGGGGAGACCCAGGGTCACCCCGCCCAGAGGAAAACCCTGAGTACAGGGATCCAATGGAGCCCGACCAACCCGAACCAATGTAAATCTCAACTTCATGCAATAATGGAATCACTGATAATTTCTACTTCAACAATATTTTCTTGATTTTTTTATGTAAACAATTGTTGAACCTAACAATTTTGTTTACCATTTTTATGAAGGAGGTGTAACTTTAAATGTTGTTATTGAAATATCACTATGAATTCCTTTTGTAGGATTCTACCACCTACAGAGACCATTAAGGAAGAGAGACGATCTCCCTCCCCCAAGAGACAGAAATCTCCAGTCCGCGAGCCCAGCCCCGCCCCCTCCCTCCCAGAGAGTGTGTCCGAGTCCTCTGTTTCTGACACTGTCAACCAAAGCGTGTCCGAGGGTCAGTGGCTCCTCAACAAGAGTGAGGGGGAGGTGGCCGACTTCCCCATTGATGAAGGTAAACCTGCTGACCAATCATTGAACAGCTTGATTATGATATTATAGGAATTTAATATGAATGCATTGGAGCCATTGGCTTTAGAGAATTATGATTAAAAGCCTTAAAGTCAATTATTTGTTCATTACCGTAGTTTCATAGACATGTCTTTATGATTAGGTTTTAATTTTGGTTTTTGTAGTAACAAGACAGAGGGCATTGGAAAAGGCACTTAGACTAAGAGCAGAACAAAGCATGGCCAGCACACTCAAAGATACATCAGAAATCCCTGTAAGCTTTCTCTATACAGAAAATTTAGTGTAAAAGACTTCTTATATTTTATTCACATACCAGTAAATATACTTAGTATGACTGATCTATTTGACATATGATATCGATTTATTAAACATATTTCTAAAATTGGACAATTTTTGACATGAAATCTTGGGATAAAGTTACGCTGTATTGTTCGTCCTCTATAGGATGAGTCCACCGAGTTTCCGATCAGCGAGGGAGAGTTCCAGTATAACCCGGCTATCCCCCCAGAGAAGGACCCGGTCCTACTGCTACTGTCTAGACTTCAGCACGGACCCATCCACCCCGGGCAGCTGGACATGACGTCAGCCCAGGTGTCCGATCTCCTGGACCATACAGGTAAAAGTCTATATGTATAATGCATGTGTAGGAATGATTCTTATAGTACACTTTTCAGTCACTGTTTTGTTAATCTCTCACTTCTCTCATGTTGGAAGTGAATATTAATGTGATGCAATGGAAACTGTGGTATTATTTGCAAATGGAGAGAACTTTTCAAATATTTACATGAACCTTAAAAAGTAAATTGTATAGCAGTTCTTGCATTCTAACCAATATACAGATATGAGATTTTTACTCATTAGAATGAAATTGCTAATTATTCCTGATGTCAAAATAATGTACTTTGTATGCATTTGTATTGATTTTTATAAAAGTCATTTTCTTTCCTATTATAATAACTTGAAAGCTAAGAGATTTTATTAATCTTTTAAATTGTTTCCTTACATGCAAACTTACAATCTTTTACAATGTTTTTAATACATTTCTGTTGATTGTTATAGGGGACCTAAGTGTTAGCCATCTTAGAGCCTCTGTGGATAGGAGTGTAGGAGAAGTCAGGCCAAAGAAGCACCGCACGCAGCATGCCTCTCCAGAAAGAGATTATGGGAGATACGACTATGGCCGACACCTGAGATCTCCCTCCCCTGACCAGGAGAGACAGTCACCCAGCAGAGGGAGGGTGTCTCCGGGGTATTACGATTCCCCCGGGAGAAAGTCCCCTCAGCCTCGGTATGAATACGATGAAAATGGCCAAAGATCTCCCAGCAAAGGTAGGGCATCTCCTAATGGAAGAGTTGACAGATATGATAGACCTCCTAGTCGAGGAAAAGAGTCCCAATACAGAGATGCTCAGAACAGACCATACACTCCTGAGAGGGATGGAAGATATTCTCCACAGAGAGATCGACAAGATGGAAGGTACTCTCCACAGAGAGATTCCCGAGATGGGAGATATTCTCCACAAAGAGATGCAAGAGATGGCCGTAAATCTTCACACCGAGACTCACAAGGAAGACGCTCCCCTCAGAGATCCAGTGTAGAAAACGGAAGAACTTCTCCACTGAGAGTATCTTATGAAATGGGTATGAATATTAATATGAAACTCAAGACTTTTTAAATCTCAGTAAAATAAGAGGTATGCAAGCATGTTTAAGTCTTTTTGAATAATTAGGGTGGTATTTTTTCTTATGAGAAATAAGTGATGTTAAAATATATTATGATTTCAAGACTGTAAGATTTATCACCCTTTATTTTAGATTTGGAAGACAGAGATGCTGATAGATACATTATTGAAACTTCAACCACGACTAAAAAGACAACTAGAACCACTCATGGCACCCCCAGCCGAAGAACCCCCACCAAATCCTCCACCCCAGGGGGTGTGTCCCTAGGAGGCAGCCTCACCAGCGGAAGGAAATCGCCAAGTTAGTACATGTACTTGACAATGATAGAAATATTGTTTTTAGTTAAAGCAAACGCACCATTGTAACCATAACTTTAAATTAATCTAACTCTGAATCTACTGTCTTTTAGTTTGCCATTTAAATTTAAGTGGATATGATATTCTTTAAAGAATTAACAATTCAATTTTGCTGCCATTTAACAGTAAAGTCTGCCCTCAAAAAGCCTCCTCAAGCTACCAAGTCACCAGGGTTACCGGACAAGTCGGTCACCATGACAGGACCTAGGACCTACCCACTCCCAGGGTCTGAGGACCCCAGGACCTCACAGAGTAAGTCCTTAACTATCGTCAACAGCTACATTCTTTACATTTCTTCATTTTAATTTTTTTTGGATTTGAATTAGATCAAGTTCTATTATGTTTTGTAACTAAGCATCAAATAGATTTTCAAGGAAGGCTGAGTAGGTTTACTTAAAGCAATATGAGCTGTATTTTTTAGAATTTTATTTTGGTGCAAAAACCTGCTAGTATGCTAAGTCTGCATGTAACTTAAACTTTTTTGAAAAATAAAATTTGAAAAAATCATTAGTTTTTGTCAGAAGAAAGATTGTTCTTCTAAGGAATATATAGCAGTTCAATTTATGTACAGGATGACAATAATTCAATTTTGCTCCAATTAAGGCTTCTTAACGACTTTTACCACAAAAATAAGGCTAACAGAAATTTAAAAACCATGATATTTTTTGTCATTTTAGTAGAAAATAACATTGTCATAAAAAAAATTTCAGCATGAAAATTGCAGCTCGTATTGCTTTAAAATCGTTTGAGTTTACCCTTTATAAACCTTGAGTTAAGTTGATATTTTGACTGTGATTTTCAAGGTATGAGTGAGAGAGGAACTCGAGCCTTCACCCCTGATCAGATGAACATGGAGGAACTGTTACAGTCCGGCTACCTGTCCCAAACATTCAGTCAGTCCTCCACTGGAAGAGTTCCCTCCCCTGAAAACCGACAGCGACAACTCAGCCCAACTCGACTCAGCAAGGAGAGGAAGTCTGTAGGAATGACTTACTCATTCGAGTCGGAAGGGGGTGCTGCAGACTCGTTTAGCGAGTCTGAACTCAGAAGACTGGCAGACTCAGATTCTTTAAAGATGTCTGTGACTTTGCCATCAATGGACGATTCTGAATTTCTGTAGATGTTTATATATACCGGTTTTAGAAAATGATCTGTGCATTTTATGAAAGTTAAGATCTGAGTTTAGAATTAATATTTGGATTGCTAGGAGTCTCAATTTATTGATGTATATTTAAGTTTTGATTTCTTTTTTCTCCATTAAGAATATTTTTGATCTGATTGTAGTTACTTTAGCATACTTTAATAGTTGTATATTTTAACTGCCATGTGTTAGAGTCTCAAAAATTATTTTTTTCTTGTGTTTAAACAAAGTTTGAAGCTGTTGTTGATTCTTATTTTGAAATAGAATAAGAAAATGATTGCTAGCATATAGAGGAGATCTGATATAACATGTATATAGATGTGCTCTGTTTTTCTGTGATATTGGCTTCAATATTTACTTAGGTAAATGTTGTCCGTCCAGGTTGTTTTTTAAATGAAAGGGGAAAACTAATTAATGAATTTGTTAAAATTAAACTGTTACAGTAGATATAAGCCAAGTACATGTACTTCTTTGCCATACATGCATGTACCAGTATATATATGTATGATTTCTTGTATCCTGTAAGTGTCGGGCCTTTTATAAAACTTATTTATTATGCCTCATTATATATCAAGTTATACAAGATATGAAAACATGGATGATATCATCTTTGTAAGCCAATTACGGGTCCAATTTGTTTATTCTAGCTAATCTCTGAGTAAACTGGACCCTTGGCTAGTGTGGATGGGTTGATATTTACTCTTCGTGTATTCATATCATATATTCTTTATTGTACAGCTAGATATTCAATAGTGGTTTAGAGAATAAATGTCATTCAACCAAGCTCTTAGTCTTCTTTTCATCTTATGATGAATAGATGCCTTAATTTCCCAAATTTCTTGTAATTTTGGTGACTAATATTTACTTTCACAACAAAATGTTGCAGTCTTTTAGCTTGATAGAGTTTCATTGTAAAATACCCACAATGCCCATTTGCCATGTATACCTCTGACTTTTATCATGGAGTATGGACATCTACTCTTCAGTTCCTGAAGTACATATGATGTTAGAAGCAATGTATCCGATTGTTCACTGGGTACTGTTGTAGTGAACTTTCAAGGTCAACAAGTACATTTGTAGATGCATGACCCCCATCCACCCACCCAATGACCCACCCCCTACTACATATTGGGATGGCAGGTGTACACACGTTAGCAGAAAAGGTGCAGTCAACTATGATAAAGATCTGTGTGTGGAATAAAGGTAATTAGTCATATGTACAAACGACAGTTCAATGACCAATGAAAAAGTTTGAAAAGCAAAGTTCAGACCAAGTAAACATGATGATTTACATTGTAACTTCATGTGCACTGTAATTAAGCTACACCCACCCCACTCCCCCGATATTTCATCCTACTGCAACGAATAATACAGGTAGAGTACGTCTGTAGTTGATATTAGCTGGCGGTCATTTGGGGGTAGATGTCCTTGCATGGATTGATAGACCTACTGTGCATTTTGTCGCGTGACTGACGGACACATGTCCATTTGAGGGAAAGTTAGTTTCTTCCAATCGTTATCGTCGTATATTCCGCGTCGTCTTCATTAACATATATCTCAACAAAAAAATCAGTATCCAGTGAATTGTGTTGTACATAATGTTGTTTGTGGGATGGGGGGATTGTAGATTGTACATTGCAGTGAATTCCGATTCAAACACAAATATCCCGCCGTTTTGTTTTGTTTTTTTTCATTAATATCTGTCTCCACTGTAGTTATATGGACAAAATTCCAAACAAATTTTACGTACCCAAAGTAGTACATGGGATTAATCACTACAACTTAAAATTCTCTCTCTCTCTCTCTCTCTCTCTCTCTCTCTCTCTCTCTCTCTCTCTCTTTAATTTAATTAACACACATGTTATCTCATTGTACAGTAACCATGAATTCTGACATCTTGAACGAAGAAAAAGAAATTGACGAAATATTTAAAATGTTACTCCGTGATGTAATAGTGCAATGAACTTGAAAATATTTATCAAGGGTATTATTTGGTGACAGCTGAAAATGAAGAAGTCTGAAAAACAATTCAAAGTTCAATCCAAATAAACATGTTGATTTAACTTTGTCTGTAAACAATTTACCCCTATTCTTTCCTTCTCCCTACCAACACACAACAAGTTGTTGATTATGTGAGTGGTCAGTTTGGGTAGATGTCCTTGGGTAGATAGGCCTGATCAGTACCCACTGTGTGGTGTGTGCCGTGACTGATGGTACATGTCCATCTTACATATTACATATTATTTTGATATTGTATATATATTATGCATTCTTTGTATCTGATGAGCCATTTGGCTAAAGGAATAAATAAACTAAACTAAACAGGGTACTAATGGACAGTCAATAGGCAAATGTCCGCTCATCAATTTTTTGGTTTATCAGCCGCGGTTTATCTGTTAATAATAAGGTATTATTTCAAATCTTGTAATATAATTTTATGTGTGAAACTTAGGCAAGTACTTGTGAATTGTGAAGTACGTGTGTAATTACAATACAACTCGGGGGAATGTGGGATCATAACGAAATTATAATATAAAAATTAAAGTTAATTACGATTCAGCTAATACTTTTTGCCCCTTCGAACTTTTAATTTTGTTTTCAATGTCTGTTTCCTTAACAAAACTCAGGAGATAGTATACATGTATATACACAAAACAGTACAAAGGGCTAACCATTAGCCACTAAATCTCAATCTCTCTCTCTCTCTCTCTCTCTCTCTCTCTCTCTCTCTACGACACGATTTGTAATGACACGTGTTTTCTCATCATATAGTATAACCATGAATTTCGATACCTTGAACGAAGAGAAAAATTTGACATTACAAAAGGTTATCCTGTGCAGTTACAGTGTAACGATCTTGAAAATACTTATCTGCAAGGTCGCTGCATTTTTGCACACATATTCAGTCATATCTGATATTACGGCCTGTTTCTAGATGGGTGTAGTGACACCCATCAGACAAGTTGACCGATAAGTGATAAAAGCAGACGGCGTGTGAATCATGTCGAGCAATATCCACAGTCTGTATCATACACCGGGCATCCCCCATCAGTGCCTTCAACGTCAGCTCTTTTTGAACAAAAAATATGGAAACACAGACGACACTTTGCCGTTATGAAGGAGCTGGGAATGTCGAGACTTCCTATATTTATAACAAAAACAAGTTATGGTGTGTTTTGAAGAATTCGTTCCCAAGACGACGAATTTAGCAAACGCCATTGAGATCAGCTGCAATTTCTTTCTACTAAGACGAAATGTCGAAGTCTGTAACTTTCAGGTCGATCATAAAAAATTTGTGTAAATCATATACTCTACGATGCCAATAATGGCTTCAATCAAGTCACATGTGTTTCCCTTACAGGCGCATTAAACCATTCTCTTGTATTTAATAAAAAATAAAAATAAAACCTGATAAAAAATGCGATGAAAGATAACTTTCCTTGCAGAATAATCTATGAAACGTTTTATACTGTATTTTCTTTAATTTTGACAGAATTTGAATTAATTTACGTTTTATACAAATCAATTAATCAAATGTTTCATGGCGTTTCATGTAAGAGGTTCCAATCACTCTCATTAATTATTATATATACTGAGTATATTTTTGAGGTTGAAAGAGTTAATGCCTTTTTTTTGGCTTTTCCTTGTTTATAAAAGCCTTGCAGTATGACTGTACAAGTTTATCCTGTTCCTACTGGTATATGATTGGTACGTGGGGGTTTATCCGTAAAAAAAAAACCATCTTGTTGTTGCAATCGATAATTGAGTCGTGTAGAAACAAATAAATAAATGACTTCAATGTCTAAAATATGTGTTTGCTACATATACACTTAAACAGGGCTAATCAATCATCTTGTACTTTCTGCAACGAACGGCGTGGTGGAGGTGGGGGAGGGGGCGATTTTAGTATATATAGTTCAAACTGCAGGCGTGCTGATAATGGACTCAACGGGTTCTTGGACCACAAATATAGCTCTGTCCTCAATTCACTATAAATTGTTGCAACATGATCTGTAAAGCATCATCAAGATTAAAAATCGTTTAAAACGTAGTACTGATCCCAAAGTTGGACAATTTATTATACACCAGCTGATTCGTTGTCATGACAACTGAGTATCAAGATTTTATGACTAATTCATATGGTTCACTGACTCTTACAATTTATAAAAATCGGTTGATGAACAATATATAAGAACCGCCGTGATAAGATTAAATGACCGAGATTAAACATTACATAGAGTGGAGTCAACTTCCGTTCAGATAAATTGTTCATATTCACTAACATCATGAACAAGTTGCAAAGGACCCCAAAATTGGCATTAACTGTGATATTGAACATAATGCGCAGCATTATTTTATGTAAAAATAATGAATAATTAAATTCTGTTTGCTTTGTTTTTCAAATCGATGAATTCATACGATGCCCAAATGAATTTGGTTATTTATTTTTTATTTTAAATGAAGATCTTGGCTAAATACTAGGCGTTATCGAAATCGGAATTACACCAACACAAATACCAATGCTATATATAGTATCTTACCATCTTTATCCATTGGAAGGAGAAAAATGTCCGAACAACATATTCCACTTCAAATTAGAAACGAAGGAGTGGGAGATTGGATGAAGTACACGCATTCAAAATAGTGATAGCATGTATGTGTAGGCATAACACAGATTCAGGATGTAGTACTTATGTATATAACTATTTCTTGTGCTAAATGTTTGCATCAAAATACATGTACGAGTGTTCCAAAGCGTAGTTCTTGTTTCAACCCTAACCATCATGTATATGAAGAAAGTAATTGATCATGGTGGTTCGAAATCAAACAAAGCAAGTCGGGGTACAGTACGCCTATATATCAAATATCACAGGTTATCGATCGTATAAGACTACGGCATCTTTTCAAATGTAATGTCATAAATGTATTTGTTTAGTTAGGTCATTGTCTTACTTGAGGTTGGTGGAAGGAGCGGTCATAAAAAATTGTTAAAATATTTCTAATAGGTTGAAGTTGAATTATCTTGTGAAGGTAATGGTCAGATTAACAACTTTTCATGTTGACCTTTACGAAAGCTGATTAAAAAAAAACTAACGGAAACAAATGAACAAGTATGTACAACTGTTTTTATTTCAATGGTTAATACCAAAGACAGACTTGTTCCCATTTTGAAAGCCACAGAAACAGTCTGAGATTTATTTATAAGTGGCAAGTTCAGGATAACATTGCAACCTTTAATATACAACAAACTCCCGTACTGAATCCACTTAGCTCTTGAAGTGGCATCAATTAAGATAACTTGATATTAAAATGGATATAATTTCTTTCCATCCCTTACAATGTTAACTATTTACTAACGTGGTACAATAGAGGACCGGTACTTTGTACTTGTTTATATAATCATTCCCGATGTTCGAGTACTATCGTCTTTTTGATTATGATGTGATGCCAAAAATAATAGCTATCCCTCATTTTAACAGGATCGGATCAGTTTATTTATTCTTTGAAAACTGGAATTTTACAAATATTCATTGGTACAGAAAGCATGATTTGGGAAACATTTAAGATATATTTCATCGGTAGACATTTTATATAATTTGATATATTTACATTTTCCAGTGCATGTCTTTGTGATAATACTACTGTCCGATCCTATTTAAGGAATAAGGAATCATTCTTTGAGTATTATGAGGTGATAATTTTGGTCAGGGCGTGATCAAATCCAATAAAGCCCGAAGGGCTTTATGATAGATCGACCGAAATTATCACCTCATAATATTCAAAGAATGATTCCTTATTACTTATATTTACAATATTTTAGGCCATCGTACAATTAAATATTTAAATATAAATAAGCAAACCCTGCTGGCACCTTGATTTGGCGTCATATGAAGTTATGGAATATATAGTACAAAATCGATACGTAGTGTTATCACAGGCTAGACACTGGAAAATGTAAATATTTCATGTTGAAATAAAACATTGTTTAAATAAACAATCGATTTTGTAATGTATAATACAATACATTTAGTCAATGACTGTTTTAATATTTAATTGTACCATTGCTGAAAATCACCTCATAATACTCAAAGAATAATTTCTTATTCCTTAAATTATGACCATAAAAAATAATTCATCTAATTATTGAAATCATTTTAACTAAATTTATTTCGTTTGATTTCAAACTGAGGCTTGTTTGTTGGAGTAATTGTGAGGCTTTGTAGACAGGGAGGCAGGACTTGTAAACATAACTTCTTGAAAATATGAAATAAAGCAAGCATTTGATAAAGTATTCACCATTTATTATTACAGGAATTTTTAACTGAACAGTCACATTTTATTCTTAGATCACTAATACCTTTCACCAGTGAAAAGGCAGATTATATTCAACTGTACACCTGAAAATGACAAAATATTAACAGATATCACAGACATAATTCAAGCACAATGTTGAATAGGCTTCACTACACATGCCATTAAATGATGCAATGAAAACATTTCATCCCCTTTATGTCATCAATATAAATATAAATACATCTTACAACAATAAATAATTCTACCCTCTGATATTACTAGATAAAGAGATAATGTTAATGCCGTAACATAAGGAGCTTACACATTTGTTGACAGATTTGTTACACATATTTGAGAGAAATTAAGCACTTAGGTTGAGCAACACACATTGACAAAAATCTTACCCTTTTTTCAGACATCTGTTATATTAAGTTATTTCTATAATCCTCTTTTCTTTGATATATATTTTTTAAGCAAATACAGATGAATGAACAGTGAAGTGTGTGTGTGTGTGTGTGTTTTATCTTTATCAGAAATTTCAAGCAAATGCCAAATTTTTCCAACACAAAAGACAACATAATGATCAAAACTGCAGGAAAAAAATAAGCACAAAAATAAATATCAACAAAATTGAATGGGGCAAATGCCAGTTCAGTTATCTATAATTAATTGAGCATGAAACGTTTCATCATCAAAAGTCAATGGAATTGTGGAGTAGCTCTGAGAGAACATAGATATTCCAGTTGTTTTCAATTATACAAGAGACAGTGCTAGTTCATGATTTTAAATATTTATATAAGCATTTTTATTAAAAAAGATTTGTATAGCTTATGAAGTTTTTCAATGATTTAAAGAATTTGAGACTGAATTATTTTGACTTCTTAGTATATTGAGCAATATCAAAAATATAGAATATTATAAATTACCATTTTGTTTCATGAATATATACATTTAATAAGGATTTCTATATGATCCACAACTTATTGCACAAAATCCATTATAATGTACTAATATGAAACTTAAAAAGAATTGAAAGAAAAAATGGGTAAACAATATAAACCTGTGCATGTGTATTAACGTCATTTTTAAAACCATAGACGCAAGTAGATAATATTGCAGTTTTGCTAATCCAACCAAAATTGATTTTATCAACATTTCACAAGAAAAAAAAACCCCATACTGTATTCGACTCTCTATTAGCTATAGTTTTAGTTTTGCTATTTTCACTGATGGAATACAAGACTGAGGATACTAGTACTGATCAAGTACTGGTCAAAATATTTATCACAGACCAATGTACTATGTTAACTGGTTGTTAAAAAAATACAACCTACAATGCCATCCATAATGAAATGAAGAAGTGAAAGGTTCATCAAACTCCAGAGAAAAAACCTTAACCTGTACAAAATAAGTGCTGTTTGCAGTACATGTATTCCATTGTTTTGGATTAAATATATTGCAAAATTGAATTACAGTAATTCATTACTGTACTTAGGAGTTCCCATTACAATTTTTTTTTTTATGTAGCGTAATCAAGAGATTACGTGCATATATTCGTGCTTTCAATAGATACAAAAATGAACATTGTGAGATTCAAATCTATAGTAAGCTGATTCAACTCTGTGTTCATAACACATCAGTCTACAATTTGATCAAAAGAATCAACAGTAACTATGCAGATATCCTAATCTCATTCTCAAGAAAAAATGCTTATATGAGATGCACCAGAGTGTAGTATGTTGTTCAACCCTGCATTTAAAGTGAAAAATCATATACTTATATTTCTCTATGCATTGGTCATAATCAATTATCACACAGAGGATGAATATGAAAATATTTGTAAAAGTCTCGCATTTTTTACATCCTTTCATGGCTCTTTTCATAAGTCAGTCACCATGGCAATGGCAGTCTCCATGGCAACTTCCTAAATCTGGTCACATGACCTTGCAAACACTGTCCAATCACAGTTTTCACGGTTTATCATCAGCATCCTCCAAACATTTCCTGTGATGCATAAGTCATGTATAGGAAACCATCTTCATCTTTTTCATCCCGATAGACTTCAGCCAGAGTCATTGACATGCTTGAAATACTTTTGTTGTTCACTATTAAGTAAAACGCTTGATTGGAGTTCAGTGACATTCGGTTCCTGATTTGAAAAAAAAAATTCAAAAAAAAACTTAATGTAATGTTAATTATAAAATATGCATTTGCACATGCAAAGCATTACAAGATGATGTATAGACTGTAAGGTCAGAACTCAATTTTTAAATTTTGTTTTTTGACAACTTTTCATTCCTCTTGCATATAAATAGATTCTATATTTTGAATTACATGATTTTCCTTAATTAGTTCCGATAATTTTTCTGTTCTGCAGTGTGCATTTCCAACATAAAACCTTTTAAATTATTTTAGAAGAAAAAAAAAGGCTCAAAATACCTTATGATGGAAGCGAACTGTGACATGGAGAGTTCTTGTGGCACGAGGAATTTTGTTTTATCCAGCATAGGCAGCTGCTGTTCCTTGTAGTATCTCTCTACTATCACCTGTAGAAACAAAACCTGGGTCAACACTAGCTGCCACATGATGCATTGCTGCGATTCCAAATTTTTCAATGTCATACATCACATCTAAATGTTTCCGCAAAATACAGTTGGCCCAATGAAAAGTTTGTCAGAGAAGTTTCAGATTCATAAATTTTGAAATATATGTACTTACACATTTTGTTAAGGCAAAAAAAAATTAATCATTAGTTTCTCAGGCCAAAATTTTGAAATGTTGATGAGGCAGGCAGGTTTTTTTTTTTTTTTTTTTTTTTTTTTTTTTTTTAGAGACACAATTTACAATGACGGTAACCCATCTTGTATGATTTATTTGTGTACTCATCACCAGATATTTATCAAGCTGATACATTGGCAAAGTTTAAATATTTGCTTTGTTCTTTTAAGTTTAAACTGTTTCTGTTTCATTTTCAAAGGATGAGTTTTTGGAGATGAACAAACATGGGCAAATGGTTTATGCCCCTGCTTCCTTTTGCAGCCAATCTTCCCTGTCTACAGAAATAACACAATTCTGAACTGAAATAGGGGACTTCTTATGGCATTTCACTAGTTGAATTTGCCATATAATAATTATTCATTTGGGGTGTTTTCTTATTGATCTTCAGTGCCTGGGGAACATGACAAAAATCAAGAGAAAATAAATTAGTCATCATAAAATTCTCAAACAATACAATTGTCCTTTATTCCTGCTACCAGGCAATATTACAGAGGCCTCAATTTCTGAAGATAACGGAGACATTTCAGTGGTAGTCTTAATTAACAGTGACCAACCTACTTGTAGCTTGGGTAAACTTTTAGGGAGACTTCACATCTCCCTCACAGAAAAATAGGGAGAAGTTTGAGAAATCAGGTAGACTTCCATTCTTTGACATTAGCATGATGCTAATGATAATACCTGTATACACAGATTCAACCCCAATTCAAATTAGATTAGAAGCAAGTCAATTAAAAATAAAACAACTCCTAAAAATTTTAATAAGTTATCCAATTTGTTAAATTTAATTTATTAGGTGTATTCATACATTTTACAAATGAAATATTTTGTAATTGTGTTAGCTAAATGACAAATAAAATCAGTCTATGTACTTTTGTGTCCAACCCTTTGACCCAATTACAACCGTCATGTAGTGAATCTATTTAATTTTAAAGATAACTGTAGACAAACGGTTTTTAATGATTATTTTAGCATTAATTTGGCAGAGTTATTAACTAATTACAAGTTAACAACTAATTCCAATATCAGAACTAAAGTTAAAAATATCGGTTGTAATTTTCAGTGCACAGTATCACGAGTATGTGATAATAAAGATAAGATAGTCGCTAGTTATTAATCACAACAGGGGTTAATTTAGGCTATAAAAATGTCTTTTGGATTAAATAATTATCATTTTATTGCATTTGGGGTTAATTTTCACGATCGTTAACTCAGAATACAGGGTGACTTCAACCTCTCTTTCTGAGGAAATTCTGACGAAGTTACCGACCACAAAGCGAGTACTTATATTTACATATACTTGTATTTAGCTCAAGTCGCCCCCCTAGGTTGGTCACTGGGCAGATATGTCATATATAATCACGTTTTCACTTACAGAGAAAAGCATTTATTCTGAGCGTTTGTTTACATTGATTCTATAATAGAAAAAACCAATAATGATAAGATATGAAAATTCCGGGAAAATAACGATAAAAAAGTTTGATGCGGCGATAATTTTGCTGATGCGGCGGTGCCTGAGAAACAAATCAATAATTTTTTTTGGCCTAATGTTAATTAATATCTAAACTTAAAATACATTTGTATTCCATACAAAATTATATCATTGCATTATTCATCTTTTACATACCAAAATTGTTTGTATCTTTTTAAAAGGTTCTTGATTTTCAAATACATATTATTTCATATATTGAAAAGGACTGTCCAACACTATCTACTTGACCATGCATCATAGGAGGATCGAGGAAGGGGGGGGGGGTGAGAGAAACCTGGATCACATTAATTTGTTATAAATATGTATACAAGTATATAATATGTAGAAGAGAGCTCTCTTGGTTATTTTTTTTAATATATAAATTAATACAGAATAAAAAGAATCTAAGAATCTTGTTGTAAGGAACATAAAACTCCTGTTTCAAGGACTTCCTTGTTGGCTTTCATGTATATCCTCACCATTAGACATCTTTATCAGACAGCTTTATCACACAATCACATTTTGACTAATATCCTAAGCTCTAGCTGACTACATACAATCCCACAGGCAGATTTTACCCTAATTTAGTTAGGCCTCTGTTATCCCTCCCATTAAAAACTGTATCTTCATTTTTTTTCAATAAGGACAATGCTGTCCTTCTTTAAAAAAAAAAGGATGGTACTACACATCCTACAATATTACATCATCCCCATCAGATTCTGGAATATCACTCAGTACTGTACTACCACATACTTTATTCTACAATTATATATCATTCTTTGAACTTTTGTTGAAACCTTTGATCGTTTTCATGAAATGATGAAAATGCCTCAAAAACAGTTTAATATAGATCTGAATGATTAAAACAATTGTGCCTAGACTTTGGATGCTAATGAGGTAATAGAGACACATACCGGTACTTTTGTAGGAAACTTTGATCTGATGCCCACTACCTCTTCTTTCCGCACCGCTGAAAGAATAACCAATTAAAACTCTGTATGAATTATCATAGTGAAACATATATGCTTAAGATTATCATATAATGCACAAATTTAGATTATCATATGATAAATAAATGCACACATTTCCATGTCTTTTTGACTGCATGTGGTCACCAATCAAGTTTATTTTTCGTACTCATATCACATTTACTGAACAGGATATGTCCTTCATAACAAAATAATAAAAAGAGAGTATAAATTGATTTTAAGGGCTTGACACTAAACATAAACCACCTAACTGAAAACAGCTGTTCAACTTTTATTCAATAGAATCAATAAGACAGAAAACCCTTCAGCAGCTAGCACAGAGAATTCAGAATACACAGCAAAGTACAGCAATATACATTCTTATTTCTAATGAACATTCACATTGATTAAAAATGGAGCAGGTTCGGATAAACAGGGAGATTTAAGGTCATTTAAGGAACGCACAACTTTTTCAATAAAAAAAGAAGACTTTTTGCAATGTGGTTCTTCAGTGATATCTCCAACCATTATATATGTGACCAATGAACTACTATTACCAATGTATAGTAAGCAGGAGAATTGTATGTATTACATGTATATATTTACATTTTCAACAAATCAATTTTGAATCCTAAAACCCATAAAACATGAGTGACACAAAATGGGCGTGTCTTATAGCATAACCGAGAAACGGTATTGGCTGCGCCGTGCAGTAATACATAGCATGTGCTACATGAACAAATAGTGGTTTAAAATAATGATGTTTTAAAGTGTACAAATTCGAAATAATATAAATATAAGTAATAAGGAATCATTCTTTGAATATTATAAGGTGATAATTTTGGTCGGAGCGTGGTCAAATCTATCATAAAGCCCTTCGGGCTTTATTGGATTTGACCACGCCCCGACTGAAATTATCACCTCATAATATTCAAAGAATGATTCCTTATTCCTTAAATACATGTAGGCACAAAACCATTATGTTAACAGTTGTTTTTCTGAGTAACTTACAACGATTACCAAAGACAGAACAGTTTTAAGGCTCAATCTCATAATAACATAGACAAGATACTTATTTCAGTTCATTGTTATTAACCATTACATAACTATTAATGTACAAAAAAATAAGAAAACAGCTGGTTTGGAATCTCTCCAGACTTATGAAGAATTGTGTATACTGACAATGCTGACAGATTGCCAAGTAAACATAAAGATATATTAAACTAACTATTTATGTAATTTATGAAATTATTCAAGGTACCCCTAATTTCTGGATCTCTAATTCATTAGGGGTAGATGACCTGCCAGAAATGAACCAATAACTGAAAGCCTACTGCTCTTTATGTGTCATAGCATATTAAATGTCAATGACCTACCACTGTCTGCATTTTAATTCATCATTCAATTTCTTGGCACAATACATCTAAAACCTTTTCCTCAGTTAAAAATAAAAATGATGAATTAATTCTATGCATGAAAAACTGGAAAGTACTAGTCCTGAAAAAAAATATTAATGTACTAAATTTTATATCAAAGTGGGAGAAGTTCGAACATTTTCAGATTTAAAAAAAATGCAAATAACATTTTTCCTGGACAAGTTCATAAGAACTTTATAAGAAGCCAGCTAGAAGAAATTGAAGTTTATATATGTAGTATATGTAGTAAGTGTATTCAACTAGAGCTTTACGATTATACATGCAATTTTTATCATATCAAATTTAATGTGATATTAAATCTATTTGCATGCGATATAATCAGCTAGATAAAAAGTAACCTCAATATCGCCCTATACCAGTACGGGCAGGCCATTGCATGTATGTATGACCTTGCACCAGGTGGTCTGGTCCCGAACAAGTCACTCACGAGTCATAATTATTTTGCGTCAAGGTCAACAATTGCCTGTCCATAGTAATGATAGGCTTACACTTTGCAGGTAAAAGGAATGGAATTTTCATTTTAAGACATTTATTCAATGTTGGATGCTCAGTGTGCACTGTATATTGTGACAGATTGAGAGATCAGCTGACATTTATTTATAGTATAGATAAGGAACATACCCTATATTACATGTTTTACCAATTTGGTAGGGAAAAAACTGGGCACGTCTTTACATATTTTGTCCATATATACATATACATGCATACAATTACATAGCACTAATAATCAATTAATAATTACATACAATTATGTAAAATTTCACTTATTAAACTAGTCTCTTCACATCTACGGTACACATGTGCTTAAGAGTTTCTTTAAAAAGAAAATAATTAAAACATATGCCACTATGGGTATATAGTATGTAATTTAATGTATAAAGTTCATACGAGCCGCATTGGAGCCATATATGTCAATGTCTGTGTACCACAAGAAGTGCGTATATATAGACAAAAAAATGTCATGCCCAGATTCGAATCGATGCACATATGTCGACCAAAAAAAGGGTTTCAATCATATTTTTCGACATAAAAATTGTTAACGATTAATTCATTTTATATTTCGACGAATTCACCAGATGTCAATGTTGTATATATAGACTAAGAGTATAAATCATCGAGAATGATGAAAGATGACAGAGATAGAAAGACTGCATATAGATCGCCCTGTTATTTTTTTTTTAAAGAAGAGCAACAAGTGATTGCTTTTAAAAGAAATCGACTTACCGAAACTTTTCCTCTGTTTGAAGGTTTTATAAGTATCTCCACCTTTCTCCGGCATTGTCACAGTTAAGTGTCCTCACTTACAATGACGGGTCAACTGATTTTGACAAGTGTTAGTCGCTTTCTATCAGAAAATGGCGCAAACAATGACGCAGTCGTGATCTTTTATTAATAAGACAAGAGGGTATTCCGAACAGTAAAGCGCAGTTTTCCCGCGAAATATCAAATCACGATGTATTATCGGCACTTTACTTCCTCGTTTATTCAAACAATTAAATGCTTTGTTTAGTGATTCATGTGGGATATAAAGGTGGCGACATTGCAAAATAAAAAAAATTAACCAAAAAAAAAAAACCCAAAAGAAAACAAACAATATGATATGAATTTTTTAATGCAATAATTGCTACCTTCATAACCCGCATGAATCATCAAAGAAAGCGTTTTAATAGTGTTTATATTTACATCTTTTATTTTAACAAATTAATAAATTCAATGTAAAAGTAAGTAAAATGCACTAAATTGCTGTTAATGTACATCAGTACGTTAGCTAAAAGAAACAGCCAAATCGTCTCCTATGGGAATTTGAGTCTGACATCATGATTATTTCGTACAGAGGTCCTTGAATTTTCTTTTAGGTCTCTGAAGTATTCGACCAATTGATAAACGAGGCGTGTAGATTTTGGCCCTGTCAGTTTCTACAGCTGTTCTATAGAGCTTATAAATTAAGACATTTCGCAAATAAACTACGAAACGCCTGCACCAGAGTAACTGCTTATACCTTTGGTATTTCAACACATGTAATATGATGTCCGTAAGCTATAATAAATTTTAACTTGATAAGTAATTATTGAGAATTAAATTAAAACCCTACTTTCATTTTCGATAAACCAGCTCGAAATAGCAAAAATGAGAGTAAGGTGGTGGATACGCTTTGGCGGATCCAAGTCAATGGGAGTTAGCATTAAAATATATCATTGCAATAAAATAATATCAAATGATTACGTAAACAGTGAATATATTTATTAGGAACTTACTTGGATTATACATAGAAGTTAAGATTTGACAAATGCTGAATAAATAAAATAAGGTAATTCGTTTCTTGAATGCGCTATTTTAGTTTTGATATGGAATAGAATTTTCCAGAACGGGGTAACCAAGAACGCGGTTTTATTATTAACGTCATGGCGAAAAGTGAAGGAAGAGTTCATCACGTATCGCGGGCAGATATTCATACCTTGGATGGGACATCTTTGGTTAATACAAAAAAGTTAATCAATAAAATGGAACAATTTAATGCAATTTTAGTTTTGATCGGAAGAATTTATTTTTAAAAAGGGGGTGCCCAGGAAAGCGGTTTGACTAATTTACACCATGGAGGAAAGTGTAGGGCGAGTTAGCCATCGGGCAAATACTTTGGATATGACAACTTTGGTTTAAAAACTGCAAATTAATATGCATACTCTAGCGTTTTTTGAATTTCATAATTTTTTATACCACGACAGATTGGTAGTAAACCTTAGACATTATTTCTAAGTCTATATGAATAAATAATGTATACGTATGAAGTTAAATTGTGGGGTTTTTTTTTCAGATCAGTCTTTTATCTGAAATTCTCATTAAGACAGTGATAACAATTGTAGTGAAATTTGACCTAAAGATATGAAGAATAGGATAAGAAAACAATTTAGAAAAAATTGGACACAGTATATACGAAAATGAAAAAAAAATATGGTTCAACATTTTAGAATTGTGTCATTAATGTTTAAAGTGCTGATTCCCGCGCTTGAATGGGATATCATCTAGTTAACTATAAGTTTCCATTCTCTCACCAGAGGTCGTGCTACACACGTTTCGCGTGTAAGCGAAACTTGTGTAGCACGACCTCTGGTGAGAGAATGTATAAGTTTCCGTAATAAATAAAGGGAGTCATACTCGGTAGATGTAAATATAAGCAATAAAAAAGTTCTACGATTCTACGATTTGTATCAAATTTATTTCATGAAACCATACTTTATATTTATCTAACGACACTGTAACAAAATCATGTACACAATCAATATGCAACGATCCTTATATAGTAGAAATCAAATAGAACCATTTTAACAAGAGCTTGGACTTCGGGTAGTTGTGTCAAACAGCAACGTGACGTAGGCCTGTATAATTCATTGTAGGCCACTCAGCCATGGCTCTTTGAAATCAACAAGATTTGTCTGGCTTTTGAGCTAAGACTACGCAATCGGTGTGTATTTCGCTTGAAACCAGCGTCAATTTTAACTTGTTTTGACGCAGAAATAGATAGTTACGTCGTACTGAAAGTCCAAGGTCTTGTTGAAATGGTTCTATACATGTAAGTACACTAAGGCACGTAGCATCAAGGGGAGCCAGTGGTGGGGTGAGCCCGATCCCCTACCCCTTTGTCTCGCAGAATTTTTTTTCTCTTAAATTTACTTATAAAAAATGAATTATCGCGGAGTTGGCCTCTCCCAACTTTTTTTGGAGCCAAGTAAAAATTTGAATTGAAAAAAAAATAAGGAAATTAATAGTGAAATTGAAGTTATAGGTATAAGTACCCCCTATAGTTATAACACGACATACAAGTTGTACTTGTATCATATCATCCTACAGTTCATTATAACTTTGTATATTTTATTAATGTGCAATTTGCTTGGAAACTTATATGGACGAGACCAAATTGCATGTGCAACAAATATTGATAAAGGAGTGTCCTCTAAGTCTATTAAAAGTTAAATTTACAAATGCAACCCCCCCCCCCCAAAAAAAAAACCAAAAAAAAAAAACCAAACAAAAACCAAAAACCAAAAACAAAAACCCCACAAAAAACGCCAACAATCATCTGTATATATATATGCAAAGTTACCGCAATAGTTTTGCATATGAATTTACGGTTGTTGAGTAAATATTATACCCTGTACTGATCAATCGATAAGAAAACTCGACCTTTTTAGATGACCTTTTATATCTATTGTCTTTTTTCATTAATATACCTTTTTACAAGCCGTAGCTTTAAATTTATGCTTGAACAAGCATGCAAAATATCTATTGAAGTCGTGAAAAACAATAGTTGCTTAACATTAACCTGGTGATTCTTATCTATCTGAAACATAGCAGAAGTGTGGGTTCGTCTCTTTGTATAGTACATGTATGTAGTTAAGATAGTGGGCATTGGTACTCAGTAGATTAACGCTAATTTTCAGACAGATTGGGGGCAAAGTTGTATAAAATGCCATAAACCAGAACTCTTTTTGAGGTATGTTAACTTTAAAATTTACTGTTTTTTGTATTAAATATGTAAGTCAAACACAAAGGTAAGTAAGTATAACACAATGGTCATAAGTATTGTTGGTTGGATTTTTTTTCTCCAAAAGCAAAAATTTGATAATGTGATTAGCAAACGGTAATTCTAAATATTGAGTCTTACATTGTTACTGATAATAGTTTATACTGATCAAATTTACTTAGATAAGCTATCATATTTTGAAGAAACTTATTTTTTTTATGAAATTCAACATTGCTAATCGGTTATTCGCAACTCGTTCCGACCGATTAACCGGTTACTCGTATCAACCTACTCTAAGAGTATATTATTTTTATTTTTTTGTATTTACTGTCGTTAAAGCCACAGAATACTGGTTCGTCGATTGTTAAAAAGTGACTATCAATTTCTTGTCAAGAGAGCACCTCTAGTGGGATATGAACTTGCATTAGCTAAAGGCATGATGATTTATACTGAACAAATATATATGCTAACTTCTAAATATTGAATTTTTTTCCTAGGTGTAGTTAATATGGAGGAAATAGCTTGCTTCGTTTGCAGTTTAGATTACAAACTTCCTACTAGAAAACCACACATATTAGAGTGTTGTATAAAAAATGTATGTAGCGAATGTTTGGTAAAGATAATAGAAGAAAAGAAATGTCCAAACTGTCGAGAGACATTGCAACAAACTTCACTAAATTTATTTGCCGTCAACGTTAAAATAGAAGAAACGCTAAATTTTGAGGAATTTGGAGATCTCATATGTGATCAGTGCAAACAAAACTCTTCTGATAAAGCATCAAAATTATGTGCGGACTGTGGACTAATTTGTCGTTCATGTTACTTAAGTCATACTCGTATGAAAATCTTTGAAAATCATAAAATCAGACCCATACCAGAGGAGAAATGGTCAAAACATCTAGAAGCCGTCTTAAAAATGTCTTTGAATTGTGATATTCACAAAGATCAGAGAATAGAATCTTTTTGCAAAAGTTGTGAGAAAGCTGTCTGTGAAGAGTGCATCGTGAATTCACATAAAGAGTGTCAATCCAGGATTTGTACAATTGATCATAAGTTCGAAGAAACTAGACAAAAACTTCAGGAAGACTTAGATATAATTGAGATGAATAAAGAGGACAAAAAATGCATTGAATTAATGGAAAAACGAACATCAGAGTTTGAAAATTTAGAAAGAGAAATAGAAACTTTAAAGTCGCATTGCTTCGATGTATTGAAAAGGCATTTTGATGAAGTTAAATCAGGGTTTCAAAATAAAGCAAAGATAAAAAAAGATGGCTATGAAAAAAACAAGGAAAAATTACAAAAGATGAAAAACTTTCATAAGAATTTGTGTGATTTTATAGATGGATCGTCATCGTTGCAAAATAAAGCAGGCTTCCTTCAGCTAGCACCAAAAGTAATAAGTCAAACTGAATGCTTACAAAATGAAATCAAGAAAATAAAGGAAGAAGTTATCGATGTAACAGAAAAAATTGACTACCTCATGTGGATAAAAGAAATTTTTAGTGAACTTCAGCTAGCTGCTGGAAAAAATGCATCTGTAGATTTCGCCCTTGCAGTCGCCGAAGAATGTGAGGGCTATCCTTTTATTATTAAAATATTGTCTCAGTATCGTCGCCCAAACAGAGTAAAGTGTCATTCTGATAGCAGTGAAGAATTTCCAAAAAACCTAGCAAAAGAAGGTAAATGTAAGTCTCCAATAGCTCTCTCTCTCTCTCTCTCTCTCTCTCTCTCTCTCTCTCTCTCTCTCACACACACACACACACACAAATAAACAAGATCCTTTTTGTATTCCAGTGCATTCAGACAATTCCATGAAAAGTTACAGGGCGATCTACAAAAGAAAGATGTTTCCACGATATGAATATCATCTGGAACTGATCGAGAAGATTGTTGATCGCGCTCATCAGACAAATGATAACATCATCACCCATGACTTTTCAAAATTACCCGATAGTACTACATGTATTTTAGTATATGGAAAAGAAACAGACGTCGACAGGAATCTCATACAACCATTGTTTTTAGAAGACTCGGCCGGGAACGGTAATTTTTAGTTTAATAAATTAATATGTTATAAAGATGATGTCGATAATGCCTATAATTTTTTATGCTGTATTTAATATTCACAGATAATATCTGGCGGAATTTCATTTTGGTTGTCTTCATTGATACCACTGACGATGAAGAGGGAACTTTCGATTCTATTGAGGTGAAAACATTTGTTACTTTATCAAATTTAAATACGCGATATTTAAAGAATAGCCATGTTTTAACGCATTAGATTTATTTTTAATTTTATACACCGAATAAAAACTTCGGTTGATACATGTACTTTGGCTAGTAGGATGTAGTCAGAGATTGTTTATAATGTGTACATGCAGATTTGTTAGCGACTTTTGTTTGCACAATTAAATCATCAAGAGGGAAACCCTAAAAGACCCCCGATTTTTTACATGCTAACAATGACAAAAATTTCCTCAAAATGTTTAAAGGGGCATGGTCACGATTTGGGCCAAATTGTAATTTTCTGTTTTTATTATTTACAATGAATTAAAAATGCATTTTTAATGATCAAATGGAGAGTCATTCGTGGAGTTATAAGAAAGATACAGAGCTCACAATTCTTTGTCATGTAAACAAGGCTCGTGCCCTGTTTTTGTTTACATAGGTTCAATATACCAGTAAAAAATATTTTTCAAGCTGATTTGTCTATCTTTTTATTCATTTTTATCATAGATAAACAGTTCCTTACGTTTAAAGGGGCATGGTCACGATTTTGGTCAAAAATTATTTTTCCGATTTTAATGTTTACAGTGCTTCAGTAAGGTATTATTAATATGCAACCAAAATTTCAGTGTCATTCGTTGAGTTATAAGGGAGTGAAAGAGCTTACAATTCTTCGCTATGTAAACAAAACTTTTGTTTATATTTTGAATGTTGAAGTGAAAATTCCAGTTTGATATCTAAAATGAATGTGGTAAACGTTAGGAACTGTTTCTTTATGCTTAAAATGAAGAAGAAGAAAGACAAATCAGCTTGAAAAAGATTTTTTACTGGTATATTGAACCTATGTAAACAAAAACAGGGCACGATCCTTGTTTACATGACAAAAAATTGTGAACCCTGTATCTTGCTTATAACTCTATGACTGACTCTCAAATTTCATTTGATCATTTGAATGCATTTCTAAAGCATTGTAAATAATGAAAACAGAAAAATAGAATTTGACCAAAATCGTGACCATGCCCCTTAACACATTCAGTTTTGTTCTAAAACTGGAATTTTCACTTCAACATTCAAAATGTAAACAAACGCATTGTTTACATAGCAAAGAATTTAAAGCTCTGAACTCGCTTATAACTCAACGAATGACACTCAAATTTATTTATTTTAAAATCCTTTTAAATGGTTTGATATATGTGTAAACTTTCATGACACATTTTAATTTTTTGAAAGGTTTGCTTATATTAGAATAACTTGTGAATAATATATCGCCTATATTGGATAAAGAAGGTTACATGTTCGAGAGACAATCATGCAAAATCGGCAAGTATGATAAAATATATGGTTTTAGCTCACCTGAGCTAAAAGCTCAAGTGAGCTTTTCTGATCACTTTTTGTCCGGCGTCCGTCTGTCTGTCTGTAAACTTACATTTTCGACTTCTTCTCCAGAACTACTGGGCTAATTTCAACCAAACTTAACACAAAGCATCAGTGGTTGATGGGAATTCAAATTTCTTACAATAAAGGGGCCACTTCCTCTTTCAAAGGGAGATGGTTAAGAATTATGGAATATTTTAAAATTTTTTTCTCAAAAACCAGTGGCCACTAAAGCTGATACTTGTGAAGCAACATCCTCAGGTAGTGTAGATCATATTAAAGTTTTGTCAAATCATGATCCCAGGGGATAAGGTGGGGCGGGGCCACAATAGGGGTGGGTCAAAATTTTACATAGGAATATATAGAGAAAAATCTTTTTCTCAAAACCCATTTAGCAAGAAAAGCTAAAACTTGGTTGGAGTCATTCTCAGGTAGTGTAGATTGTTCAAGTTTGTTCAAATCGTTATCACTGGGGGTAGGGTTAGGCCACAATTGGGGGTGGATGGGTGAATTTTATATAGGAGAAAAACCTTTTTAAGCTTCTTCTCAAAAATAATTTTGTCAGTAAAGCTGAAACTTATAAAAAAGTATCTTATATAAAAATCTTTTGAAAAATTCTTCTACAAAACCGAAAAGCTCCCCAGGAAGTGTAGATTTTTGTAGATTGTAGGTTTTTGAGAAGGAAATTTTTAAAGAATGTTCTCTATATTTTCTATGTAAAAATTTAACTCCCCATTGTGGCCTAACTCTAACTCGGGGATCATGATTTGAACAAAGGATCTATTGCGAATAACAAAAGAAATGACCTATAGGGGAGATTGAATTCCCGAAAAAAATCACTTTTGTACTTTTCTATCGTACATATTTCTAATTTTTTCGAATTTGCATTTTGAACCTATCATATTGCTCTTGTAATTTTATTATTAATCTTCAAAGTTGGCTAAAACAGCATTTTCTCAGTAAAATGGTATATTTCTGCATGGCTTTTGGTCTAGATATCCTTCAGGACCGGCCTGTCCCTTAAAAAAATCTTAAATATTTGATAGGTTTTCTTCAAAGGAATAAATCATTCTTTGAGTATTATGCGGTTATAATTTTGGTCGGGGCGTGATCAAATCCAATAAAGCCCGAATGGCTTTATGATAGATTTGATCACGCCCCGACCGAAATTATCACCTCATAATACTCAAAGATTGATTTCTTATTACTTATATAATTTTCAGCAATTGTACGATTAAATATTTGAATATAAATAAGCAAACCCCGCTTGCGCCCCAATTATACGGCATTTGAATTTATCACAGGCAAAGACACTGACAAATGTAAATATATTAAGATAGAATATTTTTAGGGGCCCGGCCCTGGGGTCGAATTTTGCAACCCCCCCCCCAAAAAAAAAAAAAACTCCAACAATATCGGAAACAGATTCCTTTCATAGTGGTTTATATTTACATCGAAGGAGTAACGTTAAGATCTGGATATCTCAGTAGCCTCTGGCTATGTCACACATGATGGTTTTTTGTGCTCTGGTTCGATTTCATCTGTGGGCATACTTTTTCTTTTTTTTTAATTGACGGCATTTATAAACACCGTTTTATTATTTTTTTTTATGCAGAATTGTGCATTTTGTATATTTAACTTTGATCTTCTTTCTTAAATGCACATTTGCTCTCTGTGTTAAAGATATCGATGGAAAAATTATAATTATGCTTAACTTCATGCAAAAAGCAATCAACCGGACTATACCTTGTTTAAGCACGCTTTGTTTGAGGACAAGAATCATTCACTCTGTGTTACTCGAGACAGGTGCCACGAAAAAAAAAAGCCGAGCAAAAACTGTTGCGTTTGACTTTCCATAACATCTATAGGAAAAGGTACAATTGTGGTAGAAGTACTGCAGTTGTAAAAGGACGTATATAACTTACGGGATTAGCAACTTCTTTACCGCCATGTTTAAATTTACTTCCGAACATATTTTGAAAGAATTCGCATATATTGCGTTATCCTCCAGCATTAAGGAGCATATCGCGTAAAACATCCGTACCAACGAGAGACATTAAAATAAGACATTGCTTTTCAATCGTTGTGAAATAAATAAGTTCAAATAAAAAAACTCTTGTAAAAACATTGCTTATGATTAAAGCAAATGATGTGTTCTTCTTGTTGATACGGATCTGTTTCATACATTTTGAGTTATCATGTTCAAAACTGAATGAGATATAAGGAAAATAAATACCCAATTTTAACGTCATTGTGGACACGGCATATGTGAGAATTTAATCATATTTAATCATCGTAATTATGATCCTATAAGGGAATGAAGTAAAATAACACACTCCTTATTTTTAAAGGATATTGTGTTAATGTTTTCAATAGAATAGAAAAAGAACTAGACGCTCGTTGCGAGCAACAAGAGGTCTTCCGTTTTAATACACCTAACGATATTTTGATATTTGTTCTTTTCTATCATTTCTAAACACTTCTTCAAATTCCATTTAACCCTCTCTAAGGATTTAAAAAGACATACAGTGTATATTAAAGCGAATTTTGAACCAACATGTTGATTGCTTTTGATTAAAATACATAAGACCGCGGAACATTAACTGGCAAAATTGGAAATATCCGTAATATACAGCTTACGTAAATTTAACTTGTTACAGTCAAAACATTTGATATGGACGGGAACAAATTGACGCGGACGTCTGAGAAAACATTGGATTGAAACTGTAGTTATAGGAAGTGCATTTTCAATCCACTCAGCGTTCCTAACTTGGTATATAAGTTATGGGATCGAAATACATTTAGTATCAGCAAAGCGAGCGATTATTTCATCAATAAGTATATAATCAGCAAATATGTGAAGATCCCGATTCGGAAGAGATTATACGCAAGGCAAAGCATTGTCCGATGACTTCAGAGAATCAGTCGCCACGGATACACTTCCTTTAGCTACAGTTACAATTCAATGTTTTCTCAGACGTCCGAGTCAATTTGTTCCCGCCCATTTCAAATGTTTTGACTGTAACAGGTAAAATTAATGTGTATATTTCCAATCTTGCCAGTTTATGTTCCGCGGTCTTAATAATACATTGTAAAATATCGGGTTTCAATTTTACATAAGAACACCTACAGCAGTATAAATTATGAATTTTAAACATAATCAGTGATAAATTAAGCGTTGTAATTAATTTCAGCAAAAAATAAAAGGATCGAAATCAAGGAAGGATGTAACAGGCGTAGCTGTTTTCTTAAAACATCGTTGTTTTATGGATTAACTTTTTAATTCTAAATTTTTTGAAATGAAATGCCATACGCTAAAAACTACATTTGTATGATGAGAGAGAGAGAGAGAGAGAGAGAGAGAGAGAGAGAGAGAGAGAGAGAGAGAATTAATCAGAAATCGATTTGATAAAGAAATTAATTATCTTCTGATCTGCTTCTTTTGCATATCGATTATTTTTCTTTTTGTCTCACGCTTATCTTTGCCGACTAACACTGTGTGATAAAAAATTCTGCTAAGTCGGCAAATAAAATAACCTACATCTTAAAATGTACTATGGTTAATTATTCCCCCTTTTTCCGAATCCACTCAATACCCAAGTGTTATGTGTTAAACAATCGGTTGATAAAATGCGAAATTTATGAATTTTGACCTCGATGCTTTATCACTTCCTAGATATTATAATAGTAAATCCCGCTTTTGGGCGAACATTACATGTATGTAGACCTTTGAAATTAATTATAAACTTAAGATTATTATGATAATAATCCCGATGTACCCTGCCGTAATGATTTTTTTTTTATCAAAAGTGAAAAATCAGACTTTTTGTTTTAATAGTGTATTTCTCCAATCGGTGATTACATCTGTTAATTCATAGGCTCAAACACACATACACGGGTGGTCAGTTTTAACACATTGTCGCAGCTGCAGTCACCCGGTCGTTTGTATAGTTACGTGTGTAAACTTCGGAGGTTTTTCTTAATACAAGACAGACAACAGATTCATCAGTAGACATACACAAAAGAGGAAAAGTACACCGTCTATAATTTAAAAAAAAACTCTTTAGCGTTGACTTCAAATCAGTAAGAAGATAATCATTAAAAAATGAGTTTCAAATCATTTAAATCCATAGACAATACCCCGTAACTAGAAATAAATACATAATTATATAACTTTCGGACGCCAAATGTACATTTAGCCTCTAGCCACATTTCTGCATGTTACCTGGAGAGAGAGAGAGAGAGAGAGAGAGAGAGAGAGAGAGAGAGAGAGAGAGAGAGAGAGAGAGAGAGAGAGAGAGAGAGAGTGTGTTTATAGTATTTTATAGTGTTCAGAAAATCAATATATAAGCAACAAATGTCAATAATTATGTATCTTTAATATATGTGAATAAATACGAATCAGTCCTCCTTTTAAAGACATAAAAAGTACTTATGTCTTGAAACGTTGTCGCATTGCTAAATGTTGTGTGCATACAGTCAATGAGATGGCGGCATTTCTTTGATGCCGGCAAAGCGATCCCGCAAGCTCTAATGAGGTCGTACTGCATGGGTGCTTCGTCGGCATGTTTTTGATGCCAGCGATGCGACGAGCTTCTGAATTTAGCGAGCTGCTGACAGAAACAAGACTGTAACAAAGCGGGAAATGAACGGTATTTTGATACGGACCTTTATATTTGTACTGAAAATAAAGCCGGTATTTAATTGATTTATGATAAAATTAAAACGAAAAACATTGAAATTCATTATTTTAAAGATAAAATCGTTTAACAAAACACATATAAGAAAGAAAAGGCATTCGGCACCTGGGGACTGAACCCGGGTCGCCTGGGCACAAGTCCACCACTCTAACGACTGAGCTATGCGGACTCTCGCTTCAGGAATTTGGAGCCCAAAATCTGGAGAATGCATGAATCAATTTAAAAACAATTTACATATTCTGTATAAATAAAAGCGTCTCTATCAACTATAGAAAAATAATTGAAGAATATCAAAAATTTAAAAAATTTGGAAAAAATACGTTTTTTTGTTAACATCCGGTGACGACCGGAAGTGACGGCGGACATTTGGATATGCGAGAGACACTGCGGCTAAAGACTCTCTACCATCACTGAAAATTTGAAGGTTTTATCTTTGATACTTTTTGAGAAAAACCATGAACAAGCAAAAACATAAAATCTTAAATATCTCGGGACCGGAAATGACGACCAAAAAATTGATCGATAAATTTCTTACAAATTATGTGCTAAGTAAGATCTGAAAGTTTCATCAAAATCGGCTAAAGCGTATTTGAGAAAACGTCAAAGAAAAAAATAATAATAATAATAGGGGAAAAGAAACAAAGCAATAACAATAAGGTCTTCCGTTGGAAACGGAAGACCTTAATGATGCATAAAAAGACCTTTGAAATCGCGTCACGCAAGACTTTCGATAGTTGGTTATATGTCCCTGGTTGTAAATAAACGCATATAAAGTACATGTATCGTATTATAGAAAGTAAACTGAAAATAAAATTTAAAGATAATAATTTAAGTAAAAAAAAGCGTCCATAACTCATACTGCTCGGACAACGACTATGAAACTTTTTCACTTACTATACATGTACATTATGAGAACTAGAGCCTAGGAGTTTACTGTGTATGGCCTTAAATCAAGAAGTGGACCGGAAATCGATGTGCTTTTTTTGTAAAGATAGAAATCAATACCGGCCCTATAGGTCAATTATTTTGTTATATACAATTGATCCAAATTTGAATCTACACTACCTGAAGATGCTTTCACAGAAGTTTAAGCTTTTCTGGCCCAATTGATTTTGAAATAGTAGTGGATAGTCTAATAGCAGTGGAATATTGTAAATGAAAACACCAATTTCATTATCCCTTGTTAATAGAGACAAATGATAAACTGCATTTGGTGCATCATTATTTCATCAAACAACGATGCGGTGAAAATCCGAGAGATGTTAACGACAAAAGACCTGGTTTCTAAGTCCTCCATCATTCCACCAGATCCGGATGCAGTGTGGAACCATCTTACATCTGCCTTGGAGCTACCGTTGATCGAGATTTTACAAGATGAGAAGAATTGGTCGGCTAATGTATTGGATGATGTTGAAACTGTCCTGAAACGAATAGAAAAATGTTCTTACTTTCCAGAACTTGGAAAAGATAAGCACAAACCTTACGATATTCCACAAAACCTCAAATATGTTTTGGAAAGGTGAATTTCTCTCTCTCTCTCTCTCTCTTTCTCTTTCTCTCTCTCTCATAACATAAACTGTTACAATTTATGTATTTAGAACATATTGTAATGTAATGAAATCACCAGAATTCACGGATGTATTTTTAAATGGTATTTTGAGGATACCCTTACCGATGATTTTTCTTACTTAACTATATAATGTTAAAACATAAGAAGATGGGGAACAAGATAGCGCAAATGTCCATTTGGTTTAGTCGTGAAATACAATTTCAAATTTATTTTTTTCCAACTAAATATTCTTGATAATGTTATAAAACAAGTTTGCAAAAGCACAATTTCTAACTATATTCAGTTTTGAATATTTTAACAAATGATAAGAAAAAAAGTGGTACCCAACCCACAACCTAAAAACCCTATCTCTAAAATGTTACCTAATGTCTGGTGCTCTAACCACTGAGCCATTTCAGTCACAACAAACTTCATTGCTAAATGCGATATGCGACTCCAACCACGAATTTACGGACTTGTATTATTTTTCTAAAACGTTTACTTGTTGCGATACAAAATGACATTTTTAAAGTATAGTGGGTCATCTCTCCACGGTTTCGTTGAAATCGGTTTGATTTCCTTTAAACCTTATATATACTATGACAAAAATATGGAGCTCAGACCCACTCTATAAAAGAAAAGGCATTGAAGTTCCAAAAATGACACTTTTTGGAAGTTTTGACACGCATGCGCCAGTTTAAAACATCCTATTTCAAATAGTTAACATATTCAAGGGTTATAAATCGATGTTATGGTAAATATACATTGTTTTCAGTAATTTAGAAAGAAATTATGAGATTTGTTAAAATTTTGATTTTATAGTACTTATCTATCCTCAAATAGGCATTTTACACGCCTTATTCACCCATCTTCTTTATTTACCATTTGTGAAAGACACTCTACAAAAATTATGTCCAAAAATTGTCATTCCACGAAATTTGCCCCAATAGAAAATGATTCAACCGCATACCGTTGTTGTTTTAGTTATGGCATTACGTTGATGGAAAAGTGGTATGTCAATACATGTGTATTCATTTCTATTCCTCAGACAAAAATGGTTTGAAATTTTAAAAAAAATAATAAAAGATTATTACCTCGTCGACGCCATGCATATCCATATTCCATAATTTGGGGGCAAAACGTATGCTGTAGTTTAGATTCTATAGTAAATTATACCAAGAAATTATACTGACCAGGTACGAGATTATACCACAGTTGACAACATATTCCAAAAAAATTACTAACAATAAAATGCTTTCTTTTGGGGATTCATGCGGGATAAGGCATGCGGGATATTACACGACAATTCAGAAAAAATACATTTTTCTGCAATGTTCGCTACCTTCATAACCCGCATAAATCTTCAAAGAAAGCATTTCATTGTTTTTATTTTCATCTTTTTTTTAAAGAGCTAAATCGTCTTCAGTGGAAATTTGAGTTAAAGAGACAGTACAGCTGAAAACACATGTGTGAATAACTTCAGATTTACCCATTGTATCGTTAGGAAATACGAAATAACGTTGATTGTGACAGTTGAAGTACATAAAAATCTCTTTTACATACCTAATTAATGTAATTATGAGCTTCCGGAAATTTAAGGGTCGTACAAACCGAAATAATCTTATATCGTTTATTTGTACCACGTGGATTTTGATTGACAGTAATTGACAAGTGCTGAAAACTACAATATCTTCGCCCGACTACGGTCATCATGGTATACGAGGTAAAAGGGACTCTCTAAACAGAACACATCATCACTTTCTCGATAATTTATTAATGGTTTACCAATTTCTATTCATTTTAAAATTAACAGACATAAATATGTCAAATTACCCCTCAAGGGGCCTCACTTACAAAAATGAACTTAGGTTGTAGCAACTCCTGTGATAAACAAGCAAACACATGCTTACCAAATAATTATTGTGGTTATTTTAAAAACTTTGAACAATTATTACCTTATTTTCTTTGCAATTCAGTCAAGTAAGCAAGCCTACCCGGTCTCTTTCTCGCCATGCTGTTTTGTTTATAGTAAATACGCATGCGTAATGGTACAGAAGGTGGAACCCCGTAACACATGGCGATGTATATATGTATAGGTTATACCTAATTATTAATTTTAATGAAATAATTAGATTTATTTCACGGAGAAATTTGTAATTTTCTGAGTTTATACATTTATGAGTAGTACAAAAATACCGAACCCGATAGGAAAATGTTTTCAAGTCGGTTTTTTAATAAGTATATAGTGAAAATACATTATTTCTTTTTAAAAATCTTCTCCTTTGCTCTTGGGTATTAAGCCAATGAAATAAGTACATACCGGGGTAGTTAAAATGAGGAAGAATGTCTCTTCCAAAATTGTGAATTCCATGGCCCCTGCGTCAGGGGTTCTAGTGTTAGGGTGAGGCTTAAATTTAATGATTATATAGAGAAAATGCAGTAATCCTTCAAAACTTTTTTTCTTTGCTCCTGTGTATTAAGCTCATAAAGTAAGTACATAGTTATAATGAGGAATAATGCCTTTTTTGGTGAAATTGTGGAATTTTATGGCCCCTGAGTCAGGGTTTCTGGTGTTAGGGCGGGGCTCTAATTACTATATAGAGAAAATTCATTAATTCTTTAAAAATCCACTCCTCTGCTCCTGGATATCATGCCCATAAATAAGTACATAGTTATGACTAGCTGCAGGTCTGTCCCTCTCGGTCAGAAAAAATTCGGATGGACGACCTGGGAGCTACAGTGCCTCCCATAGTAAAAACCTGCGATTTACGGCGCACAAAAAACGGCGCTAGTTTTGGACTGATTAACCTTATTTCCACACAAATTCTGTGAAAACAATTAGTACCATTAAATTTTTCAGGAAATTTACTACTGATATTGTTAATTTACTTGCCTCAGAGTTTCTCTTAAACATGCTAACCGACCTCGAAAAATGAAGTATATTAGTTTACGTCGAGATCGAGAGTCGCCATTTTCCCATATAAACAAACTGCACCACTTCACCATGTTCACTTTACGGGGCTGGTGATGGTGTTTAAAAGAATATCAGAGGCATGTAAATTGACAATATCAGTAGTAAATTTCCTGAAAAATTTAATGGTACTAATTGTTTTCACAGAATTTGTGTGGAAATAAGGTTAATCAGTCCAAAACTAGCGCCGTTTTTTGTGCGCCGTAAATCGCAAGTTTTTACTATGGGAGGCACTGTAGCTCCCAGGTCGTCCATCCGAATTTTTTCAGACCGGGAGCTACAGACCTGCAGCTAAGTTATGACAAATAAGAATGCCTCTTCTAAAATTGTGAATTTCATGGCCCCTGGGTCAGGGTTTCTGGTGTTAGGGCGGGGCTCTAATGAATATATAGAGAAAATGCATTAATTCTTTAAAAAATATTCTCCTCTGCTCCTTGGTATTAAGTCCATGAACTTAGTACAAAGTTATGATGAGGAATAATGCCTCTTCCAAAATTGTGAATTTCATGGTCAGGGATTCTGGTGTAAGGGTGGGGCTCTAAATGAATGCAGTATTTTTTTGAAAATTTTCTCCCCTGCTCCAGTAGCCCTTTTCACAAAAAATCTTAAGGTTTTGCGTAAGATTTCAACTTAAGAATCTCTTACGAGAAATCTTAAGTGCTTTTCACGAACGCATTCGTAACAGGTTTCACTTAAGAATTTACTTACGAGTTATTCTTTCCCTAGCAACAATCTGATTTCACTTGTAAAATAGGAGAAACATATAAATAAATCAACATTCTCATAAAAAGGACGCAAAACTGAATTTATATCCCACTTACAACGAGTGAAATCAATGTGATGTAGTAGAAATAAAAATATGACGTCACAATCACAATGTGTGTTTAGTGTGACGTAGGAAAATCTTACGAGAAAAATTTGCCGTAAAATTTTTTGGAGAATTTATTTGTGTATTTTTTCAACAATAACTGCTATATAATGCGAAATAACGATATAATGTGGCTCAAAACATTAAATTTAGCTGTTTCTCTTCTAAATTTTACATGATACGATTATTATTTACAGTTTTGAAATACTTACGAGAGGGTATGTGCTATCGTAAAGTTACGACAAATTTTACACGTAAGAATCTCATAAGATGTTTTTATAGCATTGAATCATGATTTTTTGAAGTATACACTCTCATAACTGCAGCGGTGTGTGTATACTTCAAAAAATCATGATTTAATGCTTATATTTACATTTTTTAACTTCTTTTCTTGTCTGCAAATGTGATTCATGCCTTAAAATTCCTATCTTATCCTAAGGGTAAGTTAATATTAATGGAAGAACCACAGTAACAGCCACAAGCGTGAACTTTGATTTTCGCTTGTGACGTTGCAGTTTACAGCGTTCAACGTTTGTGACGTCATAATAAAACTCGTCATTTTAACCTAGTAGAATGTAAATATTATAGCATTGAATCATGATTTTTTGAAGTATACACTCTCATAACTGCAGCGGTGTGTGCATACAAATTGAGTAACGCGCGTTAGCGCGTTATAAAAATTTGTATGCACACACCGCTGCAGTTATGAGAGTGTATACTTCAAAAAATCATGATTTAATGCTTATATTTACATTTTTTAACTTCTTGCCTTGTCTGCAAATGTGATTCATACCTTAAAATTCCTATCTTATCCTAAGGGTAAGTTAATATTAATGGAAGAGCCGCAGTAACAGCCACAAGCGTGAACTTTGATTTTCGCTTGTGACGTTGCAGTTTACAGCGTTCAACGTTTGTGACGTCATAATAAAACTCGTCATTTTAACCTTTGACTACTTGTTGCATTTAGAGGCATTTGAAGATCACAGAATTTAATGGAAAAACACAGTAGAATGTAAATATATGAAAATGAACAAAAACTTTTAAAGTTTTCACTTACGATAAAAATTAATCGTAAGATCTTTTGTGAAAATGGCCACAGGGTATTAAGCAGATGAATTAAGTACATAGTTATGATGAGGAAGAGAGCCTCTTCCAAAATTATGATTTCATGGCCCCTGGGTCAGGGGTTCTGTAGCCCTTTTCACAAAAAATCTTAAGGTTTTGCGTAAGATTTCAACTTAAGAATCTCTTATGAGAAATCTTAAGTGCTTTTCACGAACGCATTCGTAACAGGTTTCACTTAAGAATTTACTTACGAGTTATTCTTTCCCTAGCAACGATTTAAATTCAATTAATAATTCTTATAAAACAAGAGAAACATATAAATAAACCAACATTATCATAAAAAGGATGCAAAACTGAAATTATATAACCCTTACATCGAGTGAAATCAATGTGATGTAGTAGAATTCAAAATATGACGTCACAATCACAGTGTGTGTTTAGTGTGACGAATTGGAAAATCGTACGAGAACAATTTGCCGTAAAACTTTTTGGAGAATTTATTTGTGCATTTTTTCAACAATAACTGCTACATAATGCGAAATAACGGTATAATGCGGCTTAAAACATTAAATTTAGCTGTTTTCCTTATATATTTTACATAAAACGATTATAATTTACAGTTATGAAATACTTACGAGAGGGTATGTACTATCGTAAAGTACGACAAATTTTACACGTAAGAATCTCATAAGATGTTTGATGAAAATGAACAAAAACTTAAGTTTTCACTTACGATAAAAATTAATCGTAAGATTTTTTGTGAAAAGGGCTACATGTGTTTGGGCAGGGTTTTAAATATTATATAGGGTAGGATTGTGTAATTTCGACTGATTATATTTTTGGTACTTAATTAAGATTTGTTCAATTATGTCACTGTATTTTATGCTACAATTTTAAATATTTTTTTTAAATTTAGAATGTGTATTTGATTAAACAATCCTGGAATATTAAAAATGATTTCATTAGCACTGTAATTATATTGCACGTGAATATACACTGCAAAAGCTACACTGCGGTTACTAATGTGCCCGATAAGGCACATGGGCCTCTTGTTTTATTATAAATTACTAGTACTAGATAACCAAGCATAAATCACAAGTGTCTGATTGTAAATCACATGTTTATCTCATATACTTTTTAAAAGACTTGTTGACGAATATCAATGACGTGTTTTTGAACAGAAATGACATCTTTTCTAAAAGGAATAGCATGTTTTCGATAAGAATAACTGTATTTTTTTTCTCGAAAAGAAATGAAACGTCTTAGTGATGAATATTAAATAAGCATAACAATTGACAGTTTCTACTTTTTTCTTTACAGATTTGAAGAAGAGATAGTCCGGTATGGTTTCTATTTCGAAAAATTTCGTGTTATAGTAAAAAACGAAACATTCGACGAAGTTAACGAAGCACTGAGCGAAATAGCGTCAGCTGACTTTTGTGAGATAATTGTCATCAGTCAAGATACTTTTGAGCTGCAGGAAAAGTTAGAGTTATTTAATGGGAGTCATCAAGCTCAGGGGAAAAAATTATATCAGTCATCAAAGTCGCACCAGCAGGGAGGTGATTCCTTAAATGTCAACGATAAATATGGAACCTTGGGTTCACTTGCTCTTTTAAACAATGAAAAGACAGTTGCGCTGTCATGTAGACATGTTTGTTTTAAGGACAGTTATGTTTACATCGAAACTGAAGAAAACGAACGGATACCTCTAGGGAAATGTCGTTTTGTCTTAAATGATCGAAAGATTGAAAGTGATTTTGCAATCGTTGAGATTGATAGTGAAATGGAGGAATACTTCTCGGTAAAGAAACTTTTAAATCACACAGGTGACCCAACAAACGCTGATGTTCTTTGTTTAGAAAATAACTTGGACATCAGGGGAGAAATTGTACATAAGTTGGGTGCTGTTTCACAATGGACGCAAGGGGTAATTGTTTGCTCAGAGATCATTGAAAGTCAACAAGGTATTATCACGGTCAAAGGAATGAACGGGGAAGACTTCGGAAAACCGGGAGATTCTGGTTCAATAGTGTTTAGAGAAAGTCCAAATGCAAGAGCGCGGAAACTTGAAGTTGTTGCTGTGTTGACGGCTGGGAAATTACATGTATATGAATCGAAAGATCAAGCGAGCGGTGGAGAAAAAGAACAAAAGTTACAACCAAAATTGGTCATTTGCACGGTGTTAAAAGATGTCTTTGAGAAAATAAGGGAAAAATTTAGTTATGTAGAATCTATTGCATTTTTTAACGATTAGGCGATTGAACGAGAAGATAATGTTATGATTATTTTCAACATCATATCATTTTTTCAACAAAATATATTTGGATGCATATTTAACCTTATTTTATATCCGTATGAGATAATGCTAGAGTGTGTTGCGGATACATGTAGTGGGAAACCTACATTACATTCCATTAACGCTACTTTTGATGTTTAGATCTTCATTCAATAATTATTTTACCAAAATTGTTGTATCTAACTTATTCTTTAGAAATTTTTTTATACATTTATATTTTCATTTTTTTGGTGTCTCTGTGATAAAACTACATATCTTAGTTCATTTTCATTGTTCAATGATACCATAATTAGGACATGGCCTAAACCCAGGAAAAAATGATGTGTCAAATGACAGTACAAGCTGGGTTTGCAGGATTGAAATAATGTAAAACATAGGAAATCAAAGATTACAAAACCCATCGTGACAAGGCATCACCTGTAGATCATGATTTGATAACAGAAAAATATAAGTCATTTTTACATACAAAATGATTTATTAGATACGACTAGTTTTCGTCAAACCATGTGAAATATCATCAATATAATTTCAATTTTTTTAATAGAATATTCAATATTGTATCATATAATAATAACTGTATCAAAATATATATTATGATTTGAATTTATATCATATAATATTGCATCGTATCATATCGTAAAGCAGTATCATATCAAACTATATGACTCAATTTTGATTCATATTATATATTGCATTTCATATGATACATTATGATAAACTTCTATAGCACATCATTCTATTGTTATACAAACTATAATTCAATATCATAGGAATCATGATATAAGAGCAATCACATCCACCTTGCAAGTTTTATTTAGATGGGACCAGGAGCTCTTTCTTTTCTTAGCGTCCTTGATGTATCTGATATGGTATGCCAAATTCACGAAAATGAGTTAAACATAGTTTCATAGTCAATAAAATAGGTTTATCGGCTGTAAACTATATAGTTTACGGACAGAAAACTTTAGTTAACGACGTTAATCTATATTTCATATCTATAAACCATACTTAACGCGAAAATCTATGTTTCAGAATTAACACTGAAAACAATCATTTGGAAAACATTTTATCTGATAAATACGGTTTCCCGATTTGTAAACTACGGTTTACAATTCTAAACTATAATTAGCCTTTCTGATTAATATAGTTTCACGATTTGTGAAACTTTGATTAACTACGAGTAGTCTTAAATTACAGTTGTAAACTAAAGTTTACAGATGTGAATATATTTATCAGCAAACTCTGTTGCTAACGTTTAATTACAGACAGTTGTACCATAGCTTGGCGTGTTTTAACATCAACAAAGTTGATTTTACATGTTCGTAATAATCAACGGTAAGAGATTCCTCCAGATCAAAATTGCCAAAGCTCAGCACGGATAACTGACTCAAACTAAATTTCGTCGAATAAATATCATTTGTAGCTCGAGACAAACCAATAACGACTATGGCTTTGTCAGAAAGACTCTATTTTAATATTCTCCTCCATGTGTGCGAACAAGTAGAGAAACGCGTTTAAGATGAAATAGGGGTATCCTATGTAAGCCAATCACGTGATAAGAACGCGTTTGAATAGAAAATTTGTTTTGTGGACAGTGTGATTAGCGGTAGCCAATCGAATTTGATATTTACCGATTCACAACATGCATTTCTCAAATAATTATAATTTGTGGGTTTTTTTGTTCATTGATTTATTTTAAAGATGTACATTTTTTTTTTTCAGCCATTTTTTAAAAACATACATCTATACTTATAAATTAAGACATTTTGCCAATAAACTACGAAACGCCTGCACCAAAGTAACTGCTTATACCTTTGGTATTTCAACACATGTGAGTTGATGTCCGTAAGCTATAATTAAATTTTACCTGATAAGTAATTTTTGAGAAATAAATTAAAAACCTACTTTCATTTTCGATGAACCAGCTCGAAATAGCAAAAATGAGAGTAAGGTGGTGGACACGCTTTGGCGGATCCAAGTCAATGGGAGTTAGCTTTTTTAAAATATATCCTTGCAATGAAATAATATCAAATGATTACGTAAACAGTGAATCTATTAATTAGGAACTTACTTGGATTATACATAGAAGTTAAGATTTGACAAATGCTGAATAAATAAAATATGGCAATTCGTTTCTTGAATGAGCGATTTTAGTTTTGATATGGAATAGAATTTTCCAGAAACCAAGAACGCGGTTTAACTAATTAACGTCATGGCGAAAAGTGTAGGAGGGGATCATCACGTATCGCGGGCAGATATTCATACCTTGGACGGAACATCTTTGGTTAATACAAACAAGTTAATAAATAAAATGGAACAATTTGATGCGATTTTAATTTTGATAAAAAGAATTTATTTTACACAACGGGGTGCCCAGGAAAGCGGTTCGACTAATTTACACCATGGAGGAAAGTGTATGGCGTGTTAGCCATCGGGCAAATACTTTGGATATGACAACTTTGGTTTAAAATGCAAATTAATATGCATACACAAGCGTTTTTTAAATTTCACACTTTTTCAACCAAGACAGATTGGTAGTAAACCTTAGACATTATTTCTAAGTCTATATGAATAAAAATGTATGAAGTTAAATTGTGCTGGGTTTTTTTTCAAATCAGTCTTTTATCTGAAATTTTCATTAAGACAGTGATAAAAATTGTAGTGAATTTTGACCTAAAGATATGAAAAATAGGATATGAAAGCAATTAAGAAAAAAAATTGGACACAGTATATACGAAAATGAAAAACAATATGGTTCAACATTTTAGCATTGTGTCATTAATGTGTAAAGTGTTAATTCCCGCGCTTGCGCGGGATATCATCTAGTACATGTATATATTATTGATACAGAGTATCAAATAGGATTTTAAAAAAGAGTAAATACCCTCATCAATCTAAATCTAATTTAAATTGTTTAAACAGAAGCATTGCACAACTTAGGGTTGCATAACATGAAATTCTGTTAATAAGCAAATATCGATACTACAAGTCGGAAAATGACTAAATATGAAATAAAAACATGACAATGAGCAGTAGATTTATTCCTAATGGCTTTAAATTTTAAAAGAAATGAAGAATAATTAATATTTGTCAGGGACGCATTGGCACGGTATCGTGTAGAGGCAAGTGCATTCCTGATAACTATAATAATAAGATATAAGGAATAATCGTAAACTATGGTACAAGTAACTTACCCCATATAATATTGTTGAGTATATGCAGAAACCCAATGGGCGTAGTCATTATGACACTCGGGAGCTACGCTCCCTCGTGCCATTGGACCACGCCCATTGGGTATCTGCACATAACCAACAATATTATATGGGGTAACTACATGTACTATATAAACTAATAGATTAGCAATTGTAAAATATAGTTTACAACCGTTAAATATGGTTTTACATATGAAAACTAAAGTTAACGAATCCTAACTATAGTTTACAGTTCGTTATCTATAGTTACAGACGATAAAACTAGTTTTTGTGAATTTGGCGTGCCATAATCTGAAACTAACCTTGTTTCATCTCAATAATTTCATAACCATGAGTCATAGTTGATTAGGACATGGATTTCTTTAGACATTCAAACCTGCTTTGAACTACGTACACGAAAAACTTCCATTTGTCCTAATATTCAATATGTCTGCACCGCATTTGTGTGTCATAGGACCGACGACTTCCAAAAATAAGCATTTGAATACACTTTGATAATTCATGCGCCATGTGCACAAATATAAACGTCTTCACGTGCTTTGAGTATATTTATTTTTGTAAGATTAAATGAAACGTTCAATCTTACATAACCAATTTGATATATACTTTTAAAAATAATCATTAAATTATATCTACCTTTAAATGAAAAAGATTGTTCTCTACAAAGTTTATGGCACTATATTTTTAGTCGCGGAAGCGAACTAAATAACATGTTAATGGCTGTTTCATGTATGTTTCATATCCGTGACTGAGATCGTATATTATGGCTTTACAGCGACAATACACATATATTTCATCAAAATAGACATCAGTGTGAATATAAATATAATTGAATGCTTAAAACAACAAAAATTACACTTAATTAATTCATGTTTGTTCTTTAGAGTAATGTGTTTTAACGAACGTTCGAACTCACGAAACAATTTATTAATTATGTCCCGAATTATTCATTTAACCCTCCCTATATGTAACTTTTTTAAATATAGTGAACTTATAGCGAAGATTATTCGCTATGTTTTGTGAAATTTTTGTTTGTAAAATGAAGTCTTTTATAAGAATTTTTCTATTTGTTTGCATGGAAAAGGGTTTTGCAGCAATCATTTTTATAAATTCGTTTTGCTAAAATTTTAGTAGTTGTGTATTTTGGAAACGTTAGTGGCGTGAGGCTGCATGTACATTTCCTTGCATACTCATTCCTGTACAATGCTATAGTACATGACACTATCTATAGTGAATTTTGTTGTAAATATGTGCTATTATGACAATTTGTATGTTACTATAAATATTGAAGATGAATAGAATTTTTTAAAAAATCGTTTATTTTCTTTGAATAAAAAGTTCTGCCTGGTTGAATAGAGCAACCCAACTGTTGTACAGGATGACAAAAATGTGACCTTGCTTCAATTTAATCTCTAAATAGTTTTTCTCACTCAAACTTGCCATCAATTTCATCACTATTTTTTGTCAATGAAGTAGTAAATCACAATTAAAAAAAAAAATTCGTATAAAAATTGAAGGTCTTATTGCTTTAAGAGATGATCATACATCTGTACATAGGGATAGGTATTAAGTGCAGTCTCTCCCTGTACATATTATTTAGAGTTTAAAATTACGTTAAATAAATTGTAACATATAATATTTAAGAAATTCCCAATCACCCTTAAACATACCCACGAAAAGTGTCTAAAATTTCATGAAGATTAACCTAAATCGCATAGAGCAAGTTCCAGTTCAAAACTCTGTAGTTGGGGTTAATTTCCAAGAATGTCATTTTTATACCCCCCCCCCCCCAAACGAAGTATATAGGAATCACCTTGTCTGTCCGTCCGTCCGTCCGTCCGTCTGTCTGTGCAAAATTCGTGTCCGGTCCATATCTTTCTTATGGAGAAACATTGGAAGTTCCTACTTCACACAAAGATTGCTTATGACCTGAGGGTGTGACATGACCTTGACCCAAGGTCATTTGGGCTAGGTCAAGGTCACTGGCAGGAAAAGTACAAAATTCGTGTCCGGTCCATATCTTTCTTATGGAGAAACGTTGTAAGTTCTTACTTTACACAAAGATTGCTTATGACCTGAGGGTGTGTCATAACCTTGAACCAAGGTCATTTGGGCAAGGACAAGGTCAGTGGCAAGAAAAGTGCAAAATTCATGTCCGGTCCATATCTTTCTTATGGAGAAACATTGGAAGTTCTTACTTCACACAAAGATTACTTATGACCTGAGGGTGTGTCATGACCTTGACCCAAGGTCATTTGGGCAAAGATCAAGGTCATTGTAAAAAAAAAAATAATGCTTGATTCCTATCTGTTTCATGTCTTGTATTAATGGAAATGATTAGAAGGTTAAATTTGACACAAAGCTTGCATGTGTCAGGTCATATAAAATTAATTGTTAGATTATCATCCCCACCTGCCCATCTGGAAATGGCCCGCCCTGATGTATTTTATCTTCTTTTTTTTTTTGGAAAAAAAATTTCGGAAAAAAATTGGGCTCGGGATACCAAAAATTCAAAAACATTTAATGGCTTCTTGACATGTGGATTATCGTTTGATTTCAGTCATGTTTGTTATCATAAGGATGCAAATGTCTTCATGCATTAACAGTTAAGTTGAAATAAAATGGAATTTAAATAATAGAAATTGGTTTGTGTACTCATATGAGCATTAACAATTTTAAAAAATAGAGCAGTTGTTATTGATAGAACATGGCCGGTTAATGAGATAGCATCCATCATTTTCTATAATTGAAAAATACTTGAGTAATGATTATTTTTCTTAGCGGGGGGTATCAATCGTGAGCTTGCTTACAGTACCTCTAGTTTAAACGGTATAGGTATAATCAGAGATAAGGGAAAAAATCAAGCGATTGAAAATGATCCCGGGTGTCAATTTTACGACTTTTGGTCTTAATTTTCAACTCAAAAACCACCCCCGGATCAATATTCAACATTAAGGGGAGACAGGACACGTATCACGTGACTTTCATTGCAATGATACTTTGATGTGCTAACTCTATTATGACGTCATAATTGATTTGATTGTATGATGCTATGATGTCATTTATCCATTATCCATTGCGTCTCCGAAACTAGCTCTGTTCTACACATACATTGTTAAATCAATGAATATGTTAAATGGAAGACCACCTGCTCCAAAAACCTTTAGAACCATTTTAACAATACCTTGGACTTTCAGTAGGATGTAGCTATCTGTTTCTTGCGTCAAACAAGTTAAAAATGACAGGGTTTCAAGCGAAATATGCACCGATTGCGTAGTCTTGGCGAAAAAGCCAGACAAATCTTGTTGATTTCAGAGGGCCAGCAATGAAATAGACAGGCCTGCGTCACATTGCTGTTTAACACAACTACCCAAAGTCCAAGCTCTTGTTAAAATGGTTCTATTTCCTCAGCATCTGAAACCTATGACTGGGGGAAAGGAGACAGAACGCTGATCATGTGACTTTTGTTGATCACATGGCAGTTAATATATGATAAATATGGTAGTATTAGGTAATAAACATTGTGGAAGTCAATTAAGTTGTTTGAATATTGTACATATATTAAAGCTATAGATATCAGTGTTAAAGAAGACATCTCCATTTTTAATTTTATAGAAAATTTACAAAATCATAAATGGTCAATATAATCATATATATATTCTCATCATTATTCTGTTATTGTTAATAAATAAATCCAAACAGTGTATTACTTACATTTTAAAAAAGAAACTGTCACAAAAAGTCATAATTCCAGAAAAAGGGGATGGGGCGATTCCTACTGTAGCATCTCTGTTAAAAGCCAACAAAGTGGGCATGAATGCTTTATATGATATCAAGCATAAGTTAACTTAACATTGATATATGAAATTTGTAAGAAAGTTCCATTGAGTATTTTTCATGTGGTATGACATTATGTTCAAATTTAGAATAAAAACTCCAAAATTTGAAGTGTTGATTTTCAACATTTTCATAAAATTATGATATCACTATGTAAAAATGCAAATGATATGATTAATTTTCAAATTTTATTTTTAACAAATCTACAATAAAGCCCTTCCTTATTCCTTTGATGTAAAATGTCACCAATGTGGTCCTTTCCAACCCCATTTAGAACGGTATAATAAACTCTTTTCTACACAATTTCCTTAAATACCAGTAATTCAATTAGCATCATATTTTTTTTTATTGATTATTAAAATTCTATTGATCAATTAGATACATGTATGTGACAGCGTTGACATTTTCCATTGATTTAATCAATTAATTGGTATAATTTGTATCATTAGATATTATACTGATGTTTATGTATGTACCACTAGTACTTTTGAAGTTTATCATAACATATTTAATGCAAAGTGTTTTACTCTAAATGAAGAATTGAGGCATTTAAATTCTATAAATATTTATTATTTTTTTCTTCATATGAATATGACATTGTCATACTGATCCACTTTATTTTAAACTCTTGACCTTTTTCCTTGAACATTTCCCTTGCAAAGTCTAGTTAAGAGCAAGACAACATATACATAGGTTCCACTAGAGTACAAGGTCCAGTGTTGTAACACTCCTAGTTTTCTAGACGCATGCACAAAAGACTTCCATCTTCAGATCACTATCAGAGCCACAAGTCTGTCAGAGTTACTGTCCATGAATGATAATGAATAGAAGACCTGATGAAACTACACAATCATCTCTAGCTCCCTGGCGTACTCTATGGTCTGTTCAGCCAGCATCTTGGCAGGAATCACTTCATCAGCGTCCTTCTTCTCATGCTGGAAATGGAAGAATCCATCAGGAGGTAGTGTCCATCCTCTCTGTAATGGAAAATGTAAACATATTTACCTGATAATAAACAATTTTTGTGCAAATATAGGTTGATAGTTAATTTTTTCTACAACAAGATCTTTCTTCTTTCTCAATCTGTGGCTTGATCATGGAATTTGCAATTTTGTTCAAGCCATCAACATTTTCCATATAACAGCATACATTGTTTAAAGCTCTTGTAAGTAATTAAGTAGACAACGCAAACTTCATCATGTGATTATAGTATCTTAAATGACATTTTTACCTGTACAGCATAATCTTTCATTGGTTTTGCATTCTCAAAAAAGAGCATTCTTGCTGCCTCGTTTAGTGCTATTTTCTCATATGCCTTTTCAATACAACTTGCAATTTCATTTCTGAAAAAAAAAAAATTATATTATGTGATCTTGCATTTTACACTCACCACAAAAAAATCAGTAAGAAAAATACATGTATTAGTCTTTTAAGCCTTGACAGTAACATGAGTGTATTGAGCAAAACAAACAAGATATCTGTGAGCCAATGCTCACTAGTGATGCCCCCGTTATAAAGTTAATACATGTATACAAATCAAGGCATAAATCTGGCCTCGGGATCAGGAAGCATTTTTAGACTTACCGTAAGTCTAAATTTCAATCTTTCTTTAAAATAATATATGTCATAAATAGAGGTGTAACAATACTGCGATATATCAATCGTATTGATCATTAGGGCCCATGATACGCGTATCGTATCGTCAAATGTGTATCGTGATACACTGTATGAATTAATTTTCATTGACTTTCTAGAATAGTTACAAAGTACTTTACATCAATTGAAGACATTAAGAAATTTCAATTAAAGTTAAAAATAATTTGTTCATCAATTGAACTGTATATCTAAAGTTTGTTTTCTTCATTCAATACTATTTCTTATAGAGGTAGGCAACATAGATACCAGTTTATTTATAGTTGACAACTATATCGTGATACATGATGTATCGCATTGATATATCGTGATGCGTATCGTATCGTGAGGTAGCTGCCGATACTCAAGCTTAGTCATAAAATTACCCTCAAATTTTGTAACTATCAACATAATATAGAGACACTTTCCAATAGCATTTCATTTTTTCGATGTTGTCAATTGCAAGACAATAATCAGAATTTTGGAATAAACAGAAACTGAAATTTTAGAACAAAATTTCAAAGGGGAAAATTTGAAAACCAAAACAACACTGCAAACAAAACAAAAATTCTATTTACCTAATTGTATCCAACAGTATATCAATAAAAAAGTTATAGTTTTCTGCTGGAACATTCCCTTTGGCTAGGAAAACCTGTTAAGATAATCAATACATCTTAAAATTACTGTTAAATATTCCAAATAAACATTTATTCTATAACATGTTTTATATAAACTATATTCCAATTTTTTTCATTAAAAATATTTTAAAAACCATGAAATTCTAAAGTATTACAAGAAAACTCAAATAAGCGTTTCTAAGGACTGATATGCACTTTTAATCAATGCAAAGTGCAATTTTTTTTTTAAACAATTTAATAATTATATGAAGTTACCTTGTTATAACTACCCTCCATCAAATATTGTTCCATTGACACAGGATGTTTAATGTAAATGTTATTCTGTAGTTCTTTTACTGGTAATAATTCAAGTTCCTGAAAATTAAATTCACAGAAGGTGTTGTCTTAAAAAACATGCAATTAGGTAGCCTCTTGAAAAAAATATTTTTTTCTTACTGATAAATAGACATGAAAACAAAGTTTTAAAAGATATATACACATGCAAGACAAAATCACACTACACAAATGATGGAGAATGGTCATCTTACTGTATGGAATTCTGCCAATCTGTTCTGAGCCAACAAGCAGAGGAGATTCAAACCCAGTAACTGGTATTTGTAGGTAGACTCGGGAAGGTTATCTCTGGAAATCAAAAAAATCCTCATAGCATACAAATGTAACACATAACATTCATTTACTTAGCAGAGGTACGAGAAAGTAATGGCACAAGAAAATTCTAGGTGAAATTGGTTACATTAGAGAGAGTTATGACACATATATGTATAAAAGTTATTTGGTGAAATTTGATTCATTTATATGCCATTTTATTAAGCAATATTATATTTCTTAACTATAACAATTAAATATTTTATATCATACTTATAGTCCATGTAGTAACATTTCAATTGAGCCATATATCTCTCAAACACTGGGATGTCTCTTTTAGCGATGGCCCACTGTGCACCAATTTCTAAGATATCTCCTGAAAACAATTTCAATGAGATGAGTGGCGCTTATCATTTAATAACATTCATCATAAGACAGCTATATCTCAGCACACGTTATATAAATCCTCTTTTGTCACACACAAAAAAATTATCCTTTACAAAACTATTACAATTTTTCCACTTTTAATAAAATTTATCACAAACTTACTTGCAACTAGGAGTTCTTGTTTAGATGGTGCACTCTCATCTGTTGGTAAAAATGTTACTCCTGTCAGAGCAATCTGTAAAAAAAAAAATTCCATTTAGCAACATAGAGGTTTAAACAAATTTGAATTCTCCAAGCCATGAAGGGGCATAAGGGTTAAAGGCCAGTGCTTATCTCCAGTTTCCGTGATGGTAAGTAGACTAGAGTCATTGACTGTCCATCACTAGTTAACCCCCAGTGTAAGCTGGTACCTACTGTGGAGTCATTTAAATTTGTGGGGGCCAATTTTCGTGGATTGTGAGTATTTTGCTTATTCGTGGGGATGTAATTTCGTGGATGCGTAAGTTTTCAGGTTTAGTAGAAAAGAACTCTCAAGTTTTTTTCGTTGAGGCTGTACATTTGTGGGAAGGGCTATACCCACGGATACCACAGAAATTGAGCAACCATAACTCCAATTCTAATGATTTGACAGCAATTGCAGCTGGGTGTAGTGGACTGAGACAATGTAGATAAATTGTCTTGTCTTAGGACACAACATCAAGTGACCTTTGGGTTACTAGCCTACCCTTATGACTACTGAGCCATGTGCTCCACTTTAGAGTGATCTACAAATAATACATAAATGAACCCAAATATCCTAGTGCATAGGACAGGAAAAACAATTTTCTATACATACACTGCAGAGTTTTAAATTACCACAAATCTGTAGGTCCATAAGTGTGAGACTACTTAAATAATGTATCTGATCTTTAAAAAGTTATTGGTACTCATCTAGTGGATTAAGAAAATTCTTGAATTAATTAGTATACTTTTCTGGGTACAAACAAACAAAAAATCCTGCAAAAAAATAATGGACTAGACACATAGATAATATTTGCTATTTTGCTTTCAACCACAGCAAGAGCCTTCGTTAAATTTGAGACCAATAATTAAAAACCTAAATTATGAAAGACTGTTTGATATGTTATATACAATGTACAGTATAATGAGGCTATGATCATTCCAAATATCCTCCTTAGCTAAATATTAGCTGAAAAAAAATTTTAATGAGCAGCATGATCATGATGATATTCATAAGGTACAAGCCCAGGTACTAGATATAGAGAAAAGAAATGGTAGAACATAATATTGCATATTAATCCTAACCTATATCGCATAAGTTGACATATTATTATTAACTTGATAAAATGTCATTTACTTTAACTAAATGCTGAGGAAACTCGAAATCGTCAACAATGATGTTGCTGTTTTACCATCAATGGTTATTTTCCCTGCAAGTTCACTTGATAGAACCTTAAATTTCTATTCTTATTGTATACAAACCTTTAATTTTGTAAGAAAATCACCACATCTGTCTAAATTCGGTGGTTTTTTGTCCCATTCTCTTTTCAAACTTTGGTACATAATCACGATTTCTTTCAACGATGCCATGTTTTTCTGTAACGCAGAAAATTTTTTCTTTCGTACGATTCGTTGAAATATTATGCGCAGACGTGAAGCTGACTTCCCTTGCCGGTTGACAAATAAGCATGGAAAACGATATTTTGGATTCCCTGGAAGATCTTGGGTAAATAATGTAACACTTTTGTTGATTAACAATAAAGCAAATTTAGTGATAAGATATACAGGGGTACAGACGTCTCGGCCCAACGACACCTCGGCCCAGGGCAGTTGACACCTCGGCCCAGACGGGTCGGCCCAAATCTATTGACACCTCGGCCCATGTAAAAGACACCTCGGCCCAATGAAAATTTCGGTTAAAAATGTTTAAATTTTAAAAAAACATTGGCAGATAATTACTGTATCTATTCATTTATGTGGTTATAATAATGTAGCTTCATCAACTAATTTTAATTTCGTAAGAACATTCTTTAATTTCGAGTGCGGGACGGTTCGCCCCGAAAGACCTTTCGCACCAAGACGTTTCGCACCGAGATGTTTCGCGCCTATTAATTATGTAGTAATTATTCAATAAACTAATTAACACCATTAACTTCTAGCTGGACATGGAGGGCCTCCAAATTAGTTATAAAAAAGGGAAAGCTGATTAGCCATTTAATTATGATTGCTTAATAAACATAATTATATATGCACGCGGATAATGATTTGGTACATTATATAAATTCAGATTTTTTTCAAAGACATTTTTAAAAAAGAAGGTTTATTAATGCAGACAATTTTAATATTTTGTATAAATATTTATCTTAAAACATCGCATTATATATATCGTTCTAAAATTTTTATATGATGAATTGCGATGTATTTCATATTAATATTTACTCATTATATTTATACTTAAATCAAAACATTGTGTATAAATGAAAAAAAAATTGTTTTCCAATGATTTATATACAAAACCGGATAAAACGACACTAAAAGTAAGCAAAATTAACAATATATTTTTTAATTTTCATTGTTTTCAAGTTGCATATTATCTATATTGTTATAAATTTTTATATGATGAATTACGATGTATTTCATCATGTCGCATATGTATATGTAACCGCTAGTTCTCATAATTAACACCCGTCTCATAATTAATTTCTTCTCTTTAGCTTGTCATGGAGCACCTCCTAATTAATTTTCCCACCTTTATTAGGAGACCGATTCAGAACTTAATAATGATTGCTAAATAAACATAATTATATATCTTCAGGTGGATAATCGTTTTATACAATATTAAAGTTATCAGTGAATGTGCCACAATAAACATGATCATATGTTTTCAATAAAGTCAATATTAATTACACGCATAAATATTTATTTATAAATATTTATCTAAATATTATTATTTTTAAAACATCGCAATATATATAATAAAAATATATAATAAATAATAAAGGTGCGAAACGTCTCAGCGCGAAAGGTCTTTAGGAGCGAAACGTCTCAGCGCGAAACGTCTATAGGAGCGAAACGTCCCGTTACCTTTAATTTCGTGCTACTTAAAAAGAATGCTGGAGAAAACGTACCCAGGAGAAAACGTACCAAATTTCTATAGGGTACGTTTTCTCCAGGAGAAAACGTACCCGGATACGTTTTCTCCTGGAGAAAACGTACCCAATGAAAATCATAAATTATAGTTTTCATAAATATTCTTAGATAAAACAAAAAAATTTATACAATAAACATTTGTATCATTTGTTGCTGTTGTTTTTAAATACATAGTCACGTACATAAATTATTAAGACAATGATTTTGTTTAATTAGACAATAATTTGTTACATATACACATACACGAACATCGCCTGAGCAGTTTAATTTGTCGGCAATTAATCCACAATAAACGAAACCGTTATATAATTAGTTTTTATTGCAATTTAATTTAAAGAACTATAAATGATGAGTATCCCAAGAAGTCGATAGCGCGTTTTACCGTTTACATGTTCTATGTATATAGATTGTAAATAAACGAAATAAATTATATATGTCACCTATATTAGGTGTTTTTGTTTTCATTGCTGAAATGTCTCTAGAATTGACCATACTTTGAAAGTCCCAAATGTCTAGCAGATTACTTATAACGAACATGGACATTCTATCAACTATTGAAAATTATTTTTAAAACTAAGTTGAATATGTTTAGCTCAAATCAAGTCCAAGTCTTTTAAATATTTGTTTGATTCATATATATAAAAATTACAACGAGATGAATTACAACACATTGAACAGTCTGTCTTAATAAATATATAAAATCCTGATCATAAAATAAATAATCCTAATAAGTCTAGCCCCTACCCCCCTCCTCTCTACTTTCAATTTGCTTCCGATGCCACTGACATGTATAATGTGTGGGGAGTGAATATTTCTACCTCCTTAGCGCGGGGAGGCAATACATAATATTGCATAATTATAACTGCTCAGGTATTTAATTGATTATCACTATAATTAAAAGGCAATCAGGGGATCTCGCATAGAGATACTCAAATATGTAATGCTAACGGTAAATGGAAAACTTAGAAAAAGTAGACTGATAACACTTTATGACAGGTCATTCGTACTAAAATAAAAGTTGCTACAATTATTATAAAGATATTATTTATATAATGAATATATTTCTATATATTTATGCATTGAAATATGCATAAAAGTAGCATTTAAAAACTATTTAATATGTCCAAACCCTTTAAATATATAAGGTATTAAATTCATATATCTATAAAATTTATACTTTCCGGAATATTTATGGTGTAAAATAGTATTTAAAAGTATTAAAAACTATTAAGTTGTATATTTATGATTTTCATAGGGTACGTTTTCTCCTGGAGAAAACGTACCCGGATACGTTTTCTCCAGGAGGAAACGTACCCTAGAAATTGGGTACGTTTTCTCCTGGGTACGTTTTTTCCTGGGTACGTTTTCTCCTGATACCTTAATAAGTACTAAATCTACATGTACGGTAGCTGACGTGCTGAGCTGACCACAGGTGCGTATCTACGGTTTGTGTCTTTCAATTTCAATTTAGCTAAATATTTCTGATCAAAGTAATATAAGAATAATATATAGTTCCTTAAGAAATACTTTTCTCCTATATTGGAGAACTGAGTTGTTCAATATCCAGGATATATGTCCCATATATCAACAATGATTCTTAAATCATTTGATAGACAGTCAAACCTATGTTCTTGTACTCATTAAGACCGTATTAATTCAGCAAATAAAAAAAAAAAGGAAAAGAAATAGGGTTACTTTTTTTATTGATCATAATAATTATATTGAAAAATAAATAGAAAACAAAATGTATGCATAGAATAGATTGGTTATCGTCTCATAATGATTAACTGCTCGTAATTAAATCCTCATTAACACCCCTGCCACGCGTTTGAGACTCCAAAGGAGACTGCCACATCCTCTTGTTTGTTTTACTATTAGCACTCAATTGTCGTCATTTTTATAATTTTAATTTCTTGATTGCTTAACAATTAGCACTTAATGGCCTCGTTTCTGCTAATAATTCAATTTCTTATACACGTATTTCATATGTAATATTTAAATAATTCCAGCATATTTAATTACAAAACTATATATAAAAATTATATGTGTGTGTGTAACAAAATAAAATGAAAACATGAAAATCATTTTAATTTTATTTCAATTTTGCTTGAGCCGAGATGTTTTTTAAGTGAGCCGAGGTGTCGCAAATCTTGGGCCGACCCGTCTTGTCCGAGGTGTCCTGGGGCCGAGGTGTCGTAGGGCCGAGGTGTCGTTGGGCCGACATGTCTGTATTTCGATATACAGTAATTGATGTGTTTATTACTGTGACAGTTACATACAGTATAGCTCACGAGTACCTCGACATGCGCGACACCCACCGTGTAAAAAACACGGTGGAAAAGGGTCTGTGACACACGGTGTAGATTCAATATGTGTAATAAAAATTTCAAGAAAAGGCACCGTGATCGCCTGTATAAATCTTAGGCCACAGTCTCACTCCATTCCACGTTTTAAAAAATAAAGCATACGTTTATAGTGTGTCCCAAGATATTTTTGCAGCATATTTTCTTAAATTATTTGACGTGTATAAATAACTCGATCTTGGTTCAGACGATGTTCATGCAATATAGTATGAAAAAATCCCAAGATTTCCCATTTGAAACGGCCCCCTCTAGCTTGTCAGGTTTCAAAAAACAGCTAAGATTAAAAAGTCTACAGGGATTTTCCATTGCTAAAGAGATGAAGGCACCTGGATGATAATGTTGAAAAATTGTGCAAGGTATTCTGAGTGACTTCCAAATGGAGAAATTCAGAAAAGATGTCAACATTCCCCATTATAAATCTCAGTAGAAAATCCGTTTTTTTTTTTGTTCGTGTGAATTAATTTTTATGAGGGAAAAATGATAATGTGTGAATGAAGTTATCTTGGAAATTTTCCCATTCATTGATTTCAATTGCACTTCTTTCACAGGTATGTGTATTTTTATTAAAAAATGTCCACATGTGCAGCATAAATATTTGGGGATAGACTATAGAAATAAATACATTTATAATGGCAAAAGAATGGTTATTTAGTTTTTCATCCATATCATGAAAGGTAATTAACACATGTATATTTCTGCGTTGCACAGACCAAAAAATGTTTTGGTCTTTTAACTCAATTATCTGTGATTTGAAAACACAACTTTATGGTGTATGTACCTTTTCATTCATTAATTATGCATTCTTACTTAACTGTAACTAATTAATGCAATTGATCAATAATTATAGTTACATATGTTAAATATATTCCTTTTGAATGATGACATACACTGTGTTTGAAACACCATTTTTATCACAGGTATGATGCGTGATTGATTGTAGAAATGACATTGTAGGTATGATGGGTCTCTACTTGACCCCACCGCTCTTTCTGAGGCAGTCAGTCAGGGTCCCGCCTCTACTGAATTCACTAAACTGGTATCATGGCTGACAGACAGACTGAAGGACTTCTGCGGACTGGAAGAAACCATCCATGCTACACATTGTAGGTTTATGTTTCAAGTTTATTATTCAGTAGTTTGGTTTCAAAGTTTGTTCAAGTCATGATCCCTTGGGGTAGAGTGGGGCCACAATGGGAGTTTAGATTTTTACATATACATACTGTATATAAAGAAAAATCTTTAACAATCTTGTTCTCAAAAAGTGAAACAACTAAAGGGGCTTAAAATAGTCAGAGTATCGCACTACGTCATAATACAGATTTTACAATATTGGTATAGCGTTTTAGATACCCGGTATTGATTTTGCTCTACATCGCTGTTGTAAACAATGTCAATAATAAGCAATTAGAACAATAATAAATGTATTCTTATTTATTTTGATATAGCTCCAGATGATGCTGCCAATTTTGTAATGGAACTCAGCGGTTGTCTCAGAGAATTAAGTGAGTATTTCTATATACATGAAATGATGATGCAGAACCTTGATAAAATGTTACTGTTATTGTGGAGTCATAAGGGTTTTTGGTGGCTTGATTGCCTTCATCCTCGACAAATAATAGGTTATGAGCATTACTTTTTCACAATAGTAACAAATCCTCATAAGGAAAAATATATCCCAATGAACCTTTGACAAAATGGTAATCCATGAAAATGATTCCCCACAAATGTTGATTCAATTCCACAGTGTAGTTATGGTTGAGGTTTTAATTGTTATAATTAAACTCTACTATTGTAGATTGCCCATACACTAGCTTGTATGAAGGGGGACCAGTGACTGAAAGACTTAAAAGCAAAGAAAGTGCTGTACAATTGTTAGGTATGCACTGAATACTGAAATTGTGTTTGCAGTAAGAAGAAGTAATAAGAAATATTACCTGTAATGATTCTTTGCAATCTGTTTATTTGTCACAGATTATCTTACATCAGAGCTACAGACTGCTCATATTCTTGCTGTAAAGAAGCCCCAAGAACTAAGGTCCACTACCTCACCAGACAACCAGTCTATTGCGGTGAGTTACTAGGAGTTTTTCAAAAGATTCCATATCTCTATTGCAGTTTAGCTAGAATTCAATAATTGTAGATATACAAATTGTTTCTTTGTAAGTTCAATGCATTATCAATGGTCTGAGAGAATAATGAGAATGTGTGCCAAATATCTGAGTCTTAAGCTTTGGATGTTTTTTTATGCTAAAATATCTATGACATCCTTTTCCTGTTTATTGTATAGAATGAGTCAGACATTGCAAAACATCTGAAGATTATGCTCATAGCTCTTGGATTTCCAAAACCACCTGCAAACATAAATTCCTTCCAGCTCTTCAGTAAAGTAGAAACAAAGGTAAAAAAAAAATGTAGAATGGCCTTATGGGTTATAAATAGTCTTACATATGTTTTGACACAAATATTGTTAGGTCACCTGAGTAAACTCAGGTGACCTATTGCTATCTGTTTTCGTCCGTCGTCGTGCGTCGTGCGACGTGCGTCGTGCGTTAACAATTTACATTTTTAACTTCTTCTTAAAAACTACAAGGCCAATTGTTCCCATTTTTGGTGTGAAGCATCTTTATGGTAAGAGGAATGTAAATTGTGAAATTGGTGGCTCTACCACCACCAGGGTGCCACAGGTGGGGCCAAATATGCAAAAAACAGCCAAATTTTCAAAAATCTTCTTCTCTACTCCCACACATGTGAGGAAAAAACTGATTGCATGGTTATGATGTCCATGAAGCCCTCTACCAAAATTGTGAAATTCATGGCCCCTGGGTCAGGGGTTCAGGCTCTAGGGTGGGGCCAATATGGCCATATAGTAAAAATGTATTAAATCTTAGAAAATCTTCTTCTCTACTCCCATAGATATTTGCTAAAAACTAAATACATGGTTATGATGTCCATGAAGCTCTCTACCAAAATTGTGAAATTCATGGCCCCTGGGTCAGGGGTTCAGGCTCTAGGGTGGGGCCAATATGGCCATATAGTAAAAATGTATTAAGTCTTAGAAAATCTTCTTCTCTACTCCCATAGATATTTGTTTAAAACTAAATGCATGGATATGATGTCCATGAAGCCCTCTACCAAAATTGTGAAATTCATGGCCCCTGGGTCAGGGGTTCAGGCTCTAGGGTGGGGCCAATATGGTCATATAGTAAAAATGTATTAAATCTTAGAAAATCTTCTTCTCTTCTCCCATATATATTTGTTAAAAACTAAATGCATGGTTATGATGTCCATGAAGCCCTCTACCAAAATTGTGAAATTTATGGTCTCTGGGTCAGGGGTTCAGGCTCTAGGGTGGGGCCAATATGGCCATATAGGAAAAATGTATTAAATCTTAGAAAATCTTCTTCTCTACTCCCATAGATATTTGTTTAAAACTAAATGCATGGATATGATGTCCATGAAGCCCTCTACCAAAATTGTGAAATGTATGGTCCCTGGGTCAGGGGTTCAGGCTCTAGGGTGGGGCCAAAATGGCCATAAAGTAAAAATGTATTAAATTTTAGAAAATCTTCTTCTCTACTCCCATATATATTTGTGAAAAACTAAAGGCCTGGATATGATGAACATGAAGTCTTCTACCTAAATTGTGAAATTTATGATCGCTTGGACAGGTGTTTAGGCACTAGGGTGGGGCCAATATGGCACAGGAAGGCCCAAATATCTTGAAAACGGTTAAAATCCCCACCCCTAAACCATATAAATTCTTGTTCCTTGTGTTAAGGGCCATCAAATGGTATGTAGGTCATGGGCCTCAGGGGTGGTTCCTGACCCCCCTCAAACAGGAAGAGCCCAAATATCTTGAAAACGGTTAATATCCCCACCCCTAAACCATATATATTCTTGTTCCTTGTGTCAAGGGGCATCATATGGTATGTAGGTCATGGGCCCCGGGGATGGTCCTGACCCCCCTCAAACAGGAAGTGCACAAATAACTTGAAAACGGTTGAGATCCCCACCCCTAAACTATATATATTCTTGTTCCTTGTGTCAAGGGGCATCATATGGTATGTAGGTCATGGGCCCTTGGGGTGGTCCTGACCCCTCTCAAACAGGTAGTGCCTGAATATCTTGAAAACGGTTAATGTCCCCACCCCTAAACCATATATATTCTTGTTCCTTGTTTATGTTAGTTCACCTGATATATAGTTAAGGACCCCTGGGAACCACATGAAACTTTGTGGGTCATCCCTACTCTATATGATAGCCTCGTTCGTTTGGGAGACTTTATAATCGCCCCGATTATAATTACATCTTGTTTTCCCTTGCTTCTTCCTAATGGAGTTATCTTCCTTTGCTTGTTCATATGTAGTAATTAATCGTTGAATATAATGTAATTATAAAGAAGTTGTATGATCAAAAGAGTTATGCAAGGCTTTTGATCATTTGAAACAAAAACAGTTTTTGAACTTTCAAAATAAACAAATAGACTTGTTAATAGTAAAGTAATAATTGGCTAACTAAAATCACTGATATATAAAGGTAAAATGATTTTGGTATATATGCCAGATGGTGATTCTCAACGAATGTTGAATATTCAAAAACTGGAACAGGAGAAGTGAGTAACTCATGATGGCTTTTATCGATAAAGCTGGGTTTTTTTTCGTTTGTTTAAATGCCCATAGGGAGAGTTTCTGTCTGCCCCGGGGGGATGGGAGGTTGTTTTAGATAAAACATGAATAATAGCCACCTTGTTATTATTATTAAATTATTTTCTATCAGAGTCTTGCACCTTTTCAATATCAGGTCATGCATTCTTTTATGATCTTTTAAGTTTTTCGCTAAAATTATAGGTTTAATAGTCGTTTTTGAAAGATTTCAGGCAGGGAGGTGGTCGTCATTACAAATTAAAACTTTTTCTATTCCAGAATAAAACTTAACTAAATGCATATATGAGACTCCTTGACAAGTTTGTGTATGGGTTATGCTACTCAGGTGACCGTTAAGGCCATTTGGCCTCTTGTTTTATTAGCAGATTGTATAGAAACAGAATAAATGCATACTTTATTAATGTAGGGTACATTTTGATTTGTCTTTGATTTGATGCAGGTAAATGAAATAATGAGTAAGAACCCAGGTGTGATAAGTAAGCCCCTGCTGAAGGCTCGCCTGTCGGACAAGCAGTGGGAACAGATCATGAAGATCAACGACATCCTGGTGCGGGAATACACCACACGGCGGGAGATGATCCTGAAGCGTCTGGATGTCACCATACAGTCATTCCTGTGGTCAGAGGCCGCAAAGGTTGGATTTTTTTCTACGTATGATTTGTGTCATTTGCTACCTTTCACACTTATCCTCTCAATTTGGATAAATATATTATAAATTTGGTTCTCAGGGCAATTTTATCAGAAACAGATTCAGATAAGGTGAGCCTGAGGTATTGATTTTGTAGGCCAGCAATAGCTGTCAGATTTGCTTCTGTAAGACATTTTCTTCATCTGGGTTATAGTGTTTGAAGGATCACAAATACTGACAAATGTTTAATATCATGAAAATAAAGCAACAAGGATGTGAAGCTATTTGAATTTCTACTTGACTTTGCAGAAAAGAGAAAATGAGATTGCTGCAGTGTACCAGCCTGTTAGGAAACTATTAAAAGCTTCATGTGATCTGTCTGTGGCTGACATTTTGTCAGCTAGAGAAGGTAAGAATGTGTGTTTTAAATCTTTTATTCATTTATAAATAATTAACTTTGGAAAGTATCTAAATATTTTGTGTTAAGTAATCATCTGTAATGCCTTGATTTCAGATTTAACCTACGTACACAAGACAAGCAGTGGTGATGCAAGAGTCAAATGTGCAATAAACAAAGTGAAAATTCCGAAGGTAAATGTAATCTTTTACTTTTAAGGATCTTGTAATGCTTGTTTAATGAGAATTAATATCCATTAATTACAACCATCAAACCCCCTGTATGTTGTGTATAAACAACAATGTTTGATTTCCCTCCAGGTTCCTGATAGGGGAGGCAGAGTCTGGGAACACGAACCACCCCCTCCAGAGATGCCCTCTTTCCAAAAACGGGTTGATCAACCTCAAGGTCAAAGGCCACAAAGTATGTCAATCTGTTTGTTTATGACATTTAAAAAACTAGAAGTCTCCAAATTCTTCCTCACCTTAGCACATCATGGCTGATGAAGAGACATGAGCATATGTTGAGAAGTACTGCATGTGGAATTACTCAGAAATGATTTATTTATTAATTCTAGTATGACATCAAGCTTCCTAGTTGATTCTTTTGCATTAAAAAAATTCTTGTTACATGTATGGCTTTGCAAACTTTCCTAGTCTGTATAGTTATACATGTATTGGCATTTCAGCTATAATTTATGATGAAAAATAAACAACTTAGTACTCTTTTTTACCTTTAGGTGGCAGAGGAGGTCGAGGGGGTGGACGGAATGACAGAGGGGGCAAGGTCCAAGGAGGCTGGGGAGACAAGCAGCAAGGGCAGAGTTATGGAGGGAACTGGAACCAGGGTGGGGGAGGATATGGTGGTGGAGGGGGTCGGGGGAGGGATCACTATCAGCAGGATGGAGGCAATCAAGGAGGGGGATACCAAGGGGGATATAACGATGGTGGTCATCGAGGTAAGTAGTCACTGTTGCAAAAAAGAAAAATAATACATAAAAAACTGATGTGGGCAGATATCTTAGAAATGAAAATATAAAGAATGATTTCTTAAATTTTTTTTTAATCTGTTAGTAAGCATAGAAAAACTAATAAACATTTATGAAATTACAATGTACAAGACTAATTGCAATTTTAGTTATTTTCTACATCATTTTACTCCTTTGAAAATAAATCTTTCACTGTTTATTTTGAATACACAAAAGATTGCTTACTGAGAATTACATGTACATTTGATACATTAATTGCACTACAATTTAAGTACATATAGTCACGAAGCACAAGAAACATTTACATCATGTAAACACATAAACAAGGATGTCATTGGTATGGTGTATAGGGCAGGCTGGGAAGGGATATCATTAGCTACTTAAAATCTTGTAACAAACAATACTAGTGCCAATTCACTAGTACAGCAAACTTTTTTATAGCGAAATTCAAGGGAGCATGGAAAAAACTTCATTATAGCTGTAATTAGTTATACGTTTATAGCAATTTCGTATGAAATCTTATAGCAAATTAGTTATAAAATACCGAGCTATGATAAAATGTTAAAATTTTGCCAGCTGGGGTCTTAGAATTACTTTGGTATAGCCGTAAATTCGTTATATAGCTGTGTTCGTTATATAAAGCAATTTTTATAGGTTTATATGTCAAGAAACTTGCCAGGATATGATTAAGAATTTGTTATAACTGAAAATTCGCTATATCCATGTTCGATATATTCGAGCTTTGCTTTACATAGTACATGCATGTACATAATGTAATACATGTAATAAGAATTAGATTGAGGATTTACACAATGTGGTAAATGAAAACATTAATTAATAAAATATTATCACCCAATCATGGTTGACCTACATGTATTTCAAATTTGCCTTTACACTGTTAATTATGGGAGCATAAAAGATAATTTGAATTATTTTTATTTTTTTTGTAACAGGTGGAGGGCGTGGAAGAGGAGGCCGACCAGGGAGTGGGCGTGGCAGGGGGAGGGGCAATTATTAATTTCTTTCTTTGCTTTCTACATGTATTATTTTTATGCTATGAGATGCTAGCTAAAACTTTGTGACTGAAAATTATGACATATATCCACTGCAATTTTGCAATTGTTTTATTGTTTCATTAAAAGTAGCAGATCAATGTAGAGTTATTGTTCCTTTTATTAATATATATGTATAAATTCTAAAGTTTAAAGAAGCTTCTGAGGATATTCAATAAAGAATCAAATCTTTATATTACAGCTGACATGAACTCTTAAATATACTCATTACTAGTATTGCTCTATTACATCTGTCAACATTGTTGCGCTCATCGCTTCACACCTCCTGTATAAGACCGAGATCACTATGTTTCGAATCACGTTGGAAGGAAATATTTTTTTTTAACGCATTTTGATAATATTAGGAATATCCAATAAAAGACGAAACAAAATAGAAATCCAGGCAAACATAGTTTGAAAACCCTTATTCATTGCCCAGAAAAGGTTTCTCTGTGTCGTACTGTTGTATCATCGCACGTTCACAAACCACACACTGTTACTGTAGTAGATCGTACAGTGACAGCATGAACTTCAGAAAACGGTGTGGGTTTTTTTTTTTTGGAGAACCTGAGAAACAGGACAACAAGTTGTTACTTTCTTGGATTTATTATTGCTTATTGACAATGTTAGATTTAGTGTGGCCCGGATGATGTAGAGGTACACTCTGAATGAACGACACACGTGTTCGACGAGCACGCGAAGTAAGACAGCAATTATACATATACGTGTATCTGTGCAACTGCCAAGATACTGCAGATACATGGAAAATTCTGTTAAAGAATATATCCTCTTTTGTTTTGTATCGATTGTATCTTGTTTTATTTCCTTTTTTTCGAAACATATTACTACAAAGTGTAGTTCATGTATTTATACTCTGTCCCAAGTTTTGCTTCCACCACTTTTCGCTTGATATTTCGATGATAATAAATATCTTTATAAACAGACAGGACTGAAATCTACACGCCCAGTTTATCGATTGGTCGAAACCGAAACTGGGCTGAAATATGATACACACCCCATTTATCTAAAGCGACCTAAGAAAAATCACGGACTGCACGAAATAGTCATGATGATGTCGGACTCAAATTCCCATAGGAGACGATTTGGCTGTTTCTCCTTTAAATCCATTCATTACTTTCCAAATGAAAGCTGAATACTATAATACTAGTAAATAACAACACACTGTGTGGAATTAGCAACGACACGCTGCAGCTATTTAATATTTGGCATATTAAATGTACAAATACATAATTATGACATAAAGTTGGATCACATGATTTATTTACTTTAATAAAACAATTCTTAAAATTTAAACTTTCCGCTGTACGTGTCGTCCTAAACTGGTATTTAACACCTAAGCAATTCTTTATATAGCCTTGCTAATAAACCGGTTCTTAAGAACCAGGTGACACAAACAGGTATTCGAATGAAAACCTTATATTTCCGGACAATTAATTCATTATCACACCAAGTAGAAATTGATTTCTGTCTAATTCGTCCCTCAAACGAAAGAAATCATATTTCTCCTTTAAATCCATTCATTACTTTCCAAATGAAAGCTGAATACTATAATACTAGTAAATAACAACACACTGTGTGGAATTAGCAACGACACGCTGCAGCTATGTAAATATAAAGAACGGGGAACTAATGCTATACTAATATAGTATATAATAACGTAATCCAACTTCATATGTATTCAGAAAAATTAATACAAAATGATACAATACAATCAATAAACAACATGATTAGAACTATTATAAACCAAGTTTTTTGGAAACACTTAAACGTTCACTAAGCGGATCCTGGACATATCCATCCTTAGCAGATTCCGAACGCCAACGTCCATGTCTTTTGAATATCCTGTCCGGAATTCCCCTCACTACCGACGCAGTCGCTCCACCTGACCGCAAACTGTGAAGTCCATAAACTTTGATGTTATCTACAATTCCTGTAAATGCTTCGATGAATAATTCACGAACCCTGGTGTAAGACAGGGGCTTTTCACGATTACGCAACCGATAACCACTTCCCGATTTCGAAATAGCACAAAATACAAATTCCTCTGAATCGTCTTGAATCCCAGCTAAACGAAGATACAATTCAAAATTAGAAACAGGACACATATATGAAAATGTTCTTGCTATAACAACTCTAGTACCATCTCTGTAGATGTCAGTCTTACTCGACTCGATAAATATTTCAATATGATCAGGGAAAAATTGAATATCAGATCTCTTGATATTTATGAGTTCGCTGCTACGTAAAAATCCAGCGAATGCCAACAAGACCATACAAATAATTCTTTGATTATAAAGATTATTACATTCAAACAGTTTCAAATACATACAACGTAAATTTTCAACAGTTAGTGGTTCTTTCTTTTGAACAGGTTTTGCCACTATACGTTTCCCACCTTCCATAATGTTTTTAACAAACTGATTTTCAGTCGGAGAATTGAATCCCACAAGATCATGAGCCCATTTGATTCCATAGAATGCGTCAACAATAGGGGATGGAGAGTTTGCCCGTTGAATCAAGCATGCTAAATAAATAGATACATGTAAAGGTTTTGAAGGAAATAATTCACTTTCCTCGATTCCTTGTTCTTTTGCCCACTTCTTAAATCTCAGGAAACTGTTACAATATTTGTTTATAGTTGAATCCGCTCGTGATGCTTGAATAATCCCAGGAAGTGCATACACTTTTTCACGCAACTTTGAAGGCAACTGAATCAAATCTCTTTCAAATACCTGAAAAAACAAATTTGTAAAGGAACACCAATAAATATTTTTTCGCTTTGAAATTATCTACCGGATATGTATAAAAATACATACATTCATATCTACATATCAGCTTAATTCAGATATTCAACACATTTTCTTCAGAAATTGAAAATATCAGTTTGATAAAAAATCAAACTTGCCAAATGGCAAAACCACAAACGTGGTGGAAGAAACTTCAGTAAAATCCATAACGATAAAATTTATATTTATTACAACATAGCACAAATTGCCTGATATTTCTCATACAAATTTATGGGGAAAAAAATTCCCAATAAATCAATAGATGTGTTTATTTTGAAGAATTTAAAACAGCTGGAAACAATTTTGAAATTAAACTCTGAAATCAAAAACAAATGCAAGCATTCTAAACTTCAAATCTTCTTTACCAAAAATACCAGACCCGAGTTTACCACGTGTGTAAAACTCCTTTGCTACTGGAAGATCCTTCCAATCTACAATATGTGACCTGTAAACTTCAGAAATTAAAATTGGCCAAAAGGCTGATGATTCCCATAGCGGAACTACTAATGTTCCATATCCTTTGCATTCATTCAAATTCTCCAAAACTCTTGGAATAAGATAAAATGGCGGTACGATCCATGCATTCCAACCTGTCCAATTAAGAGTAAATGCATCAACTGCATACGTAAAAGGATTCCAATACCTGGAACAAAATGTATCTACTTTTGCATTGTAATCACAAGCAAATAAATCAATATCATATGGACCCCATTCCCGTGATAGGTCATCAAAAACAGTTTTCACGATACCCCAATCATCAAAGTCGACAATTCTGCTTAAATAATCTGCTTGCTCATTGAGTTCTCTTGGTATCCATTCAATTTCAATGCCAATCTTATATTCTAAGCAAATTTGAAAAATGTTCATTGCAAGATCTTGTAAGTTATTTTTCATACTCCCTTTTTGAACAATAGAAACAACATTTGCGTTATCTGTAAACCATTTTATATTCTCACCTTTGAGAAATTGTACATATGACCGAAGAACTCTATCCACCGCGGCCAATTCTCTCCATGTGGAACTCATAATTCTCTCAGATTCTTTCCCCAAACCATGAGAAACAGTTTTACCTGTCCGTACGCAATATCCGCCATAACCAGTATCACTTGCATCTGTGTATACTACCAGATTAGAACTTGGTTTAATTTTCATATCCCTTCTATTCAACATATCTAAAGACGATTTCCAGAAACTTATCTGTTTTTTACCTTCCTCAGAAATTAAAATCATGCTGTTCCATGTTGGAGCAGACACAATGTCAATACTAAGACATTTAGTCATTAACAGAGCTACACTTCCTATAACAACAGACATAGATATGATTTGTCCAACTAAACTTGCTAGGCGTCTTACCTTTATTCTGCGATTCTGGTTCATATAATGCTCAATTTTGAAAATTGTTTTTTGAATCTTAAATACACGCTTTTCAGGAATATAAATTTTTCCCATGTTACAATCTAAAACAACACCAAGATACTCGATAACGTGACAAGGGATCCACATGGACTTTTCCACTTTAGGCACAAACCCTGAACAAACTAAATCATACTGTACCTCTTTGGATATTTTGCATGCTTCGTCATACTTACTATGACAGCCAAACCCATCATCTAAATACATAAGTACAGTTTTACCTTCTCTACGCCATTTCTTAACTAAGGGTCGTGTGAGTTTAGTAAAAATATATGGCGCAGATGTGAGACCAAATGGCAAAACATTAAAACAGAAAAATCGATCTTGAACACCAAATTTCCATGAAAATCCTAAATATTTTCTATGGTCAGGAAAAATATCTATATGGTGATAGGCACTTGTGATGTCAAATTTAAAACACCAACTATTTTTATTTGTATACATAAGAGCGGTTCTTATATCATCATATTTCACAGACTGTTTCCATACATGCTTATTAACTTCCCTTAAATCTAATATAAGCCTTCTTTTCCCACTCGAGTTCACTGAAACAGAGAGAGGATTAGTAACCAAAAACTCTGTATTTTGTTCGGAAATCAAACCATTTTCTAATAGCTCCATTATTGCTCCCTGCACGAAAACATCTTCCTGTAAAGCAGATTTATTATTAAGCGAAAAGCTCTGCTGTGGTAAAGAATAAAAAGGTATTTTATAACCATCCTGAATAGTATCTATGATATAATGACAAGCATCAATGCATTTCCAAAATTCAATATTTGATTTTAATCGCCCTCTAACAAAGACTTTGCCACCTTCTTTATACTCATAGCATTCGTTAAACTCATCAATACAACTTTTTCCATCATAATACTTATCTTTTATCAAAGATGATTCTTTAGACTGTTTAGCTTCTCTATTTAACGGACTTAAGCTCTGGGCATTCTTTTCTTTGGTGATTGGGTTTTCCGCAGTGGAAACAGCCAATGGGAAATCTGGATGCAGCTGGCATGATGGGAAAACCAAAGGGCGTTGGGCCACGAAAAGGCTGTCTAGCTGGAAAAGGAAAATAAGGAGCACTGCTCCTAACATTAGAATAGCTACTCTTAGATTTCAGTTTTTCTTTATGCTTCTCCTTTTCTTTCTTTTCTTTCATAGCTTTATTTTCCGCTTTAAACATTCGTTTTTCGTCATCCGAATCATCAGCCAATGGATTGGTTACATAATTTTTCACTGTACTCCACCCACAAGGTGATGCATCAGCCATTTTGATAAGTTTGTTACGCTTATTACAAAGTTCAACTGATTCATGAATAAGCTCCTTGCAATAATCATATTTATTGTTATTCAAGGCCCATGAAGCCTGCGTCAACGTATCAATAATCTTCTCGTTATGTTCAAATTGATCTTTGTTACCTGGATGTTTCCAGACTATCGCTTGTTCTGACTTTAACTTCTTCACTTCAGACGATACGGAGGAAGTCGCTCCCTGTAATTCTCTTTTAAAATTGTCAAGTTGCATCGCCATAGTATTCTCCATGTCCATTTTCTGTTCATTCATTTTGTTGAGAATGGCTTGTAGCATGTCTGCCTGAGCCCCGCCCGACATCTCCTCGTTCTGCATGCCGAATTTTAAACTTTCCGCTGTACGTGTCGTCCTAAACTGGTATTTAACACCTAAGCAATTCTTTATATAGCCTTGCTAATAAACCGGTTCTTAAGAACCAGGTGACACAAACAGGTATTCGAATGAAAACCTTATATTTCCGGACAATTAATTCATTATCACACCAAGTAGAAATTGATTTCTGTCTAATTCGTCCCTCAAACGAAAGAAATCATATGTATTTAACACCTAAGCAATTCTTTATATAGCCTTGCTAATAAACCGGTTCTTAAGAACCAGGTGACACAAACAGGTATTCGAATGAAAACCTTATATTTCCGGACAATTAATTCATTATCACACCAAGTAGAAATTGATTTCTGTCTAATTCGTCCCTCAAACGAAAGATATCATATTTCTTTTAGGCAACGTGCTGATGTACATTAACAGTTATTTAGTGAAATTTACTTTCTTTTTACAATTAATTTGTTATAAAAATGTAACTATATATAAACAATAAAATGCTTTCTTTGACGATTTATGCGGGTTATGAAGGTAGCAATCATTGCAGAAAAAATATATAACCCACTAACGCTTCACTGAATACATGTATTTTTTCTGCAATGTCGCCACCTTCATATCCCGCATGAATCACTAAAGAAAGCATTTTATTGTATAAAAAATCACCAGTAAAACGCTAAATTCACAAAAATGAGCTAATATTAAAACATAGTTTCACATTTGATAAATTAGGTTTATCGACTGTTAACTATAGTTTACGAACCGCAAACTATAGTTAACGATTCGTTAACTAATAGTTTTCATCTGTAAAACTATATTTAACGGTTGTAAACTATAGTTAACGAATGATAATCTAAGTTAATGTGTCTACAAATAACGTTAGATTTTGCTGATAGATATAGATTCACATCTATAATTTACAATCGTTAACTATAGTTAAGAGTTGTTAATCATAGTTTCGCGATCGTGAAACTATATTTATCAGATAAATTATGTTTTGCAATCGCAAATGGTTGTTTTCAGTGTTAATTATAGTTTTACACTTCTGAAACATAAATGATCACGTTAACTATGGTTTACAGATGTGAAATATAGATTAACGGCGTTAAATAAAGTTTCACAGATGATGAACTAGGTTTATTGACTGTTAACTATAATCTACGGACGCTAAACTATACTTAACAATAGTTTATTGTTAACTATAGTTTACAAACCGTAAACTATAGTTAACGATTCGTTAACTATAATTAACGATCCGTGAACTAAAGTTTTCATCTGCTAAACCATATTTAACGGTTGTAAACTATAGTTTACGAATGATAATCTAAGTTTATCTGTTGCAAATATTGTTAACGATCGATTTTTGCTGATAAATATATAATCACATCTGTAAACTATAATTTGCATTCGTTAACTATGGTTAAGAGTTGTTAATCATAGTTTCACACTCGTGTTAATTATAGTTTAACACTTCTGAAACATAGATGATCGCGTTAACTATGGTTTACAGATGTAAAATGTAGATTATGGTCGTTAACTATAGTTTCTGTCCGTAAACTATAGTTTACAACCGTTAAACCTAGTTTATCGACTGTGAAACTATGATTAGCTCATTTTTAGACGGTGGCTATAAATAGCCACTGTCTATTGCTATCGTCCTGGCCGGAAGGGTATTTCTCACGGGGACCCTAGCGGATTAGGAACGATAACTCTGTTAGGTATGCAGAGTTACTGGCGATGTTTTACAGATTGTCGATTTCAGTTTGAGAACTAATTTACATCTTATTAGATATTTTAAGCACTATAGCTGCTAATTATTTTGTACATACATTTAAATAACTTATGAAATTGTGTCTTATTTTTAATGAGCCGTTTCCCTGTCTGCTTACGCGGTATTGATAACTTATGCACCAACTGCCTGATGTGAAGTTTAACTCAGTATCAGGACTCCAAAAATTATATCACTGCGATAATTGACCAAGAGTTCTCACAATAATCATGTCTTTTTTATGGTGTAAACAATTGTCAGAAACACACTATTTAAACGGGTTTGCCATTTCATTTTTCAGCAATTATGCTTCATCGATAAATTCATGATCAATCATTTTCAACGCATCAATTTAAGTTGAGGCAGTATTTATTTTGTTGTAGCTTATTCCAAAGAATTCACAACATATACTGACAATGAATATTACATAAATTACATTTTATTGAACTTCAACCGATCGATGGCACACTTTCATCTACAAGTGTGCATGTGTTTCAAACATGCAAAAAACTTGAAATTTACTATACAAACATGTTCAATTTTGGACTGATCTGTGATCAACCTTATGTTATAACCCTCTCAGTCTGTAGAATCATTAATTTTGTTACATGCACCTCAATATTCATCAGACAATAATTACTACTGATGTTGACGCTCTACAATGACTTTCTCTCAAACACGCTCATCGACCTCGGATTGTAAAACTCACGTGCAAATCGAGTCGCCATTTCACACACAGTTTTATATGTATATAAACACACCACACTTCGTCATTTTACGGACCTGGCGACGATGTTTCAAAAATTTTCAGTACAGATTTGTTGTAAGGAATCGAAGATATATGTATGCTGTAAAACGTCTTATGGATTTCACGGCGTGTAAACCCGTGAATCTCCATTTTGCAGCAAGCGCTAGCTTTTTGTGAGGAAAAACAATCGGTTCAACTCATGCGATATTCCATATACATGTATGGTACATTGTGAAAGGTAATGTAAAATATATTTGTTCACTAAACAGTTTCTGACGAATTTTTTCACAGTAAACTGAATAACGTAATACGATGAGCGAGGTACGATCTGTGACTTTTCTCCATATGCGCCCGTCCTTGCTTTTTTTTTTTTAACTGTTACATGTACGTAAACATCGCCCCGTTTGTTCTCAAATAAACTCTGTAATTTTTAACTCGCGAGTACAACTTTATTATGAGCTTTCTTCAGCATTTGTTTCCGTGTGTTAGCATCATGTTCTCAACATGCTTTTTAGACGGTGGCTATAAATAGCCACTGTCTATTGCTATCGTCCTGGCCGGAAGGGTATTTCTCACGGGGACCCTAGCGGATTAGGAACGATAACTCTGTTAGGTATGCAGAGTTACTGGCGATGTTTTACCGATTGTCGATTTCAGTTTGAGAACTAATTTACATCTTATTAGATATTTTAAGCATTATAGCTGCTAATTATTTTGTACATACATTTAAATAATTTATGAAATTGTGTCTTATTTTTAATGAGCCGTTTCCCTGTCTGCTTACGCGGTATTGATTACTTATGCACCAACTGCCAGATGTGAAGTGTAACTCAGTATCAGGACTCCGAAAATTATATCACTGCGATAATTGACCAAGAGTTCTCAGAATAATCATGTATTTTTTTATGGTGTAAACAATTGTCAGAAACACACTATTTAAACGGGTTTGCCATTTCATTTTTCAGCAATTATGCTTCATCGATAAATTCATGATCAATCATTTTCAACGCATCAATTTAAGTTGAGGCAGTATTTATTTTGTTGTAGCTTATTCCAAAGAATTCACAACATATACTGACAATGAATATTACATAAATTACATTTTATTGAACTTCAACCGATCGATGGCACACTTTCTTCTACAAGTGTGCATGTGTTTTCAAACATGCAAAAAACTTGAAATTTACTATACAAACATGTTCAATTTTGGACTGATCTGTGATCAACCTTATTTTATAACCCTCTCAGTCTGTAGAATTATTAATTTTGTTACATGCACCTCAATATTCATCAGACAATAATTACTACTGATGTTGACGCTCTACAATGACTTTCTCTCAAACACGCTCATCGACCTCGGATTGTAAAACTCACGTGCAAATCGAGTCGCCATTTCACACACAGTTTTATATGTATATAAACACACCACACTTCGTCATTTTACGGACCTGGTGACGATGTTTCAAAAATTTTCAGTACAGATTTGTTGTAAGGAATCGAAGATATATGCTGTAAAACGTCTTATGGATTTCACGGCGTGTAAACCCGTGAATCTCCATTTTGCAGCAAGCGCTAGCTTTTTGTGAGGAAAAACAATCGGTTCAACTCATGCGATATTCCATATACATGTATGGTACATTGTGAAAGGTAATGTAAAATATATTTGTTCACTAAACAGTTTCTGACGAATTTTTTCACAGTAAACTGAATAACGTAATACGATGAGCGAGGTACGATCTGCGACTTTTCTCCATATGCGCCCGTCCTTGCTTTTTTTTTTTTAACTGTTACATGTACGTAAACATCGCCCCGTTTGTTCTCAAATAAACTCTGTAATTTTTAACTCGCGAGTACAACTTTATTATGAGCTTTCTTCAGCATTTGTTTCAGTCTGTTAGCATCATGTTCTCAACATGCTTTTTTAAATGGGTGGGTCTATATAAATGCGTCAATCGGAATCTTGTTGCGAATCGCCAATGAAATACACACCGGTTAGATAGTGTCATCACTCAACGCAATGCTAGAATGTGCTTCATAGATGACTGTAGTATTCTACTGAGCTACTAAACTGTAGCTTTTCGGAAATATTGCCGAGATTTGCGAACCCTAGATCTATTGTCTAGTACATCCAACGAATAAAATGAAAATATACACAGATGTACGGCTCAGAAAAACGTGCGTTCAACTTGGATTTTGTTTGTTTTGTGTTTTAAAAACTGATTTATCCTGTTAAAACATTAGATTTCATTTTACCACTTCTGTTTTATTCCTGACCTGGAGAAATTGAAAAGATCCCTGAAAACATTATTTATTTCTTTGCTCATTTTGCTTAAATCTGGTGCGGAATAGTTTACCAATATTGCCATTAATTTTATTGGATCGAGAAAAGGTCAAGCATCACACGGCTTTGGAAATAAACATGTATAATTATAAACAGTTTTATTCAGGGTTCATATCTTTTGAGTCCTTTTTTGATAAAGAAGACATACCTTTGTACACAAATGATCTAGAGGTCATAGGTCAAACTTTATAATGAAAAGTCCTTTGCTTGTACGCTCTTATTATATTATGGACATGTCCAAACATGTCCCATTAACAGTATTATTGTACTGCAAAAACTCAAATCGGATGCAAAGAACTTGGGGGAATAAGCCGAGGCATATGCCCACAAGTTGCCACAACCCTATTACTAGTTTCAAATGACAATGACGCATTTAGTATTATATGTGTATTAACTTCAAATATTTTTATTCCTATGCTTACATATCTCCAGAGAATTTATTATGTGCGTGTATATAGAATTAAGAATTCCTATCTTTTGTCTTAAAGTCCATAATTTGTAACAAGTAACATGTTTATTTTTAGAAATAATACTAAAAAAAACTGATTTAATTAGCATTAACTAAAAATCTATAAAATAATTAATTGCATGTGTTGAATTCATAATAACGCAATTTTTACTTTCTTTACATCAAATGAGTTTTTCGAATTTAATTAAAGTAAACAAAGATATAAAAAACATTTACAACACGGAATCGAACACCTACTTCAATATACTTATATTCAAAGAACTCCTCGCTAACCGCTACACCACGGAATCACATGTTTGAATCCATTTAAATAACAGACTCAATTAAGTATTGCGCAAAAATAATTTGGTATTTGCCATTTGATGATCATCTTGAAAATCGAATAAAGAAAACTTACTTTTTACCATAAAGTGGGTCTTGGTACCATTTTTTGAAAATTGAAAAAGATAGACAATTATATGTTTTATCAATATGCGTTCTTTAAAAAATGGTATGATGACCCACTCTATAAAACACTATAGTCTGAACATTCGATTTTATTAGCATTTTGTTGCTCAATTAGCATATACATATTTTGATGTCTTCATATCAATTAAATTTGAAGCCAGTTTATGAAGGTTTTGGCAATACTGAATGCAAATGATTACATATGTTTAATAAATGTAACAAAACTGGTATTTGTATGAAAAAAAAATTTGGGCTTTTCATACGGACTTAAGTGGTTTTATGCCTCGGTTTATTCCCCCACGTTCTTTGAAGACCTTGTAAAAATTATACATATTAGTGCAAAACTCCTGACATTACACAGTTTTTTAAAATGAAAATATAAAAAAGATTCTTCAAAATCTCGCATATTAAATGCAGGATTAAACAAATATGTGATTTCCAAACAAAGGAACTGATTATGACCTTATGTAAAGCAAATATTTTTATGAATAATTAATAAATATTTGTTGAATTTATACTAGAAATGTTAGAAAAAATGTAGCAAGTAAATTATGCGTTTTAAAGTGTACTGAGAAGCAATAAAATAATTATACATGACTATCCCGAATTCATTCAAATGATTTGAATTAATCTACAGCTAAATACAATAGAACAAATGTACTTTAAAACGTTGGTTAATGAAACTGCCGCGACTGAATGTTGTATGATTTTTCTTTTCAAATTTTCATTCACTTTTGTTGTGAGCTAATGGAAATAAACCACTCGAAGTCGAAGATAAAATATTGATTGACTCTGCGGTTTCATGATGACGTGCATTCCAAAAGCATTTTCCAGTTTTATCAAACATGTTCTTGTAAACTCATTCCGTTTTCTATACACCTACATGTATTAACTGGTATGACGACAAATTAAAGTAAGTGTGTTGGCCCACGAGACTGCAACTTTTTCCCTGTGAAGAAATTGAGGGAAAATGCTGTCGAGAGGGAAAATAAACATACTACATGTATGCCATAATAGTTAGTAAAAACCTGACAAGTATTTTATCATACCAAAGCCTTATTTGTTCTCGTTACTTTGAAAAATCTACAATACCTTTAAAGCACAATAGTCCAATCCTCACTTTTCAAAAGTTGTTCCCCTTTGCGGGGTCAACCCAAAGGTCTAAAGAAAAAACCCCACAAATATCCCTTCTTTATACAATCAAATATTTGGGCGTATTGTGATAAAATCGCTTTGAATTTTATTTATTCATTCACTATGTGGTGGCAACCCACATATTGAATGAGGCATTCTGGGGCAAACAAAATAATACCAAAAACGGATTTTAATGTCAAACGATATAAATACAAATATATATATGCAAACTTCTATACTACAAAGGCTACTGAAATAAATCTACGGGTTTTCCCCCAAAGACGACGGCCAAGAGACATAGCTTTTGTAAAGTGTAAATTGAGATTACACAACTACGATTTCCACATAGTTATCCATGTAGGAAACTCACGACCAGTTGTGCATGTAAGCGTTAAGCATTAGTACATGTATGCGATACTGGCTGCGGGTTTTCGACGACAATAATTATCATACATGTAATATGCCACATCCAAACGAAGCCACCGTCTTACAGTACTTTCAGTACTTTGATTGTGAATTTGGCGTGCCATAGATATAGCCATAATTCGAGATGAACATCCCGCCCAGTAGAATATATTTGCATTCACTTTCTTTCCCCCTATTAAAATGCATTGATTGATTTGAGTGATATTTACGCATAACACAGAAGACCCAATAACCAAATCTGGTGCGTATGGATACATTCATTCTTTCTTCAGTATTTCTCGAAGAACATGACCGACTCTCCTCGCGACTTCAAACCGGATCACGACCTGATATTATACTTACGATGATTAATATTTCATTGATATGAATATTTATTAATAGTTAAATAAATTCAATTGATTAATTTTTTAGTATACCAAAAGTAAACTCATCAAATTACAGAATGAAAAAAAATTGTGTTATTAGAATTTAAAACACTTTGCACTATTTTTGTCATCATAATTCGGCTGTTCCAATGGCTATTCCGTTAATTGCGCATTACTCGTTGAATAAGGCCGATATTTTTAAAAAATAAATCATATTTGCGGAAAGAGAATAAATGTTAAAAAACGCAAATATAAGCACTGAATCATTATTTTTTGAAAGATGTGGTCTCATAACTGCAACGGTGTGTGCAAACAAATTTTCATAACGTGTTAGCGCGCATTATTCAATTGGTAAGCACATGCCGTTGCAGTTATCTTTTAGAAAATAATGATTCAATGCTTAAATGAATACTCATCAAGCCCCTTAACATTTTCAAAGAATAATGTATGATATCGTAATGAAAAATGATTTATTCCCCTTTGGAAGATATGCCGTCTGGCACATTATATTTTTTTTTGCCTCATAAATTATATACATATTATATATATCAAGGGGATCACAGGCATTCAACAAGTGAGGTAATCCAATTTTACATAGAAATATAAAAAATCTGAAGATGAAAATCGATTATATATATTATATATTGCTATATTAATCTATGAAAGTTAGATTTAATCAAACTATATTACTCCTGTACCTATGGTTATATTTTGTATGACTTGGTGTAGGTTGTTAGCTGTATTGGCCACAGAAAATTAATAATGTTGAGTATTGAGAGACAAACTTCATGCTCTCAAATAGATAAATTTTATATCCCTTTACATTCTATAAGGCTAAAAAAAAAGCACAAAAACACAACCAAAAAAACCCCCAAAACAATAAAAACAAAACAACAAAAAACAAAACACAAATACATACACGTAACTATAAACATGATGGGTTTATTTTACTTCAGTATATAACGAATGATCAGTATGAGTAATGTGTCCATATAAAAGTACAAAATCAAGTATGAGCGAATATACTATGAATGAAGAGGCTGCACAATAACCTGTTGAATACACTGACATTTGTAACGACCGTGCCACCTCAAATCACAGGAGTAGAGTTCCGGCTGACAGTGGCTGGCGCATGCGCTGTCACACGAATGTCTGTCGCTGTAACACTGTGTCGTCCCGCAGTCTTCAACCTCTGTCAACACCAAACAGTATTCAATGAGCTTAATTTAGATTCAATTGTACATGTAGTACACATGTACTAGCATTGTTTTGTTTGTGAAATGTTTATTATACAAAGTATAGATATGTTGTCTGGATAGTAACATCGTCGCAAACCACGGTTTTGACATGGTGATGATGGAGAGAATCGATGTGAATCTCACGGGGGTCACCGACGATGGGATAGTAACAACAACTGAATAATGGTTGGCCAGATAAACCAACTGCTAGTGAAATACTTTTTATAGAAAATTTTATACTGTCTTATTCATTTAGTTTCAAGGCCAAACTCTTCGCAACACATTTTATCGGCCGAATATGTAATGCCAAAAGTTAAAGTATTATTTGGCTATAATACAATGAAGCAAAAAAGCCACGTCCGCTGATCACGGAAAAGCGATACTCACCACTAGCCGGATCTATGCATTTTTGATTTTGCCACATTTTAAGGGCGGAGAAAAAGATCGAGATAGTAGCCCTTAGAATTAATTTCCATTCTTTAAAATAAAAAAAAGTATACAAGGTTTTCTGTTCTTATACCCGTTTACCTTTTGATACAGTACTGCTGGGAGTTGGTGTCCGCGTTGATATGATGGTACTTGGTGCCGTGGCTGCTGCTACTGTGGGTGTTTCTGGAAGGTCAAAGCCGCACCAACAAATGAAAACACGTGACAGGAAGTTGTCAAAGTAGCAGAACCCCCGTCCCCCTTGCTCTCTACAGATTCTGTTACATGAGTCCAGACAGTCGGACTCCCCATTAAAACACATTCCTGATCGACAGTCGTCCAGTCTGGCAAAATGGCGGATGACTCTGAGAGAAAAAAAATAGTAGTTACATGTATAAAGTGTTACTAAATATCATTCATTTATCTTATTCGTTTATATTTAACATTATTAGCCTCAAACTTTCTTATCGTGATGTGTTTTGTTACACAGAACACCTTCTATTTACTTGTAGAAATATACACGATCTTGTTACTTTATATTTGTCTGAATATGTCCAATATGTATTGAAAACATATGCAGATGCATTTCTTTTTTTTTTCCTTTGCAATTTTAGAGATACTCAGCAACATTTTCTCTTTACGTATCCTTAAACCTCCGACTATATTATGCTATATTAAGCAAAGGGACAGTTTCGGTTTTTTATTGCTTTTTTTCCTTTTTGGTTTTCAATTTTCAAATATTGACATGCTGTAGCTAGTGAAGTTTTTTTAAACATGTAATAAAAATAAATGAAGTCCGATGTATTTAAACTCATTCATACACAATAAATTATACTCAGGTATTGTAATACTTACCGGAGAAAATCCAGAAAATAAAGATAACCCGGTAAGTTGACTCCATTCTGAAAAAGAAAAGTAGATTTTTTTTTAATTTAAACTTTAAAAAATGTGGATATTATTTAACAATAATACAAAGATTACGTACTTTCAAATATTTCCAATGGCTCTGGTTCTAGGTTTCATCTGTTTTTGAACAGTTGAGGGAAATTGAAGCTGAAACTGACACACCAGCCATATGGGGCTGCTGTTCATTTCGCTTTATCCAGATTTGGTAGCGCATAGATGATTGTAAATGGTGGCATTGTTTTGGCAAAATTTTCACAACATGTCGATTCGTTCATAACTATTGTATATTAATGTCAAATAGGTTTGACAACACCCACATTCATAACGAATTATCTCACGACCGAAAAAAACCATAGTGACCTAAATGGAAGGCAGACTACAGGTCAAATTTTTGTTGTTGGTAAAATTAATCTTTATATATGAAAAAGCGCGTGCTCAGCATCCGCCGTTTTCAATAGCAGTTACTAGTATGCATATTACGTGTAACTGCAAGAGAGATCAATTCATCAATTCCAGAACATACATGTATATAAAAAAAAAAACAAATAAAAAAATCAAGGGACTGTAATTAAATACAGTTTATTAAATTTAACAGTATATTTTAAACCTAGTTCAAAACCGATGTCCATTTCTTTAAATATAGAAGTTAAACCCCTGAGTCATTAGCAACATAACAAGAGGCACAGGGGCCACGTCGCTCACCTGAGCAACTGATCAAATCAGCATTACAGTATCAATATCAAAATATCTTGACAACTAAGAAAAGTAGATCTTGCTCAACCCAAAAAATTGAAAATATCTTCTGATTTATATCCACATATTTTTATGGTAAATACCAAGACCCTTTCGTTGTTTAAGTATTTGTATTTATTCAATTCCTATATACCCCCCCCCCCCCCACACACACACACTCTGGCCCCACTTTTCTCTAGGGAATCGTGGTTTGATCAATCTTTAATCTGCCTAACATGTGCTTTCACACAAGTTACTGCTTTTTGGACTGAATACTTTTCCAGAAGATTTTTAAAGATTTTTCTTTATATCTTCCTATGAAAAATTTGCCCCCCTCCCCCAATGTGGCTCCATCATACCCCGGGGATTATGACTTGAAAAATTTGAATCTACACATCTGATGACGCTTCCACACAAGTTTAAGCTTTTCTGGCCGAATGGTTTTTGAGAAGGAGATCTTAAAAGGATTTCTCTATATCTTCCTATGTAAAAATTTGAGTCCCCCCCCCAACCACTGTGGTCCCATCATACCTCGGGGATCATGATTTGAACAAACTTGAACCTACCATATCTGAGGATGCTTCCACACAAGTTTAAGTTTTTCTGGCCAAATGGTTTTTGAGAAGAAAATTTTTAAAGATTTTCTCTATGTATTCCCATGTAAAAATTCGACCCGACCCATTGAGGCCCCACCCTACCCCCGGTGACCATGATTTAAACCAACTTGAACCTATCATATCTGAGGATGCTTCCACTCAACTTTGAGCTTTTCTTGCCTAATAGTTTTTAAGGAGAATATTTTTAAAGATTTTCTCTATATATTCCTGTGTAGAAATTAAACTCCCCATTGTGGCCCCACTCTAACCCCGGAAACCATGATTTAAACAAATTTGAATCTACACTACTTGAGGATGCTTCCACACAAGTTTAAGCTTTTCTAGCCAAATAGTTTATAAAAAGAAGATCTTTAAAAAATTTTCTTTATATACTCCCATGTAAAGCTTGATCCCCCATTGTAGCCCCACCCAAACCCCGGGGACCATGATTTGAACAAACTTGAATCTACACTACCTCATGATACCTCCACACAAGTTTAAGCTTTTCTGGTCTAATAGTTTTTAAGAAGATTTTTACAGATTTTCTCTATATATTCCTGTGTAAAAATCCACCCCCACCATTGTGTCCCCACCCTACCCCCGAAGGCCATGATTTGAATAAACTTGAATCAAAACTATTTGAGGGTGCTTCAATACAAGTTACAGCTTTTCTGGTCTAATAGTTTTTGAGAAGAAGATTTTTTAAAAATAACAAGTTTTTAATAATTCTAAATTATCTCCCCTTTAAAGAGGGTGTGGCCCTTCATTTGAAAACTTTAATCCCCTTCACCCAGTGATGCTTTGTGCCAAGTTTGGTTGAAATCGGACCAGTGGTTCTGGAGAAGAAGATGAAAATGTGAAAAGTTTACAAATTTTGATCAGAAAAGCTCACTTGAGCCTTCAGCTCAGGTGAGCTAAAAAGAATACAATAGAGTAGTAACAAATGTATAATGTCTTTTGAGAGGTACTAACATTTTTCACTTTAAACGTTAATTTTCTTTATTATTTTATTCTTTTATCATTTTCCCGCCATCATTAGTTTAGATGTCAAAAAGATGTCCCCTACTGTTTGATTATTTTTCTTATGTACTAGTAGTCAACATACTAAGACAGAGACGCTCATTTCCTCTAAAACCAAGTTTATAAAATAGTAATAATCAAGACATGGTAATGGAGAAGCAATCCCGATAAAATCAGAGCAATCCTGATTCCATATGTACATACTTCTTGATCTAATATGATTTGAATTCAATCTTAAATAACGACTTCTTATTAAGTGTAAGTCTGCAAAAACGGATATTACTGTCATCAATGTTGTATGGAAATACTTATAGGAAACGCTTTCGATTTTACTGGTCCAATAATAAATGCTCTTTTAAATCATTCCGTTGACGCAATTCCTCCGTTTTCTGCAAAATGTTTACAAGTATCAGATGAGATCATTTTGATGTTAAAACCCACCAGATACTTATATTCAATATTAGACTTTCGGTTAAGATAGGTAGATCTAATTGTGGTCACCTGGCTATGATTGTCTTATAATATGGTCAAGTTGATTGCAATGTTTAGGAAAATCTGAATTGCAAGGTACATGTATGTTGTCATGAAAGTATTTGAAGCCAAATGATGTGAGTGTACCGACAGTCAAAGAGTCTAGAGTAAAAAATGGACTGTCTCATTATAAAATTTACAATGTTGTATACCATACATATTTTACAGTTAATTCTTAATTATGACAACTCTCTCTCTCTCTCTCTCTCTCTCTCTCTCTCTCTCTCTCTCTCTCATCATTTCCTAACCCAATAAGATCAGTTCGGTACATACCAAACAACAGTGTCCAGATTCTTACTTAATGACTCGAATTGTCAGTTAATTGAAACAAATACCCCACAGGTGCAAGCACAGGCCACGGACAGAAGCCAAACCCATTACTTCAGGGGGTTACCATTGAAATCCTGCCCCGCATCCATCAAAGAGAATTAAGCTTATCCGGCAGACAATTTTCCCCAAATGATGCACGGAACAACCCAGTATAGGTATTCCCTTTGTGAACGATGCATTGGGTCGCCTCTTTATGTCTGATATATGCCCTTTGACAAATTACACGGACCGTCAAGCATGAAGCGTGTTAAAATCTGAGGGTTTTTTTTTCTTCCCCTCTTCTCCTACGCAGTGCAAATTAAACGCTGCATGAGACGGTGAAAGATTTCTCAGTAATCGCTAGCTCCTTTATTGATGCAGCATGGTTTGTTAAGCGATTTCTGCAAAAGGGACAATAATTGAAAAAATGAAATTAATTGTAGGCCAGAAAGACACAAGAAAATTATTTTAAGTTCCGTGTGAGGAAAATCAATCTCTGGAATTTTTTTTTTCATTTCAATTTTATGAAAACAGTGAATTTATTTAACGAGGAATTAACTTTGATTATTTAATGAATTAAATTATTTTAACTCATCTGGAATAGACAACAAAGTTGACAGGGAGACCATGAAGTTTATGAGGTAAGAACTATTAGATTGTCGCATGTTAATTTGCCATACCTGCAATTAGCTAGTTTGTTATCTTTAAATTTACGAAAATTGATACCAGTCGATATGTCGTGTGCTATTGAGTGGATGTTCATGCTTGTCTCCGATCTGAAAAGACGTTCCCGATGTCTGCAATTGATATCACAGGCTAAGGACCGCGCTTTAACTTTGAACACATTTTTGTCTACTAAATAACCTTGTGTATTTCTTCAACGCAGAATAAAATGTCCCCCCTCTGCAAAGTTGTAATTTACCACATTTTTGTCATTTCTCAATTCGTAAATCTCAATTTAAAAAAGGAGATAAACTATAGGGGGTATTTTTCTCTTTATAAATATGTGATTGTTGTCGGAACGCCCTGTTCATTTGTTTTATTTTTTAAGGTCTAAAACTGTGATTTAAAAAAAAATTGATTGTGACAAAACAGGCAAAATTGTAGATCAAGATCATAGATTCGCCCATAAATTTACTAGGTCAATGGCATACTGCAAAGTAATAAACATTCTTTTTCACATTCATATCGTATATATTCATTTCCAACATCTAATGCCCTTCTGATATAGAAAATCTTAGCGTGATTACGACCCGCTGGGAAAATAGTTTTAACATTTCGTATTAATTCAGCAAACCCCTACAAATCGCTGGAGAAACTTCCATGTAGCCACCCTCCATCTGTGTGTATTCACGACAACATCTAAAACATGCTTTCCTTCGACTTTAATGTTAAACCGATTAAATGATAATGGTACACATTGAACTTGAAAAGTTTGCGAGAAGCTTTTTTGTGGAGGTCTGAGATAAGGAAATATCCAGACGTTGACCTCTTTTGCTATGGAATATACTAGCCTAAGATCGTGTAACAGATAAATAGAAATTAACGAAAGCGATCCGGTATTCTGAAAGTTCATAAATAACAAGTGACGCACTTAATTATTTAAAATGCTTGTTTTAATTATAGGTAAGAAATGCTTAAGTATTTTAATTATTCTACAAGTACATCCATGTGTCCGTATTCTTGATAATATCGTTTGAAATGACAAGAACGATTTGAATCAAAAGCACCCTGAAATAAGTCAAAAGACTCTCTGACAGTCTTAATTGCGATTTGGAAAAAATGTCTTCTGTATTATGCTACATTTATGTTCAATATATCTTTTATTGAAAAAGAAGTGAAAAACGTCATTTTCTTTCAATTCATAAAGCGGTTAGTGACACCAGACTCGAGGCAAGAATTTTAGGTTCTATATTTATAACCGTCCCATGTGTTGTCAGAATACATGTATTCGAACACAAAGTGTGCTAATTGCATTACCAAAACGCATGCAATGTTCAAGGCAATGTGTTGTGACAGTTTGATGATGGCAACCACCCTGCCAAAATCTGCAGCGTTTGTACGGAAACTCAAAGGAAGACAGGCGAGTTCTTCTTCCGTATAATGGGTACTGTAGGCAGACTATGCATGACAAGGAAAGAAAAAGCAGCCGAAATAATGAGGATAATGAGGATAAAGTTAAAAGGAACAACGTGATATGACGTGATATGACGACAAATCGATCGCGAACAGAATTATACAATAGTGATTTCCATCAAATATAATCATGTCGAATAAAATATAATTTAACACCTCCTATCCAACAACCTCAAAAATATAATTGCTATGTATTTTTGTGAAATATTTATATGTCTATTTTTAAAAAAGATTGTTGAAATATTTAATCATAGTTGAAATATATAATGAAGGTTTTGATTAAAAATTTCTTTTTTTTTAAGTACGCTCTCTAAGATACTAGTGCCAGGAAGTTGAGTCATCGAAAAATGTACGAAAATAGCTTGTCTAGAGTGGTTCATAAGACTGTGAAGGTTTTATACTTTATGGACTTATGAACGTAAAGGACTTGATTTTCTGAAGGAAAAAAAATCACGAGTTATTCAGATCTTTTAAGATTAAGAAAAGATATAGATGAAGATTAAAGATTGTCTCAATTGCTAACCATCAAGAAATAGGAATCTCTATAGTCACTTACGATGGATATGATTGTTTTCAAAGTACTTTTCTATTGTTAGTTTGAGTTTGAAATTTACTTTCAAGGAAGTTTTAATGATGCATATATGATATTAAAGACTTATGTAGGCGGTCTACTCGAGAGACAGGGAACGTGTTGAAATAGTCATTAAAATTGTCCAATTATGATACAGTATGTGCCAGTTTTAGTATGACTAGTAATTTAAAAGCATTGTCGGTACAAGCAATGCATTTTTAAAAAATCCATAAATTAATCAAGAATCTTGCAGAACTGCATTGTAGAAATCTATAACTAAACATTTTAGTGAGTTTAAAAAAAAAGAAATATATTATATATTCACGGTAAAAGTTTGCATTTGTCTGATCTTATATTCAAATTACTATCTACTGAGCAAATTTTATTATACTAAGATTGAAGACCTAAAAGGAAAACCTTGAAAATAGGTACTCGTATTTCAATAAAAAAGAAATCCAAGGCTCATTTTTATTATTGTTATAAGCGTCTTTAGATTATCTTTTTACACATTCTGTGTCGTTTATGAAGTTGACAGGAGCCCGTACTGCCGAATAGCTCCGGGCCCAGATAGGTCTGATTTACCTTTGAAGCTTCTTTCTTACATGAACCAATGGCGTATTAACGGTAACCAGATGATCTCGACGGGATGTCAATCATCAAACATTCAGTTAATCATTACTTTTTATAAAATCTAAACAACTGATAGTTACAAGGACAGTTTTATTGTAATTAAAGTTCTAGGATGACAAAGCACAAATAAAGTTATTCAACTATAATAGAATACAGATGATAATTGTTTATTTGTCAAATAAATCACAAAATGTTCTGCTTTTTAAAAATTATTTTAAAAACCCTTAAGCTTAGGAAAATCTTTTGCAAGAACAATAAAATATGTTAGAAATGTTGAAAAATCAGAACTTTTTCAGTGCTTTCTAGCAAAACAAGCTATGTTTGTTTGGTATCGAATGCATCATCTGAAATGTCATCTTTAAGTATTTCGCATTTGTTCCACTTTGCAAAAAGCTACCGAACTACGATATATAAGCACGTTTCTAGTATTTCTACTGATAAGTTTGATGGATAAAACTACGTGCAAGATTGAACATAATGACATCAAACAAACAAACCTAAATAAAAAGCACCTGAAGTATATAGTGTTTCACCATTTGAGACAGTTTTGATCATCACATTATATCTTGTGAATCGAAGGCATAAATTTGATTGACTTGAATTTTCACCCAAATTAAAAAAAAATCAAAATCAAAATTAAGGTAAATGCAAAACGACTTCCATCAAAACTGCTACTTGGCTTTGAATGAATTATGAAGACAAATTTGGATGGTCAAAGATAACGGAATTTATAAAAGTATAAGTAAAAGTACGTATTAATGATATACATAAGTACAGAACAAAGACACTCTTTTCCCATTATCAAAGCAATTTTAAAGCGCATATATATATAAATTTATATATATATATATATATATATATATATATATATATATATATATATATATATATATATATATATATATATATATATATATCATACGATTATCACTAACAATATATTCTTTAAAAATTCGCAGTTGTTATTTACATAAAATCGTTCTTGATTTTAGTTGAAAGTTTTCAGGATTAGGTTCAACTAGACTGAATAAAATGGCATCAACCGTTTTTGTAAACTGGCATTCGTATATTTGTAAGTCAAATTACGTTATCATCTTGATAAAATCTTTAAGTTATGCGTTCAAGGCCATGATGATAACACTTTCCTTCAAGGATATTTTCTATTTCATTTAAGTTCGTTGTATGGCTTATATTAAGTATCTGTTCTTCCTTTTAATTCATTTTTTTTCCACGATATTAAATCATGCAGTCGAAATTGAAGAACATAAAAAACGTGTTTCCTTTTGCTCGTTGGTAATATTGGAGAAATAAATTAGAGTGCTTAATAATATAAAAGAAAATATGGGAAACTGTTGACGAATCTATTATCATACTTCATTAAATTTATATAGAATAATATGTTGTTTTTCTTATTTACGATAATTAAATAATAAAACTATGTTACGTTGTACATGTTTATTGAATACCGAGGTATATATGAGTAACCATACATTTATCAGTGTACACCCGAACTCGAATCCCCCTACCCACCCACCAAAAAAATAAATAAATCAAAACACATCCCCTCCTCCAAACTCATGACTGACAGCCCTCTGTAACTTCAAAAAAAGTTTGTAAGAATTCTCATATCCTCCGCCCTTTTTTCTTTCATTTTTTTCTTTCTTTCTGTGAAAAGTCGTTATTCACTTTGAAGCAAAATTCAAGGCGACAACTATAATAGCCTTTGCTCTGTTTCAAGGATTGTTACAAAGCGGCTCCTGTCGATTGCTGCTCGGCTTTTATAACACGGCTTCTCTCGTTAGTGTCAGTCTCTCTGTAACTTATGACGATTGTTGTCGACGTCTTCGCTACCACTAGACTCTCGATGTCCGACATCTTGTCATAGATCCTGTTTTCTCTCTTGATCCAGTACGTAATAACTTCAGATCCGACATGCCTAGCGCACTTATATTTGATGGGATTTGACGCGTGTTTGTTTTAACTCACATTTTGTTTTAATAATAAAAATATTATTTTATTACCCGAATGCAAAAACAAATATCTGAAGACGTGATCTCTTATTGTTGTAAAAGAAAATTATTCAATTCAATTCAATTTTAGCACAACATCCACGTAATATCCAAACTTAAGATACAATGAATGTACTGATGTTAGTATTATAATTCTTTCTATCAATTTTGCTAGATTATTGTTATTAGACATCTGATCGAGATTGTACCACTCTAATAAAGACGTTATCGGTTGTGGTTTATAGCTAAATGCTCAACACCTATGGTGTCTGAACAGTACGGATATTTATCATAATTTTAAAGTCATTTTGGTAAATATGCTATTCAATGGATTATCCCTTTTGTAGAGATTTGTTGATTATCCATGTTACGGATCTAGGGTGGGGGGGGTCGGAGGGGTCCGACCCCCCCCCCCCCCGGAAATGAAAATTTATTAAATTTACATAGTAAAATTATCGCAAATATGCCTCGGACCCCCCCCCCCCCGGCAAACACAATGATCCTTCGGACCCCCCTGGAAAAATTTTCTGGATCCGCGCATGGGTCACAAGAGAATTTTGCTATATATATGTTACTTACAAAACTTTAATACCTTTATTAAAAAACATATTTTGATTTGTTACAAATGAGAGTTAAAAAGTAATGTCACGAATGCGATAAAATCATGGAAATCATCGGTATAAATAAACCACCAGGACATTTCCATTGTCTTTCAGTAAGTGTTTTTATTCGGACCTTTTGTCCCATGAAAATAATTCATAAATAAAACAGTGTATTGTCTATTTCTTCGGTTACTTTTTTCCCATAAACCAGTGGGATAATTGTAAATTGAATAAATCATTGAAATATTCTTTGAGATGAAGAAAAAACGTTAAAAGCTACTCCCGTGCTCTCTTTACGCCATGTTCACAAAGGCAGCGTGTTGTTGTGTTGTTTTTTTTAGCTCCAATGACTGTCTCAGAACAGTAATCATTGAATCCAGCTATTACATAAGTTAAGTTTGCCTAGTACACAGTGCTTGGGAGCAGAGAAAAGCTTATATTAATTACCCCTCAAAATGCTTTAAGGGAGCACTTCATTACAATTGCTTACATGCATGTAGGTAGGCAGGCGTGATCGGTGCATTGCTGTTTATATCCTTTGGCAAAATGAGATATATTTAAACACAAGTCTTACTCTGTTTATTACATTTGTGTCCTATCAGAGGTAGCTAAGCAACAAAACACATAGTCTAAAACAGAAATAAAAACGGCAATTCTTGCAACAACAAAATTCCAGATGCAATATTTTCAATCATAAATATACACGATGACATTTTGCTGGCTGTAACTGTAAGGAAAAAATACAGTTATTATTATTCACTTGGTGGTTTCTCTTCAAAACCTTTAAATTATTCCCTTTGTTTATCAGCCAACACAGCAGAAGTGCATAGGAATCTTGTTACCAATTTTTCCAGAGTGTTGCCAATTACTCGGCTAATACTTTAGCCTTTTTTGCCGCAATATATGACCTTAGTTGACTTCTTATCTTCAATTAAGAAAATTGTCCTAATGCAAATTTTTAAATACTTTCCACCTGACGAAAGCTCTTCTGAAATGTACATTCACTTAAGAAAAATTTAATGAACCTTTTTTTTGTCCAGATTTTTTAGATTTAAACACCAGCTGCTGTAACTTCATAGGATCGTTAATCGGAGAGCTCTCCACTTTTTGACAACTTTTAACAACAAAAAACAAAAAACGTTGAGATGAAAGTAAACTATAATTCCCATCGCAACTAATCACATGCCAATCTCTCTCTCTCTCTCTCTCTCTCTCTCTCTCTCTCTCTCTCTCTCTCTGTGTATTAAAAACACAGTCTACATCTATAAAAATCTTTTGCTACATGTGAATTACATCATATCGAGCACAAAAAATAATCCATTGTCTGACATGACAACAAATATCAATATCCAATTCATATCTTTCCATATAAATTATAATGGGACGATGTTAATGTTCTTTACGTTTTGTCTCATTATGTAAGTTTTCAGTTCGTATGTCTACATAAAATAACTTTTTTAAAATAGGGTTACCAGACCAAACACAGATAATGTCAAAAAGATTCAAAGCAAGGAATAATTTTATTAGAATAACAAAGCGTCTTGTCTGTTGTTAAAATCTCTGTCACTGTAAAGCAAAGCAAAAAAAAAAAAAAAAAAAAAAAAAAAACCAACCCCATTGTTGTCTTTTGGGCCCTATCAAAGTTCTTGATAAACTATCAAGCAGTAAGGGTCAAACTGATGTAATCGAATCAGTGTGAAGAACCAAAAAAGCCGCCTATGATGGGGGGAATCGCTGTTGTTAGGCATGTTTTGATGCTGATAAGAGATATTGAATAAATGTTACTGAATGCCACTTGCATTTTTTCATCCACCCCCGATACGTTTTAACGTTGTGTACATAAGTCTGTTATACTTTCAATGTTTAGTGCGGAAATTGGTAGTATAAGCGTTGAATGAGTTTATATATATGCAAATATAAACTTAATCTTTTGATATCAATTTATATCATTAAAATACATTTATATATACTTTTTGTTATCACGAGCTAATATCAATTCATTTATAAAGAATCATTCAAACATTTAATACTTTTGAAACACGTGTCATTTTTTGGGGCATTTTGAATAATGATAATGATAAATTCACATGTCGATGATAAGCAACATGGATCATTATAGTTAAGTGCGCCATTAAACTTACATTGACTGTTGTTAATAAATTGCAAAAAGATGTAAATATTTAGAGGATACCAGTACCCGATAGAGCCCACGTTCTCCCTCGTCAAAACACTTCAACATTACGCATCAGTGTGGTTTTTTCCCGAAACCACGAAAGTGCAACATTTGCATTGGTTCCGGAAAAGTTTGGAAGACACTATTCTGCAGAGGTTTTTTTGACACTCTAAAGCACCACTTGCTATTACCGAATAATCAGATTGAAGTCTCTTGTTCTTTTTCTTAAATGTCCTGTTCTTTTAAGGGTGACTGCAATTGAAAGAAAAGCAACCACGTCTTGTAAGAAGACAATACCAATGTTACTCGGTGCTCGATACAAACGAATTGCATAATAAGATCGCATTTCAATTGGATTCATACATCAAAAGAAATTTTAAAAAAGGAAAAAAGTTATAACGAAATAATATACAGCCACCAATCCGGAAATACACGTTTTTTCAGTCACTCGCATTTAAAAGTAACAAATCCGCATAAGCGAGCAATTAAATTTGAAAGGAAATAACAGTGCATAGAAAGTATTGAGCACAGTATCGAATTTATACGGATATCCTAAATAATGTATAATTTGTGGTGTTAATTGTGGCCCAAGGACACAGTTCTCGTTTATCCGGTTTTTACTTTTTACTGTGAATTTTTTTTTTTCGAATCTGAAATGTGAATTTTATTTAATAAAATGACAACATGAATGTCAGACTTAACAGGTAAGACATGTTTGCTGCATGTGTAACAATATTTTTTAATTCGTATATTTTAAGGCTCTGTAAAAACACTTTAATTTGACTTTCAGGTGTATTTCGGCACCAGTGCTGTTGGTGGTGATAGTCCTCGTTCAAATTCCTGACACATTTTCCAGAAGACACGAGGTAATGATTATTTACAATGTCGATAAGGTATTTCAGTGTTAAATGGGAAACTATTTCTAATTTAAGCGATCGGCTGAAGAAAGAAACCCATTGGAACACGTTTAGCCCACGTATAACATTAAAATATTATACTATCCCACGTATAACATTGAGATACTATACTATACTGTACCTCTTGCTTTTCTGTAGATTCTTTTTTTTCTGAATCTGAAATAACTATATGATTAGATGCCGACTGTGATATCGTAAGAGTATAATTCATGATCATTCCTTGTAATATCTGGTTTCAACAAGTAAACGTTAAGTGGAACGATATCTTAATTTCGTAAACTGTTTGAAATCCTACACACATTCATTCAAAAACCAAAATACTGGTACATTTCAATATATTTTTTTTCAACTTTTTTCGTGTGTTTGCAATAAAACTGATATGCGTACACTAACATGCATGTTCTTCAAATAAAACAGCAATCTTAATGAGATTGAATACCTCACGGAGTTGGTGTTATCATGTTAACATGCCTCCGTATACAAGGAAATTCTCCGATATCGCAGACGACGGTTTATTATTTTATTAGTCGTGTATAAAAATGTGCAGTCGTTCAATCAATCATCCCTGTGTAGCAGACGATATACCGGTATATACCGTAGATAGTTCCTTTTGTTTCTATGTGATGACGTTTTGTTCCATGACCCTTTGACCTCGCTCTCTTGTCATACTTCATTATATGCATCACTATGCTATTAAAATCGTCAACACAATCTGCATAGTTTGAAATTATATGAAAAATGTGACAGAATTCCTGACCATTTTTTTGTAACTGTTCATTACATAATGTTTTGCTATTTCGGTCTCTTTCACCCACGCTCTGATGCGATTCTCAACGTTTATACCAGAAAATATCCTGAGAACTAATCAGTTACGCAATTAATCAATTACTCTGTGTTACGACTTACTGTGTTTGATGACTAGCTGGATCTTTTAAAATTCATGTTGTCGTCTAACTGATATTTTATCTATTTAAACAATACGGTAATCAATTGTCCTTATGTGGCTTATGAATTAGGTTTTTTTAAATTCATGATACATTTTTACCGAGTGTTGGTTTCTGTATACAATTTGTGCATACATTTTAATTTTGCTAGTAATCTAAGTCATCAGATTCTTACGAACATACAAATACATAATGTGCTTAATTTCTATTGAGCTCGAAAATGACTATTTTCAATGGGATTTCGAATACGAAGGGAACTGCATTGTTTTAAGTGAAATTCGGATAAGTTTTATAAAGCTGAATAAAATCTTATCTTTCTGTAAGTTTGACCTACAGCATTGAAAAACAGGTGTTCAAATTAAGCTTTGAAATCAAGAGGAGTCATCCTCACAATTTTACTTCCAAGAAGAAACTTTTATTTAACGGTCATTTCAAGACGAATAAATCTCGCCATGAAATGTTCAATTGTGAACAGAACTTCGTTTATCAAGCGATCAGTCCAGAGTGTAATGTAATTCACAGTGCTTCTTAAATTCAAGAGGTGAGAGAACCTTATATACACCGCCACATACCTACAGCGGCTCAATGGCTCAGTGGCGCGGGAAAACGTTCTATAAGAAAATAGAATAATGATTTAATTTTATCGCCAGCATTGGATCAAATCCTCAAATTAAGAGATGTAAACCTGGCAATTAGCTCGGGTTTTATCGTTGACAAAGTAATTGAGCACCAAGTTAATGACTTTAGTTGCTGCGAAATTCTCCATTTTAATTTAAACCGTTTCAGATGAAGAAATATAAACATTCCTTGTTTGATTGTATGGTCATTACTGCACCTGCGAGTGAAATTATTTTCGGGATTTGCACGATTCTAGGGGGTTTTTTTTTCGGAGAGGGAGAAGAATGATAAGAGTGTTTTAATGAATATGATATTGAAACAGTTGTCGATAAAAGAGACGGTTTGCCATGAAGGTACAAGGTCACTCTAAATATATACATGTATTTACATTCAGGTTTGTTAACTAGACGTATCCGTAATTAAGAATTTTACCAGATGGTTAAGAATGTAACACTTAAGTTACAAGAACTTCCAAAGATAAGTTTTCTGAAATGCGGCATTTTTATTAATTTCTTGGAATTTAGGCGTAGCAGTAGTTTATTGCAAACAAGTAAATCATAGACTACGAAATATGCCGAATGTAACAAACATAACACCCAGACTGATAATTGCATCTCGAAATACCAAAATAAAATATCTATTCCTTCCTTTGCAATTCCTTCTAAATGGAATGGAAAGATAAAACATGCAAACGAGTTTATTTATTTTGCCATCTCTTGTGAATAGTAAATAAACTTGGATTAGTGAATTTCAAATGTTTTTACAAGTATGTTCACAATACATTGCCAATCGCCATATAATTGTCGTATTGGCAATTTATCCACAAGTCTTGATTTCAGCCCCCTCTCTCCCAATAAAAAGCAATTTTTTCGACGTAAAAATAACGTGACAAAAAAAAAAACCCCAAATAAATGAAACACAACAACAACCAACAACAAAAAACAAACAAACCCCCAAACAAACAAATAAACCCCCCCCCCAAAAAAAACAGTTTTTTAAATTAAAATTTGTGTATTTTTAGTCCAATCGTCACATCAGATCGAGGCCGAGTCAGTCACGTGACAGATGGAGCGCGTGGAGTGAGTGGTCAGCTTGTAACGCAGACTGCGGGACCGGGGTGTCGTCAAGAACAAGGGAGTGCCTAGAAAAGTGTGCAAACAGTTCTCATACCTTTATATGTATTCTCATATCATCAAAGAAATCAATATAGACAACTTTATTTTGGATGACTTTGTATGACTGTATAGGAAATGATATCTTGCTTTCATATGATGCAAGGTGCAAGAAGAATGAATGTTTCAAGTAATTTAACGTTGTGTTTATTTTTTAGCACACGAGCATGTACATCAGAGAGTATTGAATATAAAGTTTGCAATAGACAGGTAAAGTATGATTCAGGTGACCAAAAGAAATAACTCTACAAGATAAATATATTTTAAAAGTTTTAGTAGTGTTTGTTAATTTCTTAATGGCGATAAATAATAATAAAAAAAATTTCGTCGCAGTTGGTTTCAGATTTTATGAATCATTTTCCTTTTCATTTCGTTTAGTTTAGACTTTCTTATAAATTGCACAATGACTTATGGTCTGAAAAAGTTGGGTTTTTTAAAGTTTAATTAATTACATGATGCATGGACATTTTAAAAATGAAGCATAATTAATGGTAGATTCACAAACTAATTATTTTTCAGGAGTGCACGCATAATCAGCAAACGCTTCGACAGCGACAGTGTTCCGCGCACAATGAGAAAAAGTTCGGAGGCAGAAACTACAGATGGCAGCCATACGACTTAGGTAATTTCAAGCAAGAAAATCTATTTATTGAGAAGAAATAAAAAGTAAAAAAATTAAAAACAAAGCAAAGAAATCTGATCAATGGAAATAATTTGGATGGCACGCATGGGATTGAAAGTACACGAGAGATTTCAAAGTATAAACATTCAGGAATACCACGTTTCAGCTGCCATGGTATTAGTAATGCTTTAAAAACTGTAGTGAGTTTCCATATATATTTACAAGCAATTCTCAAGACGAAGAGTAAAACAAAAGCTAAACAAATTAAGAAATAGTCGTCAAAGGCTCCAATGAGTCTAAAGAATTCTGACAAATTTCATTCTGATTTTTTTGGTCGAAGGAATTGCACGTTTCATCATTTTTATTACATTCTATAATTAACTGCCATATGTTCATTTATACATATTTTGACAGTCAATTACGATTAAATTAAAAAAGATGGGAGAAAAAGATTGTGCAAATGCCCATTGTTTCAAACGTAAAATACAATTTCAAAAGGGTTTTTATTCTCCTTTAAAATTTATTTTTTTATATGATACACTTATGCAAAAGCACAAGTACATACATGTAACCATTAGATGTATTATTGATTTCTAATTTTGAACTGTAGTCAGTTTGAATATTCTCATTAACACAAAGAAAATAATTTTAAAAAATAATTGCCTTAAGTTTTGGTGGTATCGAACTCTCAACCTTTATCAACTTCTATAAGGCTTCCTAAGGTCAAGTGTTCTAAGCACTAAACCGATTCAGTCACAACAAAAGGCGTTATTTAAATGATATATGTCACTAATAGGCCTAACTTTTCTCGTTATTACGACTTTTTATCGGCATGTTAGTTTCCCTGTATGTCTGATTATTACGACTTTTAATTTTATCATCTGGTGATACCGCATTTTATCCCGTTTTAAAGCCTTAAATAAGTCGCAATGACATAATTATTGTATTTTATAATATTGACCACGGAAACAGTTTCGTTTTAAAAAGGTGTTAATATAACTTTTTATCTCAAAATATATACATTTTTTCTGGCAATAACAACAGTTTATATTGAACTTTTATTATTTGACCATGACCTGAACAATTTTCGAAACTAGAGCAAAGAAATAAATGACTTGTATTCATTGCTACGTGTTCTAAAAGTTTGAATAGTCACAATGAAAGTGAAATCGAAATTCATGAAAAAGCCAAGCATTTTGAATTGCGCATCTCCTTAAATACCGTTGGCAAAGTCAAAATATGACATTTCTATTATGCAACAAAGAATGTGAAAAACGCAGACATGGAATTGCAATTTTAAAGAAAACCCAACTTGAGATCACAAGTAAAGATAAGCAACATTCGTAGCATATGTTTGTTATTGTGACAGAAATGCATCTTGGCATGTGAAAAGAATCTCTCGCGCATTTGTTCCTAGAATTTGATCTAAGAAAAGCGTTGTTCCGAATTAAATGGTCACCGAAAAAAAAAAGATCGCGCTGAATTCCTGTTCAGGCTAATGTTCACTCAGAAATAGGACACCCTTAAGGAACCGTCAACAAAGACATTTTGTTTTTGAAGCGATTTCTCCTGTTGATGTAAACCATGTTTCTGAATAATCCTGTCGAAAATGTGGTCTTTTTCAAAAACATGCATCTTTGTGAATGGAGAGGAGTATAACGGAATTTCTTTGATAGAGATTTGTTTACAACGATCCACAAACCATTCAACAGAGAAACAGTGTGTTGATGTTTACTCAAGTTGGGATCGGTGTCAACATCTATATTTTAAGATAGATAAATGTTTGACAAAAAAAAAAAGGTTTAGAAAGAAAAGAAACATAAACAACTCGAGAAAGATTAACAACGTCATTTTTTTCTGAACAAATTTTGAAATTAGTTAGATGCCCAAAATTCTGGGTTTTTTATTACACTTTCATTATAATATCTTAAGAACAATATATGTTTAGTCTTTTGCAGTTTTATATCTCTGTTTTGTCCATGGAAGCAATTTTTCCCTTTTTTTAGCTCACCTGAGCTGAAAGCTCAAGTGAGCTATTCTGATCACATTTTGTCTATCGTCCGTCCGTCTGTCTGTCTGTCTGTCTGTCTGTCTGTCTGTCTGTCTGTAAACTTTTCATATTTTCAACATCTTCTCAAGAACCACTGGGCACCAAGCCCTCTTACAAGGGGAGATAATTAGGAATTAATGAAAATTTTTGAGAAATTTTCAAAAATCTTCTTCTCAAGAACCATTTGGCCAGGAAAGCTGAAACTTATGTGGAAGCATCCTCAGGTAGTGTAGATTTAAAGTTGTGAAAATCATAACCCCCGGGGGTAGGGTGGGGCCACAATGGGGGGTCGACTTTTTACATAGGAATATATAGAGTAAATCTTTAAAAATCTTCTTCTAAAAAACCATTTGGCCAGAAAAGTTGAAACTTATGTGGAAGCATCCTCAGGTAATGTAGATTCAAAGTTGTGAAAATCATGACCCCTGGGGGTAGGGTGGGGCCAAAATGGGGGGGGGGTCGACTTTTTACATAGGAATATATTAAGTTAATCTTTAAAAATCTTCTTCTCAAAAACCGTTAGGCCAGGAAAGCTGAAACTTGTGTGGAAGCATCCTCAGGTAGTGTAGATTCAAAGTTGTGAAAATCATGACCCCCGGGGGTAGGGTGGGGCCACAATGGGGGGGGTCGACTTTTTACATAGGAATATATAGAGTAAATCTTTAAAAATCTTCTTCTAAAAAACCATTTGGCCAGAAAAGCTGAAACTTGTGTGGAAGCATCCTCAGGTAGTGTAGATTCAAAGTTGTGAAAATCATGACCCCATGGGGTAGGGTGGGGACAAAATGGGGGTTTCAACTTTTTACATAGGAATATATATAGACTCAATCTTTAAAAATCTTCTTCTCAAGAATCATTTGGCCAGGAAAGCTGAATCTTATGTGGAAGCATCCTCAGGTAGTGTAGATTCAAAGTTGTGAAAATCATGACCCCTGGGGGTAGGGTGGGGCCAAAAAGGGGGGGTCGACTTTTTACATAGGAATATATAGAGTAAATCTTTAAAAATCTTCTTCTCAAGAACCATTTGGCCAGAAAAGCTGAAACTTATGTGGAAGCATCCTCAGGTAGAGTAGATTTAAAATTGTGAAAATCATGACCCCCGGGGGTAGGGTGAGGCTACAACGGAAGGTCGATTTTTAACATAGGAATATATAGAGAAAATCTTTAAAAATCTTCTTCTCAAGAACCATTTGGCCAGGATAGCTGAAACTTGTGTGGAAGCATTCTAAGGTAGTGTAGATTCAGAGTTGTATAAATCATGACTCCCGGTGGTAGGGTTGGGCCACAATGGGGGGGGGGGGTCGATTTTTAACATAGGAATATATAGAGTAAATCTTTAAAAATCTTCTTCTAAAAAACCATATGGCCAGAAAAGCTGAAACTTATGTGGAAGCATTCTCAGGTAGTGTAGATTCAAAGTTGTGAAAATCATGACCCCCGGGGGTAGGGTGGGGCCAAAATGGGGGGGGGGTCGACTTTTTACATAGGAATATATATAGAGTAAATCTTTAAAAATCTTCTTCTCAAAAACCGTTAGGCCAGAAAAGCTGAAACTTATGTGGAAGCATCCTCAGGTAGTGTAGATTTAAAGTTGTGAAAATCATGACCCCCGGGGGTAGGGTGGGGCCACAATGGGGGGTCGACTTTTTACATAGGAATATATAGAGTAAATCTTTAAAAATCTTTTTCTAAAAAACCATTTGGCCAGAAAAGCTGAAACTTGTGTGGAAGCATCCTCAGGTAGTGTAGATTCAAAGTTGTGAAAATCATGACCTCATGGGGTAGGGTGGGGACAAAATGGGGGTTTCAACTTTTTACATAGGAATATATATAGAGTTAATCTTTAAAAATCTTCTTCTCAAGAATCATTTGGCCAGGAAAGCTGAATCTTATGTGGAAGCATCCTCAGGTAGTGTAGATTCAAAGTTGTGAAAATCATGACCCCCGGGGATAGGGTGGGGCCAAAAAGGGGGGGGGGTCGACTTTTTACATAGGAATATATAGAGTAAATCTTTAAAAATCTTCTTCTCAAGAACCATTTGGCCAGAAAAGCTGAAACTTATGTGGAAGCATCCTCAGGTAGAGTAGATTTAAAATTGTGAAAATCATGACCCCCGGGGGTAGGGTGAGGCTACAACGGAAGGTCGATTTTTAACATAGGAATATATAGAGAAAATCTTTAAAAATCTTCTTCTCAAGAACCATTTGGCCAGGATAGCTGAAACTTGTGTGGAAGCATTCTAAGGTAGTGTAGATTCAGAGTTGTATAAATCATGACTCCCGGGGGTAGGGTTGGGCCACAATGGGGGGGTCGATTTTTAATATAGGAATATATAGAGTAAATCTTTAAAAATCTTCTTCTAAAAAACCATATGGCCAGAAAAGCTGAAACTTATGTGGAAGCATTCTCAGGTAGTGTAGATTCAAAGTTGTGAAAATCATGACCCCCGGGGGTAGGGTGGGGCCAAAATGGGGGGGTCGACTTTTTACATAGGAATATATATAGAGTAAATCTTTAAAAATCTTCTTCTCAAAAACCGTTAGGCCAGAAAAGCTGACACTTATGTGGAAGCATCCTCAGGTAGTGTAGATTTAAAGTTGTGAAAATCATGACCCCCGGGGGTAGGGTGGGGCCACAATGGGGGGTCGACTTTTTACATAGGAATATATAGAGTAAATCTTTAAAAATCTTCTTCTAAAAAACCATTTGGCCAGAAAAGTTGAAACTTATGTGGAAGCATCCTCAGGTAATGTAGATTCAAAGTTGTGAAAATCATGACCCCATGGGGTAGGGTGGGGACAAAATGGGGGTTTCAACTTTTTACATAGGAATATATATAGAGTTAATCTTTAAAAATCTTCTTCTCAAGAATCATTTGGCCAGGAAAGCTGAATCTTATGTGGAAGCATCCTCAGGTAGTGTAGATTCAAAGTTGTGAAAATCATGACCCCTGGGGGTAGGGTGGGGCCAAAAAGGGGGGGTCGACTTTTTACATAGGAATATATAGAGTAAATCTTTAAAAATCTTCTTCTCAAGAACCATTTGGCCAGGAAAGCTGAAACTTGTGTGGAAGCATCCTAAGGTAGTGTAGATTCAGAGTAGTGAAAATCATGACTCCCAAGGGTAAGGTGGGGCCACAATTGGGGGGGGGGGGTCAACATTTTACATAGGAATATATAGTAAATCTTTAAAAATCTTCATCTCAGAAACTAATCAGCCAGGATAGCTGAAACTTGTGTGGAAGCATTCTCAGGTAGTGTATATTTAAAGTTGTGAAAATCATTTCCCCCAGGGGTAGAGTGGAGCCACAATTGGGGATCAAATATCTACATAGGAATACATGTATATAGAGTAAATCTTTAAAAATCTTCTTCTCAGAAACTAATCAGCCAGGTGATTATTTAATATTGTTTAGATTTTGGCTTCTGGATGATTCCTGGACAATTGGGTCTCACAAGGGGTTCAGAGTTTGATGTAGGTTTATATCCCATTTATAAACAATTGTTTAGGATCTTTTTGAGAGCTGCAATGCTCAACATGTGATATTACTATAAAATCATCCTGTTAGAAAAGGAACTAATAATAATAAACATAAGAATATCCAGTGGAAAAAATTGATTTTTATTTATACAGGATCTACATGTATTATACTACATTGTCCAGATAGTTTTTATTACGACTCCATTAAGCTGAATTTATCATACCTATTGTTCCTCAGGTGAGCGATGTGGCCCATGGGCCTCTTGTTTTTGTAGGGGATGGTGATTGTGACCTAACTTGCAGGGCAGACAGATATGGTTTCTACAATACATTTCCAGAGCATGCGCAAAACGGTGCTTTATGTAATGCAAATCAGGGTTCGGTGTGTCTTGAAGGCGTCTGTACCGTAAGTTATTATTCAAACAGAGACTGTCACACTGCGACGCTTAGCAACGTGTGCCGACACTAACGCTAGCGAACATCGGATTCGTTATAAGTAACCTTTTTAAAAACAAGTTTCATGCACGCTGAAGTACGATGGTAAAAGTTGTAGTGGTCAAAAAGCAAACCAATTTTTTGTTTATGCCTAACAATTTTAAGTTGTAAGTTGAATGTGATCAGTAATTTAACTAAGTTCACTACCGTTACATTAACATCTCTCATACCGTTATGATAACACACGACGGCTACCGTTGTAACATATTTAACGTTGGTGTTCACTACTTACGTGTAGGGTGTCACCAGCTGTCTGGTTTGAAATCATTTGTACTTGACAACGATTAAAAGATGGAGGATTATGAAAGCCTATGTCCTTAGACAAGTATCCAAGGTGTATCAATAATGATATAAGTGTATACTCCGCTTTTACTTGATGAAAATAAAAGATGAATTTTGAGAGGCTATGTCCCTATAAAGTATCCAAGAAGGTGTATTAGTAATAATGTAAGTGTTGAAAACACTCGGCTTTTATAAACACGCCTTTCCTAAGTTCTAATTAACGCACAGTGATGCATACAGTCCACATAAGTAAAAAAATTCCTGTAGCTTAAATAAGCTTGTATGCGTTATGGTTTTATTGAAAGACAGTGACTCGTGCAATAACTATAAGTTACAGGTGCATGTATTATAGCATAAAACGATTTAAATGTGTTTCAAATTGGGTTTCCTTTGATTTTCAATAAAGCTTTAGCGTGTGTTCGCGTGTTGTCATATGTCCGTTTAATTAAGATGTCTAAAACGTTGTAGTGTGACAGGGCTTTATAGAATTATCCCGAAGTAGTTTTTGGTTTGGGATTTTTGTTGTTTTTGTTTGTTTTTGGGGTTTTTTTTTGGTTATAAAAACATTTTTATCTTTTTACGTCATTTCAGGAAGTTGGATGTGATGATGTGGTTGGTTCTCATGCAGCACTTGATTTATGTGGCGTCTGCAATGGCGACGGGACCACGTGCCGTATTGTAAAGGATGTATTTGAGACCAAAAAGTTGGAGTACGGCTACAATAAGATTGGTACTCTGCCTGCTGGCGCCACTAGCATCAATATAACTCAGCTGGACCAGAGCAGGAACTACATCGGTATGTGTATTAGGTGCAATGTATGATCAGTCAGAAACGTAGGAGTCATCTCCCTTTCCAGCAGTGAGAATCATATCAAGACAATCCCTCTTAAAAAAAAAAAATTAAAAATTGTATTCATTTCATTCATCCCGCTTATGTGTCTTTTAGAATTTAATCTTTGGTTTGAAAACCTGATAACGATGAAGACTTTTGAAATCCTTAATTTCAGCATTGCGAATATCCAATGGCAGATATTTCATAAACGGTAACCGGCGTTTATCACGTGACGGGAAGTACGATGCAGCTGGTTCGGTGTTCCGGTACCACCGGTATCACAGCAGACATTTGAACCAATGTCCAGGAGAATGTATCCTATCAAAAGGTCCCACCACTGAACCAATCGACATTATGGTAATGTATATAATTTTAAAATTGTTAATTAAAAGTGCTTAACATTTTTATTATACATGTACATGTACGTATATTGTTGTATGCAAATTTTGATTATGTGTGTTACATGTAATGTATATTCACCACCAAAGTCTCATATATGATTTAAATTACACCAATGAGCGAACTTTGAATATTAAAACATTATTTTATCAATATTGGTAAACTTAGAAACCAAGTCGTTTTATGTGATCACACTGAGTAAAAAAGCTGAATAAATTAGCTGTAGAGTGTCTAATAAACATAATATTTTACGCGATTGCATTTGGAATATAATCACTTAAAATATAGCAACAAATTTTATTGAAAAAAGCTATGTTAACAAGAAAAAATACATTTTTGTTAAACACACGAGTTTCATACTTTTGTATATTCAACAAGATGAAAGTTTTTAACGTTTTCTTTGGGTTATTGATTGCAGGTTCTTTCCTTTGGTCACAACCCAGGAATATTTTACCAGTTCAGTGTACCGCACGGCTCCGAGCCATCGCATGACGCCGTAATCGTAGAGGACGATTTCAGGGGAGGCCACCACCATCCCGCACCCCAAAATAACAGTAGTTCTCAGAACGAGACTACGTCGCATAATCGTCGTCATCATCATCGTCATCATCATTCCAACACCCCCAGTGCTATGCCAGGATACACGCAAAGCTTCACATTCATGGAGAAAAAGAAAACAGAATCGAGTGGTCCGACTGGTGCTTTAAAGGAACCCAAAACATTTTATAAAACACAGTCTGGCAATGTTAGCTTAGATCCTTCTTTTGGTGATAACGTTATACCGAATGCCGATGGATTCCGATGGCAAGTCACCGGATATACACCATGCTCAGCAACATGCGGTCAAGGTCAGAATAATATTAAAAAACATGTAACAATGAACAAAAATGTTTTGAATCATTTACGAAATAATCAAGTAGCGCACAACTTTATCCAATCAAAATACATGTACATAGTACAAGTTAACTATTTTCTTGTAAACGTCAATGGAAGAATTATGATTCTTTTTGGGGTCTGAATTCCAAGTTCGAATCAATATTGCAGGTACAAAGAAACCTTTTTTGGATTGTTTCTATGGAAATGCAAAAGTGGAAGAAAAGAATTGTTTAATGGCAACAAAACCTGTGTTGGGTTCACAACCCTGTGCATTGAAGTCTTGTCCAAAATGGGAAAACCAGTAAGTATATATATCTAGCAATCTAGAAACAGTTCTCTCTCATTCCATCATGACCAAAGGGCTATTTCTATTTGAGCGATTTCTTGCTAAATTGTTGCAATTCAGATTTATAATGATTCGTTGTAAAATTTTCAGAGTACGATTTGTGAAGAGGTTTGTTTGCAACATGTAGTGGGTTTTTTAATATACCAAACACTGTTATACTATATATTCGCTATATGCATGCTGTTTACAAAACATCACCCATATATCAAGGGAAATTGGTCTCATTTTAACTTTAAAGTATGTAGTGAAACTACATGTGTATATAATGAATGCAGATGAAATATTTACTCATTTCACATATTCATATAATTATTTTTAAAAATACTTGTGGTCTTTTAAAAATTATCTTATTTTTTATAAATACAACCGTTTTATGAACAAAAAGAAACAAATAAGCATTTCTTTAGAAAAATAAAACACATTCTTATTTAATCTAATATCATATCGATTTTCAGTCGATGGCAGCCTTCTGATTGGTCAGATTGCAGTGTCACGTGTGGTGTCGGACAACAGACTAGGAAGTTGATGTGTGTTCACGAGATATCGCCCAATGTCCTGATATCTGTCGTAGATAATGACTGCCTCGGTCTGGACAGACCAAACACAACACAACCATGCCAGGCAGTGCCTTGTTATAAATGGGCGTCCGGCAGATGGTCACAGGTAAATTAAGGAAGTGGCGGGGAATTGCTATAATGTTATTTTAAAGAATTTAAGTCAACTCATCCTACTATAAGATGTGTGTTACACTAAAGTTATACCGAAGACAAAATTTTCCAACTTAGCATCATTACATATAACTCTGATGTCAATATCTTGTGACTGCTAAGATGTCTAGAGTTGATCTCTTGAAAAAAAAATAATGAAGAAGGGCCATACATTCTGAGGTTTGATGTAGAAGTACATGTGGGTTAGAATGGTTGATAGTGTTAATAGAGGATCGGTTTCTTCTACTTTTGTGGAGCTTACGTTACGTTGCTTGACCTATTTTATTAAATTATATTGAATATAACTGTTTTAAGTTAAAGTATTATTGACTCAATCGATTTTAATGGTTTAGAAGTTCAATAAAAAAGAAACGTTTTAAATAACTATCTTGCCATCACTTTCGGACTATATCGTCAACCTCCAAAGATCAAGTTTCAAGAACAAGTAGGACTCAAGCAATGCAATGCAAGGATCAGCATGCACTCTAATCTGAATTTATATATCTGAATTCACACATAATTTATATGTTACTTGGCGTTGACAACTTCTCTTTCATTTTCATGTTCTTGGTTTTAGTGCTCCGTGACATGTGGACGTGGAGAGCGCATGCGCGGTGTAACGTGTATGTCACAGGAAGGTAGGCGTGTTCTGAGTGACTTCTGTGATCCAAGTGAAAAACCAGAGGACAAGTCAGACTGTAGTTATGGCGAATGTAGAACAGAAACCGTGTCGTCTGTTTACGTAAGCATGAAGTCTTGGTACGTCACAGAATGGGGAAATGACGTAAGTACTTCATAATAATTGTTTTAAAATTAATAAAATTTTAAAAGTCGATTACTACAATTCTTGGATTATATGTTATATATATGATATAGTAATGTTGAAAGTATTTATTCAAACAAAGTTAAAAAGAACTTAACATTATTGAAAAATTACAGTCTTTAAATACACACATATCTTTTTATTATTTCGTTATGCAGTGTCCGGTTGAATGTGGAGAGGGTAAACAGACCAGGGAAGTTGTATGCTATGGAACAAACACCAACACTGACCCAAGGAGAAGTTGCCTTCAGCGTGACAAGCCCGACACAGAGCGGCCCTGTCAATCTAGGCGCACCTGCTACGGAACTTGGTTCAGCGGACCGTGGGAAAAGGTACAAAGGGATAGAATATAACGTGTTGCAATAACCAGCGAATCTATATACAAATTGCTGATTACTCAGTTTAGAAATGTTAGATCCCTCGGTCAAAGTAAACAATTCTTAATTCCTGGTTTTGGATAACATTATAGCGTTTAAAACAACAGTCTTTTTTGTAGTAATCCAAATTGTCTCCTCTGTGAACCTTTCTTCATCCAAGTATACTTTGCTGTTTTTCATAGTGCAATGCTACTTGCGGTAATGGCTATCAAAACAGAGATGTGGTCTGCATTCAAAATACCGGAAGCGGGAGGTTTACGATAGTTTCCGACTACAGCTGTACATGGGCAGACAAACCGGAAAAGGTCAAACCGTGCCAGTCAGAACAAGCTTGCGGTCCTCAGTGGTTCATGTCTAACTGGGGAGAGGTGAAACAAGTTCCAACTCATGCTTGACTGAATGTTAATTAATGCATAAGATAATAATGAGATATACTAGTCCCAGAAAACAATTTTAAATTATTCATTAGAATGTTTTCAGAATACATAAAAAAGGCTACTGGCTTTAAAAAAGAAAGAAAATACATACATGTAGCAATTAATGAATGATCAATGAAATGAACACTGTTATTATAAATCATTATACTGCATGACATGACAAACTATGTACATGTATTTTAGTAAATTAGAAACAAAAGCTGCAATTTAATAATGCTTAATATACTCATGTGTTTGAAATAATGTGTACTACTTCATCATATCGATAAAAACAACAATATTTGAATTTTTTCAGTGTTCTGTTACTTGTGGAAAGGGTCGAAAATCACGTGATATTCAATGCTTGGATACTTATGGCGTGCCAAGCAACAGATGCGATATTCGACAGAAACCAACTGAAGTAGAGTTATGTAAGCAAGGTCCTTGTACAAGTGAAACAGTCTCAGGTATGTTTTTGTATGATTAATATTTGAATAAAACGGCTCACGTGTTTTTGTAGTTTAACTCAAAACAATGGTGTAAATTCAAATTAGCGTATTCAAACTTTACAATGTCATGTTACCCACACTAATACAATACAAACGTTTCAACCATCCAAGAAATTCGTTTTGAATTTAAACATACGAGTATTGTGATGAAAATTATTTTTTTTCAGATTCTGGATGTCGGGATCGGTATTCAAAATGTAATTTAGTGGTGAGAAGAAACTTGTGTGATCACGTGTTTTATATGAATGTCTGCTGCAGCTCATGTTCAAGGTGGAAATCCTAATTAACCTTGAAATCCTAAAGATGATATGGTCGTGTTTAACTTTTGATGTAAATAGTGTTTTTGTATGTATATACATTTGGTAAATGTGTATTTTTTTATACTGAAAATGACAATTTCATATACAGTACATATTGTTGATACATGTACTTTAGAAGATACAAAGAAAAAGATGATAATTTATAATAATCTTATTATGACTTACTATACAGATTCGTTTAAAACCTTGTAACAATTAAATGATGTAGAATCATATATAATATTTTTGAAGCTCTAGTTAGTTGGAGTGTCCAGAATTTTATTTCGTCCTTTGGACTTAAGATAGCAAGGGACAGTTTTAAAGTACCCGGTCAATATTTTTGTAAAATTGAGAATTGCTGTACTTCATGGCTTATGAGTGTTGTTACAATTCATGAAATGATTTTTAATGATTATCATCAGTTAGAGGGATGTCTCTTGTTGAAATTGATATGCTATATGTAGGCCCCATATGTTAGGTACACGAGAATCAGAAGTAAAATGCGAAACCTGCGGCTATGACTGTTGTGTTGACTTTACACAGTGAAATTGCAAGGTACAGACGGAAGGTAAAATAACAAGTTTCTGACATGTGATGGTGCAACATGCACACGGTACGGAAGGTCAACCCTTTGCAGGAAATAAGCTGGGGGAGGTCTAAAAAGCTGAAAAATTATGAAAAATTATCAAAATGTGAAAGGGTCAAAATCTCATAAAAACCAGTATGTAGAACATTTTACAGGTTTTGACGAGTAATTTTCTTCAGAAATTTGTGATTGGCCTTATAAAGAGTGAATTAAAGGTATATGTGCTGAATGGGAACTGAGGAAATTCTAGTTACAGAAGTTCCGAAGACGCGCAACCCTGGCTACAATGAATTGTATCAAAAAAACTGTCCCGTGCCACTTAATTCTCTAGATGGTAGGTTGTTGGTAAACTATAAATATATTATGATTTATATCATATATTTTTGACACCTGAAAGTGTATTCTCTTGTGTTTCTGTATACATGTACATTGATGTATTAGAAGTCTTTCAACAGAAGTTCTGTTTATACATTGCATATGTACTCAGTCTGTATAAATGTTTTTTGTCTCACTTTGACAAGAAATTCTTTATCAAGATTTCACAGTCTTAAATGATTGTTAATTTACAGAACTATTTGATATTATTTTATTTTTATTGATCATGCAGTGATATAATGACAAGAAAGCTTTAATTATGATTGTTAATTCTGTCATAATAAATTTTTGGCAATAAACAGATTCAAATCTTTTAATCATCTTTTTTATCTTATAGTTACATGCCACATGCACTTTAGTTGCAACAACCTTTCTTTTGTCTGAATGATGGATTGTGAATTAATTTACATTTCACACATAGAATAATTGAATAGTTTTCGAAATTATCTTACAAGAGGAAGATGTAATTGTAGCAAGACGAACGAATATAAGTGATTACTTTCTGGACTATTTCCCATATATGTGATATTTAATTATTTGACAACTTAATTATTTGACAACTAGCAATTTGTTGTATTTTCTAAGAAACCTTTCAACGAAGCTCTTATATACAAACAGTTTCATTGCTCTTCAAATTTCAGGTGGCTGCAGTCATGTGATTTACCATCTTCGCTAGCCAAGGGTGACGATCCGCACCGCTTCTCTTTTCACTTGGCAGATCGAGCCAACTGTTAGTTTCGCTGAGCGCCTTCTACTGGAAATCGAATTTAGCTTCCGTCAACTTCAGCAAATGAAAATTTACGTAACATTAGGAGTAATCATCAAAAATGGCTGTGCCCATGGAAAATTATATTGAAGCAGATATTTGCAAAAGATTTAAAATTCCTGCCCTCAGATCTAATTAAAGAAAGCTGTTTATGCTTCAGTGATACAAGAGATATTTTCGTCGGAACGAAAACAGGCAGTGGAAAATCTCTGACATACGAGTGCATACCATTACTTTTTACAGAGGTGGCAGGGGATAGTTTCGAACGAAAGACCCGGTCAAAATTTTGAAATAAAGGGAGAACCTGAGGTTTGGCTGGTTATTTGAGGGGTATAAATTGCTAGAATATTTATTGCATTCATTTTGTGGATAGAGGAGCTCATGTCCATTTCATTGATATATGACACTTCAGCAACTGTCATCAGATATGGAATGAAAATAATAAACTGTGGCCAAAATTTTCACTTCCGGTTTTGTGCTTGAAAAGTAGGGTGGGTTCAGAACACGAAATGTCACTTGAAAAGAAGGTGAGTGACCCCCCCCCCCCCATCAATTGGTGATTATTTGCATGGGTATACATTAAGCTACAAATCCTATGGTAGTTTATGGCAGTTGCTCGGGACTGGAGCGTGGTGCTGGACCCGTGAAAATGTGAAAAAAGGGCAATTTTTCAGAAAATTTTGAGACCGTCCCTGGCTATTCTATATAGTGCTATATGTAAGTTGTACTTGTTTTATTCTGAAATGTTTAAAAATTCTCAAGAGTCGGGACCATGTGCCTCCTGCATGCAACCCAATGGAAATTTAAAAATCCACTGAAAAATTAGATCACATATATGAGCACTATTTGCCTCACATTTCCTCGACCAAAAAAACTATCCCCTACCACAAGAAGCGTGCGTTGTTAAAGTAACGCCGCTAATTTCTATAATGTCTGAACAATGTAAAAAATTGACTGCTTTAGATTTTAAAGCCACCTACATAGGAAAAGACTTGGCTAAAACTAATGACATAATAAATGGGGACTATGACTTTATTTATGCAAGTCCCGAACAGCTGGTTGGTGATATGAAATGGCGAGATGTTCTGAAATATAATGTCTACCAGCGAAAGCTAAGAGCAATTGTAGTCGATGAAGCACACCAAGTCATACAATGGTAAGTGACTTACAATTTTTAAAGTTAAACATACAGTTAAAAAAATAGCTGAAGTTGTAACAAATTATAACAATTGATCTATGCTGTAAATAATATATAATTTGGTTTAGAATTGAAGTTGCTCGCTGGAAAAAACTATACAAACATATAGTAATGTTATTCCATGTTGTAGGGGAGAATCTCAAGACAAGAAAACAGAACCATTTAGAGAATGGTTTTCTAGAATCGGAGAACTTCGTTCACTGTGTTTTAACGCTCTAATGGTGGCACTTAAGAAACAGCAGGGCCAATCAACAGAAGAAAAATATTAAATCAATTAAGCTTCTCTTCCAAAGAATGCATAAATTGTTGTTGAATCTCCTGACAGATTTAAAATAAAAAATATCATCTAAATGTATTCCTAATAATGACCAAATCGAGAATGTGTTTGCATGGTTAATTTCTGACTTGACAGCACTGGATGTCACGTCATGTTTTTTTTTTTTTTTTTTTTTTTATTTTTTTTTATTTTCTTTGTGAGTCTATATCTGAAAAGAGTAGCGGTGCGGATCGTCACCCTTGGCTAGCGAAGATGGCGATTTACCAATTGGCATCGTCATCCTTCTATATTATTGGCAATTGAACTCGGTTGTATGAAACTATTGTATTCTATTTTACTCCAACACCAATGGAAAACATTTCTTGAAGAAATATGTGCTTATTGGGTCTCCATTTAAAACAATATGTCGTATTGTTGAGCAAGAATCAAAAGAATGTCATCTCATGAATTGTCAATGCTATTTACTCCATATACTAGGCAGAAAAATATTTTGATACATAAAGTGTGCAGTAATCAAACAATGTAACCCTCATCCTAACTTTTAGATATCGAGTTCACACAGTGAATAACATGCATATGCTACGTTTAAGATTAAAAATCTCTTGAGTTTTCTGAAGTATTATTTTCCTATTTTTGTTTGGTCTGAACAAGATGATACAACGGATACAGGAAAAAAGGAACTTATATTGTTAATGCAAAAGGTTTATAAACCTCTAAAGATTTATTGCATAGTATTTGTATATTACTAGCGGAAATGTGTTATTTTGATTTTCAAAAATGTACATAACATTGCAATCCATACGGAAATAGGACACTTTGTGATATTTTCATACTCAAACGTATCACATGTTTGTATGCTTTCAAACATCTTTAATCTCTTTATGTTAATGAACTTAGTTGCATGTATTTTGTTTTATTTTCTTGAAATAAGTAAAAATACCACTGTTATGAAAATGATACTCTTGTAAATGTACTTACCACTACAACAGTACAGAAAAAAATATAATTATTAAATAGTAGAATAGTGTTATTTACATGCATGTTGTTGAATATGCTACCATTCTGTTATTAGTCCTGTTGAAAATTAATAAATACATGAAAACTTTAAGCATTTGATGATCTGATCATTACAATATTCTTATTGTCAGCATAAAAACGCATCTTCTGTAGAATGACATCTACGATGACACAAAGAATGACATCAGGATCCGTTAGTCAGTGAGAATTTAAGATCAATGACGTTGTAAAATATTGTTTATGGTCAAGATGTTACGAAACATAGCGCAAAACGTTCAGATGTGCACATTTTTGAACACTACGTCATTTAAGCAATCATTTTGTTAACTCTTATTTGTCACAGTTTTCTTTTTATATTATTAATAAGTATTCCTTTTTGAACAGTGTTTCATTTAAGCCATGTTCCAGAGTTCACGGTGTGTATATCAACGCTTCTGAACATGTTTAATTTTCACAGTTTTTCTGTTAGATCCCACTTCATTCTCTGCATCACAGTGATAACTGGCAAAGGTGTAATCAGCATCCAACTGAAAGCCCAACGTAACAGAAATCCCTATTTTGATCTCTAACGCATTTGTTTGTATATTGTACAAGAAATTATTATTGTTATAATTGGATTTTTCAACTGTATCGTTTACATGGTGATATGTTCCTATTGTTGTGTTATTCCTGGACCACGTCACATTGGGTGGTGGGACGGCATATACGGAACAGGACAGGACCACTCTGTCTTGTTTTCTCCCCAAAATGGAACCGCTATTTGAGATTTCTTTGCCGTTTAAGTTGATACCCACAGAGACGTCAGGAATAACTAATAAAACATGTTCAACACATATAATATTTTAATGGTTTCCCGAATATACAAAACTACATAATTAAAGGATATGTAACAAAAACAAAAAATTAATAGTCTGACTCAAATTATTAAGCTAAGGACACGCATTATTATAAGTAGAAAGAATTGTTGAACTTTTACATTTTGGTTTCATTATTCAAAGTGTAAAATCTTTTACTTACAGTCAACACGGAGTGTGATGTTTTTCGCCACGGGTTTCTTCATTCTATAACTGTTTATTGCCTGACACTGATATATAGTATTACATCTTTGGGATATGTTACGTACACCAAGCATGTTTCCACTTATTCCTATACCTGTTTCGCAAAATAATAAAAAAATAATAACTTATATACTTATAAATTAAGACAAGTTGTCAATAATCTAAAATATGCCTGCACCAGATTAGTTGCTTGCAGCTTTGGTATTTTAACACGTGTGATATGATGTCCGTAAGCTATAATTGAATTTTACCTGATAAGTAGTTATTCTGAAATTAATTAAAAACCTTTTCGAAATCAATTTCGAAAATCGAGCCCAAAATAACAAAAATGAGAGTAAGGTGGTGGACACTGGGAACTAAGAGTATACATAGAAGTTGAAATTTACGAAATAAGCCAATTCGTTTCTTAAATGCGCGATTTTAGTTTTGATGGATACATTCGCAGTACTTACTTAGAGTACACATATAATTTAAAATTTGACAAACGTTAAATATAGTAAAATAGGGCAATTTGTTTCTTGAATGCGCGATTTTTAGTTTTGATATATAGAAAGCTTGCAAAGCACGACATCTGGTGAGACAAAATGATAGAATTTTCTAGTACGGGATAACCAACATGGCGAAAAGTGAAGGACGAGTTCATGCACCGCGGGCAGATACCTTTGATCGAATATCTTCGGTTAATACAAAAAAGTTAATGATTTGATCCTACATGTATTTTAGTTTTGATGAAAAGAACATTCCAGAACAGGTTGCCCAAGAACGCGGTTTGACTACTTAACGTCATGGCGAAAAGTGTAGGGGGAGTTAACCATCAGGTAGATACATTGGATCTGACAATTTTGGTTTAAAACATGCAAATAAATGAGCATACAATAGTGTTTTTAGCTCACCTGAACCGAAGGTTTAAGTTAGCTTTTCTGATCACGCGTTGTCCGTCGTCCGTCTGTAAACTTTTCACATTTTTGACTTCTTTGCAAAAACCACTGCACCAAATTTAACCAAACTTGTTACAAAGCATCCTTATGGGAAGGGGATTCAAAATTGTTAAAATAAAGGGCTGAATCTTTTTATAAAAGGAGATATTTGCTAAACAGTGAGTATAGGGTGTGTGTCTTCAAAAACCTTCTCGAAAACCACTGTACCAGAACTGCCAATATTTACACACAGAAGCTTGTGTGTGTATATATATAAATATATATATATATATATATATGTATATGTATATATATATATATATATATATATATATATATATATATATATATATATATATATATATATATATATATATATATATATATAAAGCACTAAAAAAAACCCAACAACACTCGTTATCTATAGTGTCGGATCAAAAGATACATGGTTATAAGATGAGATATAAAAAAGCACTAAAAATAACCAACGACACGAACAATAAAGAAAACTCATCGTTCCACCATTAAAACTAAGAAATTTAAAGAACCCGTCGGGGAACATTTTAACTTAGATGGTCACAAATGGGAGGACATAATGGTTTTGGTTATTGATCACAACCCAGACTGGACAGATGCGGAGAGAAAAAATAAAAATTTTGGATGCATAGACTGAAGTCATTCCGCCCTGACGGCATGAACAAATTAAGTGACTTCACTAAAATGAACATCAACTAAAGCATCCTGATTTTTTTCTAAGCAATATCACCATCATCATCTTTTTGGTTCCATGTACAAACTATCATTCACGTTAATTATTCAACTTATTAGCTCGTTCCTTAATCGGTTTAATCTGTACGGGTTCTTTTTGTTTACTTTTTATTTTGCTATTTTTAATTGTTGTTTTATCCATTTGATTTTCTTTATTTAACTCCTATTAGTTTTTACACTTTTGTGTATATTTATGTGGTCATTTACAGAGCCTGTCTCCCCTACAAACCTTCATTACGAATTATCTTACTAGTACAACTTAATTAACACCAACACCCAATTAGCTAATTCGTTCGCGTTATCTCTCAGCACTTCTACACAGACCGTCCGCTGCGTCGGACGGGATTTTTCTTTCTCGGGCTTATGATCTTAAATACAAAGATGTAGTTGCCACGTTCCTATCCGGTGTTTTATATATTATTTAGTTTTTAGTTTATTGCTAGTTTTGTAGACGTTTTTCTCCTTTCTGACATATGTAGTTTTTACTTTGTTGTCCTGAAGAAGGGACGGGTTGTCCCGAAAATTTGACAATATTTTTCTTTATTGTACGTGTCGTTGGTTATTTTTAGTGCTTTTATAAATATATATATATTGGTGGAGCTCCAACAGGGTGAATTTCCTTATGCTTTATATATATCTATATCATTCACTATGGGCAGGTATATGTCAGTTTGAGGGTTATTGCAATGTTTGTGCTTATCATATATGTATATCTATGCAATGTGTATCGTTTCGATCCTCTCAAATTGTCGATTAACTGTATTTCACCTGTATCTCAAACGACCGTGTTGTGCGCGGCCGGCGCGCTGAGTTCCGTTCGTCATCGAAAGCAAGATTTTTGTCTTGCCTAGATGGCCAAGTGGTTAGCGCGGTGGCCGCTCACTGCTAGGAGAGTGGGTTCCGGAGGACGTGGGTTCAAGCCTCGGCCGCGGCGGAGGTGGAGCTCCAACAGGGCGAATTTCCTTGTGCTTAATATATATATATATATATATATATATATATATATATATATATATATATATAGTAAAAGTTTCTAAATTTTAAAACCGTGACACCTGGATCAAAACTGGGGGCCCAGGCGGGGTCAAATTCTAACAGAAATATGTAGTAAAAATGTTTAAAAATCTTCTTCTCAAGAACCACTTCACCAGAAATGCCAATATTTACACAAAAGCTTGTATACATGTATATAGTGAAAATTCTAAACTGTAAAAATAATGACCACCGGACCAAAGCTGGGACACCAAGAGGGGTTCACAGTTTAACATATAAATATATAGGAAACATGTTTAATTAAAAATCTTCTCAAGAACCACTGCACCAGAAATGCCAAAATTTACATAAAAGCTTGTATATATAGTTAAGTTTCTAAATTGTAAAACTGTGACCCCAGGACCAAATATAAGGCGCCAGGCGGGGTTCAAAGTTGAAATAGAAATACATAAGAAAAGTGTTTAAAAACCTTCTTTTCAAGAACTACTCTACCAGAGATGTCAATATTTACACAAACGATTAAATATATAGTGAAGATTCTAAATTTTAAAAATTGTGACCACCGGACCAAAACTGGGACCCCAGGCGCGGCTCAAAGTTTAACATAGAAATACACAGGAAAAATGTTTAAAAATCTTCCTCTCAAGAATCACTTCATCAGAAATGCTGATATTTATACAAAAGCTTGTTTATGGCGAAGATTCTAGATTATAAAAATCGTGAACCCCGGACAAAAACTTGGGCACCAGGCGGGGTTTAAAGTTTAACATATATATAGGGAAATGTTTAAAGAACTACAATGCAACAGTTTGTGAGATTACTATGCTAGCATCCTCAAATTCTAAAAATCCTAAAATTTCTAAATTTTAAAAGCCGTGACCCCCGGACCAACACTGGGCCCCCGGACTGGGTTCAAAGGTTAACATAGAAGTATATAGGAACTTGCTTAAAAATCTTCTTCTCAAGAACTACAATGCTACAATTTGTGGGAGAACTATGCAAGGATCCTCAAATAGTGAAGATACTAAATTTTTAAAGCCAACCATAAACCCCGGACCAATACTGAGGCCCAAGAAAGAGGTTCAGAGTTTACAATAAAAATTGCATATACTGCGAAATAGAATGTTATAAGGAACTGTTGCTCAGGTGAGCGATGTGGCCCATGGGCCTTGTTAAATTTCATACATTTTTATACCACGGCAGATAAGTAGTAAACCTTATACATTAATTTGTAAACAATGAACAGATGTGTCCTGCGTCTATAAGAATAAATGATATATTGATGTATGCATAAAACGGGGGAGTTGAAATGGGGGGGGGGGCTGACCCCCCTCCCAAACAGGTTTTTTTTTTCAAAACAGTCTTTTATCTGAAAATTCTTTTTTGGTACAGTAATAAAAATAAAGTAAAATTTGACATAAAGAACAACATTTAGAGATACTAAGCACTAAATACCCAATTACTGGTTTGAAATAAAATTTATTATTAAAAAAAATTATTGTTATTTTGTTCCAGTCAGCATGGTCAGTTGCAACAAAAATTACATGCATATATCATCTATTTCAGTGTAGATTTTTCAACTCTATCCGCTCCTCTAAATGTCCAACCAAGCAGTTGTTTTGGGGTTTTTTAATCTCAATTTTTATAGAATATGTTGAGAAAACAATTAAAAAATATTTCGGACACAGTATATACAAAATTGAACAAACCATATGGTTCAACATAATATTAAGCATTGTATCATATTAATGTGTAAAGTATTAATTCCCGCGCCTGCGCGGGATATTATCTAGTGTATAGTAAAAATAAACCAGAAATGATTTCAAATTTATGTTAATATTAATTAAAACCGACAGAAGTAACTATTTCTGAGGTAAAGTTTTATGACAGACTTTTTACAAGAATTATACACTAGACTTACTTTCAAGCTTTTCCACAGATCCTGTTTGCTGGTATGCATACCAGGTGACTGTGGGTTTTGGATACCCGGTGGCATTACACCAAAGTTTTACTGTTTCGCCTAACATGCTGGATATGAAAGGCCCACTGTGACTTGGAATTGATGCCGACTCTTTTTTTTAATGAAATTAAAACAAATCAAATTATAGGTCACGTAAAAATGGGAATCCTTTAGAATTAAATAAAGATCCAATAAGACAGTGGTTCTGCATCATGATGCAATTAAAATAAAGAGCACTGATGAGAAACACTATAACACGTACCTTTCGCTTTCAGGATATAGCTGCTGATTTCTTTACTACTCTCTGTGCATGAATAATTTCCTGCATCATTCTTTGACATGTCCTTCAACTTTAAATTATATTCTGGCGGACTCCTATCATCGAGTGAATATTTTTTTGCATCAAAAACAATGTCGCCGATAGATATTGGTTTTTGGCCATTATACATCCATGAGCTCTAAAACATGTAATAATACAGCTTAAAAATATATCATTTATTGTCACTCGCTCTTGGCATGATTAGTTCTCAGAAATCTGAGAAAATGGTTTATATGTAACAACTGTATGGAAAGGAAAATTAACTTATCTTGTCCTGTAAATGACTTTTGTTAAAAAGATCTGTACCTTCCATTCTGAACCAAATAGTGGGTTTCCGGTATAAAATTAACTTTATTTAAGTTAAAAGAAAATGCTTTAAAAACTCACCTTGCTAGAATCATTCACTCTGCAGTATAAAGGGTATTTTAATTCTTCTCCCAGTTCATATTTCACCAATTCTAAAAGAGTGATAAATCAACGATGTAGAACTGGCTCTACGATATAAAATATAATCGAATGCATCCTAAACACACAAACTAACTCGTAATAGTGTAACTTGCTAATTATTTATTTATTTATTTTTATAAAAGGGAAAACACCATTTCTTTATTCATATTTCACCACCCTTTGTCAGAAGAAGAAAGCTGAACTATTTGAATTTAACCTGGGGACAATCCCAACTTCTTAAAGAGTTGGACACATCATCCTGTCCAAGACTGCCCTCCTCTACAATATTGTTGTTTACTATTAAGTAGACTTCCTTTACTATAAAGCTGTGGAATTCAGATTAACTACTTACTTGTGCTAGGAGATCTTTAAAGTTATTACTCCGTGCTGGTTTCCAGTATACAATTGTTGACTGGGGTCTCGGGCAACAGTTGATCTGTAGGACCGGTGTAACGTCGAAAAGTGACCCCCGTAGAATATTGACCCGGGGGTCAAATTTCTACGGAGAAAACTGACCCAGGGTCAGTATTCTATGACAATTAGGGTCCTTTTTCTACAGAAGAAAACCATTCCAGACCTATAGATCTACGACCCCCCACACAATAAAGTATACTATCTATTGAGATACATATATACATATGTATATCTACAAATATACATATGTATATATGTATCTCAATAGATAGTATACTTTATTGACACTCAGTTAAGAGATCACTTTTTCGAAAATGGTAATAAAAAACAGCCGTTGTTTCTATACCTTTAGAAACTACTAAAAATGAGTATTATTGCCTGCAGCTGAGACACTTATATGGGAAATCCAAGTAAAGTTTAAAGTTATGTAAGAATATGCCCGTATTATTTACTAGATTCAAATGTCGTTTTTAAATATCAGAGTTATTACCGTCTTCCTTGGACGGTATAAAGAGTTGAAATAATTTACAGTCTCCGGGTTGTGCACTTCCTCTCCTTTGTGATTGGTGGAAAGTACATGATGTGAAAATTTACATTTATTTCATTGGTTGAAAAACTGTTCGGTGCAAGGGAGATAATTTTCTGATGATCTTTTTTACGTACGACTTAATAATTTTCGTAGATTTTAAATCTTAAAAAGTGAGAAAACGAAAAAAGCAATAAAATTAGCTATCAATGAAATTCAGGCTTTAATTTTTCAGTACAACTAGTTGAAAGCAATGTTCTATAATATCTATTGAAATTTTTTGTTCTTTTCTTTTTGGATTGTTTATGCAAGTACAAAACTGTGAAAAATTGATACGGTATGTCTAATATCAGTAAAAAAGATACATGTACGGTATCGGGTAAAGCTAGAACCATTTTAACAGGAGCTTGGACTTTGGGTAGTTGTGGCAAACAGCATTGTGACGTAGGCCTGTCTATTTCATGGCTTTTGAGCTAAGACTACGCAATCGGTGTATATAGTGAAATATATTTCGCTTGAAACCAGTGTCATTTTTAGCTTGTTTTGACGCAAGAATAGATAGTTACGTCCTACTGAAAGTCCAAGGTCTTGTTAAAATGGTTCTAATATCAGTAAAACAAGTGCTGAATGCCGTGGTATTAAGTTTGATTTTATCAAAATAATACGACCCTTCCTAAGATCTCTTTTTCCCTACTATAGTCGATCTCAACTCACAAGCACGTGGTACGCATTTCTCAATTTTAGGCACGCACGCTTTAGGTACATAAAAAAGTTTCAAAAGCCATTGCATGTAGAGGAAGGCGACCTTCTATATAAAAAAGAATTGATTTTTTTTTGATAACCTAACGCTGTTTAAAGTTTGCTCTAAAGACGGTAAGCTTTTTTAAAAAGCTAAACTTGTATTCACATGGAGTCAAAGTCAATGCCAAAGTCCTTTTTAGTATCATTGTTTCTTTGTAATTTGCTCTCACTGTTATATACCGAAGTTTGCAAGTTTTTCATGTCAATTTTATTACAACAGATATCGATTTTAAATTCATGAAGAATCATTTGTAAAGTATTCTGTTTCTTGTGTTCAATTCTAAATTCGAAGTTTTGGGATTTGTGATGTTTATATGGTTTTAAAATCAATGATTGTATTTTAAAAAAAATACATTCCTTTTAAGCCTGTTGTAACCATAAAGAATTGATTGTAAAAAATATCCAAATGGTATGACGCATGCAATCGATCGCGGATCTAAGGGATGGGGAATTCAAACTTATTAAGGTCACTACATGTACCTATAATATACCTCGACCCCCTTCCCATATATATCCACCCCCTCCCTCGGATAAAATTTCTGAATTCACGCATATGATGAGGTGTGCCTATTTCAGACCAATGGTTAATAATAAATTTCTCATTGTGATAGAGACCATGATAAATAATCTCTTCCTCAGTAAATTTACTGGTATCAGTTCCTGTTTACAATTTGTACGATTTTTTTTTCATTTAGATTGATATCATTCCCATTCAGTTATGGTTGAACAATGTACTTTAATAAAAGAGATACATGTATATATCTTTTCTTTTTTTATTTGAAAAATTATAAACAGACTGAAATAATGATGATAGGCAATGACAGGTGATCAGAAAAGCGAACTCAAGCTGCTGGTTATTCGTACAAGGTAATACGTTAAAAAAATATAAGTACCAAGCAGGCAATGTACCCTCCCCCCCCCCATATCACCACCATCCCTGTATCCACCCTAAGGGAAAAGAATGGCCTTAAAACAAGAAAACATAGAATATGTAATAAAATTTAGTCAATATTCTACGGGGTCATTTCTCTACATCCCACACGGAGAAAAATGACCCTAAGGCCATAATTTTTACGATGTAATCCTAGTATTCTACAACTGAATGGGTCATTTTTCTACGTAGAAAAATTACCCTCGGTCAATATTCTACGGGGGTCACTTTTCGTCGTTACACCGGCTCGCAAACTGTTGCCCAAGGCCTAACAGTTTGCGAGCCGGTCCGACAGATCAACTGTTGCCCGACACACAGTTAACAACTGTTTTGTTATACCCCTACCAATCAATAACTCGTTTTTGCGGAATATGACGTCACCGGTCAACAGTCTTTTTAACAGTCGATTTTAACAGTTCCAATCCAACAGTTCCAGTTAACAGTAAAAATGCTGGACCTTTTTTGTATAGAGTTAATAGTAATAGTTTTACAGGGGTATAATAAATTAAATTAGTTGTCAATTACAGTGAAAGACAATGCAACATATAGATATTTCTAGGAAAGGACATTTCCTATCCAAACACATGAGAAGGGGGAATAAAGAAAAATATATTTCATGTATACCACTTAATGCCTACGGTGGCTGCCATAGGACATATGCTTGAGATATTTTTTTTTGATTCGTGGCCACGAAACAAAAGTCGTTCCAACGAAATAAAAGTCGTGGCCACGAAATAAAAGTCGTTCCCACGAAATAAAAGCCGTGGCCACGAAATAAATTTCGTTCCCACGAAATAAAATTCGTGGCCACGAAATAAAAGTCGTGGCCACGAAATAAAATTCGTTCCCAATGCTGTTTTGTCGATGTATTTTAAGTGGAGGTTTTATATTCCTAAAATAACATAGTTCCGGCATGGCATTGCCGATTTGATCCAGTTTTTATTGTTCACAGCGGGTTTTTTTTTGTTCCTGTTTCCAGAATAGAATGATTCCGGCAATACAGTGGTATGGCTTTTTCAAATATTGCAAAAAAAAAATCTTCCTTAGCCTGAGAGAATATTTATATTTTGGTTATGTGTAGCAATAGTTAAATATCAACATATTAAAAAAAAAAGAAAAATGCACCAGCATAAAGAGCAAAAGTATAATCAGATATAAAGAGGTAACAACATATATAGATAGATACAATTTATATATCAGCATATGTGCAACATAAAGTATCATCAATGCATGGCTGTTTTAAACATAGGGTCGATTTTTAGTTACTTGATTTTATCAATCAAGTCGGTAGTTAATTATCATTAAACAATGTAAGTACAGTAATACAGTCAACGTACCTGGCTCTGCATCGATGACGCTGAGTAGGGATAATATACAAACAGATGCGTACATATTTAAGGTATTCTACAGACTTCATTGACCCCCTGCTTCAGTTCTACGTTGCTTGTAAATAATGATTTATATCATGATCCTGTACCTCGCTGTGCCTTACACACAGTATTACTTCCTCGTTTAGATATATAGTTCATATTTTATCGTATGATGAAAATGCACTGTTTTCATGCGAACTTTGAAGAGGTTGCCATTCACATTCAGTTAGTACCATATTGTACAGTTTAGATAGAATGATTTTACATTGTTATGTGAAAAAAAATTGTTATCAATTGTTCAGAAATAAAGTTAGTTTATCCAATTTCATAATGCATACATGTAATTATGTAATTGAACATTTGAGATGTTAAATATATTAAAGCTACAACTCTTGCCATACTGATAAATTATTTTCTAAATTCTGCCTTACCATATTTCAAAGTATTTATTGTAGCAATTTCTGATTGAAATAAGTATTTTCTACAGCAAAAAAGGTTTTACAAGTATCTGTTTTCCAATGAAAAGTGCCATACACTTCAATGTATCTTTCATGTTATATTGATTAAGCCTTCAGAAGTTCGCATAATGTGTTGCTTGTAGACTGTTTGTTCGTGGTATACCGGCAAATGTTAAGTGTCAAGTCCACAGTCAAGCAACAAGTCCAGAGTCCCCAGATCACTCGCAAAAAGTTTTTCTGTCAAGTTTAGTAAAAAGCGCCGCACTTTAAGACCTGGCATGAGTACCAAACTTAATCGTAAATTGATCATTACATACTAGAATTGTACTGTGTAGGTCATTTGCATGAGAACTGAGTCAGTATGGGAATAAGAGACCTGCCTTTGGTTTCCAACGATGGCATGCTCCAAAAAAGAGCTGACCTTACTTACATTGATAATAAAAATGGTTGGTATTCAAAAGTACATTTGTAGAAATTTGCCAAGCTTATTAACTCTAAATTGCATGATTTATGAAGAATGAGGATGATATATAGTTGTACTTTTTATAAATAAATATTGAACTAAGTATGATCATTTTCTACCGTTAGTCTTTATTGAACATTTCCTAAAAACTGAGAAAATAATAAAAAAATCATTCTATGATAAACTAGTCTTACAGTTAAATTATAAATGCTTATTATTGATCATTTATCAAATGTTTCACCAAATAACATTTTGTATTGAAATTGAGATATGTTTCCATAAATATTATATAGTTTGAAAAAGAATGAGAAAGTTTTGAATTGAAAATTTTGCAAGTTAATGGTCATTACAAGAATGTTAATAGATTTACGATTTTGACGGAAGCTTTGTGACATGCAGCTTAATGTTTTCCATTTGTCATTTAGGACAAGAAATATTTAGTTCTTCATTTATCTTCACTCCAAAAGATTCCTAGCTAATGCTAGTTTCATGTAAAACATACAGCTTCTTTCTGTCTTTCTGTTGTGAACTGTTCGATGTTCACTTGGTACAAACAACACAAGAGACGTATTTGCCGTTTTCATAAGGTGGACACGGAAGCGACCCACAGACTGCCTCCACGGGGTAAAACACACGACCATTGTAGTCTTGTTGTCTAGCGCCCTCTGTTGCATACTCTGGATTGCTATCCATACACAAATACTCTGCTCCAGGGTGGTCGGAGTAGTGAGCGTCTGATGTTAAGAAGCCGTCAAACTGAATGGTCCAGTGGCTAGGACAGAGAGTTTTCCCAGGGATCATCACAGAAGCGGATGCATAGACATCGTAGCAAACAGCACACGGTACATCGTCATTATAAGCTGCTTTTTTGTACGAAAATTCATACTCAGATCCGTATATTCGACCAAAATGATATTGGTTTGGCGCAACTGGTAGATCTAAGGGAGCGGAATCGGGGTTATGCGGCATGCACAATGTATTAATTCCATCTCCGTTATCATTGTAATTTCTTCCTGCTGCAATACCTAAAATTTAAAGAATGCTTATCGTTACTTTTTCAAGAGTGTATGGCATAAAAATTATTCTGAATCCGTCGAAAGATGTCATGTCTTAAGACACATCATTACCGCATCCATTCAAATAAAATTGGGGTCATAAAAATGGCACATGAAAGGCATCTCTTTGAATTATTTTATTTATGTATAAAAAGCTTACTTCTGTACTTCTGAATAAGGTGCACCTCAAGTACTACAAATCATTATTTGATAAACCTTTACGTTTATTATTACATTAATGCTTTCCTCACTGGATATGACCACGCGTATTCATTGGAATTGAATCATTACTATAATCCTTTTTTCTCTTGTTTTAAAACAAAAATGTTGTTATCAAAATGAATCAAATGTATTAATATACAATTATTGCGTTTCTTCGTTTTGCTCTTGACGTGACGGACTCCTTCTTTTTCATTCTAACTTACCACTGTACAACATTGTGGTTCCATTCACCTCTGGACAAGTCTTTCTACCCCAACGAGTATACACAGCTCCTTTTTAAAAGCAACAAAATATTAATAAATTGGTCTTTAATTTTGAACTTGTTTCCTATCTCAGTTGAATATTTGTACAATCAAAAAATATTTTTAAATCAAAAATAAAATGGACAGGTTTACACTTGTGCGATGAGCGGTGTACTGTTACATTACCAGATTTATGATGTGATTTCATCACGTCAAGTTGACTTTTCAGGTCAGTGATTTGTGCATCCATCGCCAGCATCTTTGTCTCCAGGTCCTCCATTCGAGAGAGGAGGGCATTAGGATCAGTCAGCAAAAGTCGTTTAGGTGAAACCTTTTCGGATACAGCTTCAACCTTCAATAGAAAAGGCAGAAGAATGAAACTCCAGTAAAAGATTGGCATATATATGGTATTATAAGTGCACTGACATTCAACTTTCAGAAATTGGCCATCTTATCTGTCAAACAATGGAAAACTAGTACATTAAGATAAACGTATTCTATTTACATATACACATCACGAATAACTAGTAATTATTTTACTATTGTATATTGTGGGGTTAAATTATCCTAAATTATTGGCATTAGAAATCACAAGAATAATGCATAATTCACACCAGAAAAAAATTAATTCAGAATATAATGTTCCTTATTTTTTATATTGCGACTTTAATCCTAAACATGCATATACTTCTATAATGAGAATACACGGAAAGGGTCATGATTTTATATATTCTGTCGAATCTTAATTAATGAAACTAGCTCTGATCAATATGTTTGATACGGAAACAGTCGAAATACAAATGTTGACTTTTGGCATCAACAACCAAACAATGAATGCAAACACCACTATTTCATAAATAAGCAATTGCAATTTATAATTCGTTTACATTCTGAGAAATAAAACCCAGATTATACATTGGTTTAATTCTATATTTTTATGGCAGTATCTTATGAAAGTTCCCAGGGTATCTGTTCGTTCTCCACAACATCGCATCAAATAGTCACCCTAGTAGCAACTGAGCGTCACGCGGAAACTGGCAACAAGCGAATAACTGTTACTATTGTTGTCTAAAAACTGAGGTGTTCGCCATAGTGTCGATATAAAAAGGAGATGGTACTGCCCCCCCCTTCCCCTAAACTCCCCTGCTCTAAGGGGTCCCAAACAGGAAATCGTTCAAATATGAGAACCCAAGAGGGAAATTCATACGGGTCGTGCTTAATTGTTTCCCGGTATAAACTCAGTTGTTCATATATACTAGCTCTTATATAATTAAGTTTTGATGCAAATTACATGTAATATGCATTACAGTATTACATGTAATTTGTCATAATGCGTGATGAGTAAAATTAGTTTGGAATAGCCACAAACACTAGGAGTTAGGTCTTTCAGTGGCATCTCAAGTCAATGACATGGGAATTAGTTTTAAGTTTGTACTTCTAGCCAAAAAAATCGTAATTATGTTCCCTCTATTTCTTACGAAAAACTATAGTTTATTCATAGTTTTATTGAAACAGTCAGACTGAAATCGACACGGACCGTGTATCGATTGGTCGAAACCTACACCGACCTAAGAAAAATCACAGACTGCACAAAATAACAATGATGATGTCAGACTCAAGTTCCCATAGAAGACGATTTGGCTGTTTTCTTTTAGCTAACGTACTGATGTAACAGTAGTTTATTATACTTTACTTACTTTTACAACTAATTTATTAATTTCTTTTAAACCGATGTAAATATAAACAATGAAATGCTTTTTGATGATTCATGCGGATTATCAAAGAAGTGATTATTCTAGAATTTTTTTTGCATGAGCTGCTAATGCGGGTTATGTATTTTTTCTGCAATGTCGCCACCTTCATATCCCGCATGAATCACGAAAAAATACATTTCTTTTGTTTAAATGAACATGTATAGTAACGCAAGGGAGACTCCACTGTCGATGAGGCTGGTGGTCAACAAACGAACCATTAGATCTACCTTTAATTCTTTATACATACCTCTTCTTAAAGGTACATGGTCTCAATTTTGGTCAAATTTTCACCATTTTCTATTTTTATTGCTTACAATGTTTTAGTAATGCATTTCCTATTTATAAACCAAAACTTGAGTGTCTGACTTGAGTCATAAGCTAGATACAGAGCTTACAAATATTCGTTTATGGTTCATACCATGTTTTCGTTTACATTGGTTAAATATACCGGTAAACGTTCTTTTTCTAAGTGCTTTTTTTTGTCTGCTAATCTAACTTGCCACATAATTGACAATTACTTAAAGAGTTTACAACCACGTTTGTTATCATTGTATCTCATCTGTAAGGTAAGATATTTACCTTTCAAAATTTAATTCCTACAGGATAATAATTTTTCCCATAGGAAAACAATATTCCTATAGGAAATTTGAAATTTCCTATCGGATACAAGAACTTCCTATAGGAATTTCAATTATGATAGGATTTGATAAAATTTGATAGGAAATCTGAATTTCCTATAGGAAATCCACCTGTCTGACTCAAATTCCTACAGAAAATACCATTCTCCTATAAGAAATATAATTTATATAGGATTTTTGGAAAATCCTATAAGATTGTCAATATTTCTTGTAGGAGAATCATTTCTTCTATGAAAATTATCATTTTCCTATGGGATATTAATTTTTAAAGGTAAAAATCGCACCTGTCAAGTGAAACACACTAAAAACAAAAGTGGTTATATACTCTCTAGACAATGGTCTATCATTTGGTATGTATGAGTTTTTCCGAAACTGCATCTTAAGCGGGTGCAAAAATGCCACCTTGGCACTGGCATATTTATCCGGCACAGTGTTATAATCGTTTACAAGACAAAGAATTGTGTGCTCTGTATTCCACTTATAACTCGACGACTGGCACTCAAACTTTGGTTGACTATTAGAAATGCCTTTTTGAAGCATTATTAACATTTAAAAAAAACCATTGACCTAATTCGTATCCCTTTAAGGAGATTTATTTATTCTAAAAATGGATACGACCAAGTGGCCCTCTTAAATTTCTTTAATCGGGTATCACTGTTGCTGATTAAAGTTTTTCATGAAGAAAATTTACCAGATGTATGATTTTAGGCACTATCAGTAAATATACCACGTATCATCACTTGGAATATTTGACCAATACTGGTTTATTGAGACAGTAAGAGCCAAAATCTTCATATTGGATAGGATATACCTATTAATTAAGTACAAAAACGACAACATTTATATGTTGTTTGTCGAACACCCTTTTCTGAATTTTCGGGTAACGAGACTGACAGACTGACAGACTGTTAACCAACTTAATTGAATAACGTGATGCTGTCTGCAAGCGTTTTTATACATACTTTAAATAAATCACGTAAAAAAATAAAAGATTAATTGCACTTTTATACATTACGTTTTGATCTACAGCGAGAAAAGGGATTGCTGTGGAACCATCTTTGTTCGTGGGGGACCAATGTTCGTGGCTCTTTTGGTAACCCTTGTCTACAAATTTACATCTCCAGGAGCGTATATACAATCATTTGTTTATATTTATTAAAATTATCCCGAACTTGCTACCAACGAAAGTATGTCCACATGAACCAGGAAAGTTTTTGCTACTCACGAACATTGACCCCCACGAATTAAAATGATTCCACAGTATAGTAACATACCTAATGAATTGCTGATGTTGAAACTCGAAAATATACCCAGTAAGAAATAAAACGCCACTCTAGCCATTTTAGTAAACGTGTTTTCTAACAAAATTTGAGCGGAAAAATTACTCTCTTATTAGTACATGTATGCTATCATGGGATAGGAAACCGACAATCTTTGTCGATTATATCACACATTCCTTACATAAGTGTTTATGAACTTGAGACACACTTAACATACATTTAAGAACGAGAGAGAGAGAGAGAGAGAGAGAGAGAGAGAGAGAGAGAGAGAGAGAGAGAGAGAGAGAGAGAATCATAAATGACATTAGTTTTTCTATTAGTAACCAAATCTTTGCAAGTCGGCATGTTTACAACAACTGCGTACTTTATTCCTTTTTTTAAATCAAGAGGCCCAGAGACCTTAGTCTAAATCAGTCCTGGGTATCATCTATTGAAATGTATTTTTAAATGGACAGATCTGAACAATATATATTTTTGAGAGTGGGTGAAGAATAAAAAAATAACACTAACAAACCGACAACCATCTCAAAAATTCAATAAATGAAATACAAACTCAAAGCAGAGCAACACGTGCACGGACCTCCAAAAAGATAGAGGTAGGATCAGGTGCCTAGGAGGAGTGAGTATCCTCTGCTGACCGGGCACACCCGCCGTGTGCTCTTTTTCGTAATTGGGAAAAAACGGAAAAGTCCATAGACAATTAGGTGATTACATGTAATTATGGTCTAGCAATAAGTATGAAAAACGTCTGTCAGCATGCAACCCAGTGGAATATTGTATTTGCTGACAAGGTCGTTGTATCGTCCATAGAACTTACTAAAAGACGACTTCAAACGAAATTGTTGATAGTTCTGTTTTATCAACTTGTTTGTCAGTAGCTTGCCTCGCCTTAGAAACTGTTCATACGAAGAGCATGCTCTTGCCCTTGCGTATCGAAATACTGTAATAGTGGTTATTTACGCTGGTGGTTAAGTACGCGTTTTCTATGGTGAAAGGATACGCGTGGGTATTAAATACGCAGATGCGTGATTTACCACTCTTAAATTTTATTTTTTTTTACCATACGCGAGGTGGTATTTTACGCGGTTTCAAGCTTACCGCGTATCTAGTGTAAATTTACCCCACGCGTAAATAACCACTTTTACAGTAACTGAGAGAAAAAACACCATATGCAGATGATGAAGGTATATTGCTACATAAGTAAGGAAGTTAACAATAGAAAAATTGAGGTCATCGCGTTTATCATAAAGTTTTGTTGTTAGGTTACCATAAATGTCCATTTCCAGTAAAATATCCAAATATCAAACAGATGACGCTGACTCTGTGGTATCTTTTATTTCAAGTTCACTGGGATATATCGAGTTGACGTAAGTATGGAAATAACAATTGTTAATTGATAATAGTCGTCGATATACCTGAATGTTGAGTTGAAGGCCACAGCGAGTGATTTATTTTTTTCACGTACAATTTTTTTAATAAATTCTGCTTATTAAGAATACAAAATTAGGTCTGCTAACAATGGGGCACAATTGGTACTTGGTGAGAATCCCAACAGATTGTTGGAAGACTTGATTTCCAAAAACTACATAGATGTTGTCTATCAGAAACTCAAGCATCTTTTTAATGTCAATTTAAGAGTACTTGTGTGTGCAATCAGAATGGTTTTTAACAAAATAAGAAGCTTCGTGGTATGATGACTATAGGATGCACTAACACATCATAATTAGAGATGTCAACGATTACCCATGGCAAGTACTCGACTATCGTTTTATCATCGACTAAAATTTTCTCAGTCGACTATTAATATAATTGAAAGCATCTGAGTGTAAAAATCTTCAAGAAATACTAAGCGACAAATATTCGTGCGACCGAAAAATTAAGAAATGGTTTGTAAAGCCCCTTTCAGAATTGGCGCAAGAGCAGAAGCGACAAAATATTCGTGCGACCGAAAAAAAATTAGATATGGTTCATAAACTATTGCCGAAAAAATCGCATATGAAAAATTCGTACAATACGAAACTCGCACGGTGCTGAGCGACCGTTGTGCAATGTTGTATAATGAAAGCAAGTTTTGTACGAGAATTCGATAGGATCGCACGAATGACCAGATGATCGGACGATTGAACGTGTGCCAATGCGATATGACGAGCGGCGCTCGTCCGATCATGCGTTTCATCGTACGAATGCTCCTGCGAGTCAGAGAGGGTAGATATACTGCCCGTTTTCGATGTTCTTCAGTAGAAATAGTTGAATGCAAGAGAAGATACCGCCCAAGAAGATGACAAAAGCAACGTTAACAGCCAAAATTAGGGTCAATTGTTGCCTGAAACAGATTATGCTTATACTGTGTATACTGTATAAAGGAACTATTCGCCCCGTTTTATTTTCGCTCATTTCGCTCTTTTTGTCAGTTAGTTGATTAAGACTTGGGCGACTTCCAATGTCTCATATTATCTCTCTTTAACCATAACATAGTTGGGGCGAAGTAAAGACGAGCCAAAACCGTAAGTAGAAGCGAAAATGTCACGGTGCGAAAATAACCCTATATTCATTATATACTAATGTCAAAGTATGGAAACTGAAACCAACAAATCTTGCAATGATAGTAAAACGTTGTAAGATTACACGAGACTCGTTGAGCAACAGTCTCATGGTCGCACAACAGACGCATAAACAGCTGCAATTTATCTTACGATCTTTAAAAATCGTGCATCGCTCTTGTGAGTACACAAAACGATTTAAAACGTTCGGACTAATGTTCGTGCGTTACATTGCAATAATCTGGATCGCATTCGGTCACGTCTGAATAATGTGAATGTCCACTATTTTGAGGAGACTTAATGCGACCCAAGTGTTCGTGCAATGTATGCGATAGCTCGTACGAAGCCAACAAAGTTCGATCGCAAAGTGCTGTAAAGTGCTCGTGTGCCAACTGTGAAAGCGACTTAACGCATGTAATAGAGTAGACAGATATGTGCTTGATTTGATATTTCTTTTGACGTTACATATCAATCCAGTTTATTACAATTATTGTAAAAATGTTTGTACAAAATATCATATTACATGAACACATGTAGTTATAAAATTTTCTCGCATTATCACCAGTGTAAGATCAGTTTGTCCATTGTGAGACAGCAGTGTAAGATTTTTCTGTCTTACACTGTGTATTACTGCGCCGCTTGAAAATAAACAAAAGTGTTCTGCTGTAACTAAATGATAAATGCTGAACTGAGCTAATCTATATATTGTTGGTTTGTATATTTGACTACAATGTATCAAATTTTCATTGAAAAAATTATCGCATGCTCTCTTCTTTACTTGCACTATTTGTAGCATGCAGAGGGATTAATCGAAAGTTAACATTTAGACCTCAAAAGAAAAAGTTGCAGACATCGTTTTTTATGTAAAATAATACGAGAAAAATAATCATTCATTATATACTCGTGTGGTATAGTAAAAAAACATCTCGGGGACAAGATTCACGGTCTAGGACTCGGCAAAGCCTCGTCCTAGACTGTGAATCTTGTCCCCGAGATGGAATTTCACTATCCCACACTCGTAATAATGAATGATTCTATTAATCTCAAGGTTCTGTTTTAAGATTAATAGTTAAGAAGTATGGGTGATTTAATTAATTAAGGAATAAGGAATCATTCTTTAAGTATTATGAGGTGATAATTTTGGTCGGGGTGTGATCAAACAGGAAAAAGATTTGATCACGCCCCGACCGAAATTATCACCCCATAATATTCAAATAATGATTCCTTCTTACTTATATTTATATAATTTTCAGCAATAATACGATTAAATATCAAAATACAAATAAGCAAATCCCGCTTTCGCCCCAATTATATTGTACGTCATTTGAATTTATTGAACTGTATAGTACAAAATCGATACGTTGTGTATTCACAGGCAAAATACTAAAATATGTAAATACATTGCAACAAGACGCATTAGACTGATCTGAAGAGATGTATATAACTCAATAAGATGTATCAGCGTCAGAATCCATAAGGGTCTTTGTAAACATAACACAGAAAAAAACTAGATGCTGTCATTAGACAGTAATACCCGCACCAAGTGTTTGCCCCTAAATAACAGTTTTAGTAAAAACAAAGGCCACGTGCACATAATACACCATCATCGGAACCCACAGGTTTTCTATCCGTTACACTGCATGCAGTATAACGGATAGAAAACCTGTGGGTTCCGACGATGATAATACACATGAGCGGCCCTTTATGTACAGTTGTGGTTGAACTGTTTGCATGTGAATTTTCAGTTAATCAATAATCTTTTCATTTCATAGAAAGTATGGTCTATATAATTATTACAAACAAAATTTAATTAGGTTGCCGGCTTAATTTAGATTTGCTTCTAGGTGCCAACATCATCGCGTGCACAGATTTAGAGAAGGGATTGGAGTGGGGGGAGGGGGGGGCGGGGTCCAGACCCTCCCACCCTTGAAAAAAATAATTTATATTAATACATTATATTAATACATGTAGTAAAATTACCAAACAATACACCTCGGACGGGACCCCAATCCCCCTACCCCCTGCAAACACAGTTACATACTACTTTGCCACCCCCCCCCCTCGACACACACTCCTCATGGATAAAGAAACATCAGAATATTTTGATAACAACGAAAGCCTGTACATGTAGTAAAGTGCATTATAATCAAAATTCTTTCACAGTGACGTTTTATAATTTTAAATTTTTACAATACAGGTATGTAGCAAAAAAAGATAAATTTTCAAAATTTTGGAATCTGAAGTAAAAAATAGAAAAGCCCCAGCAGCATTTGAACTCTCTATACAGACATGTAGTTAACGCTCTAACCCATTGCACTTCACTGTTAGGTAACATTATTTTGGGGGGAATTATTATATTTATACTTTTTTGTTTATTTCTGCAATAGGGAGTTCATTACAATATGCAGGTGTCCTGTACGTACATGTACCACCTTAAAGCTGAAATGTGTGCTTTACATATTTTTACCGAATAAAACAGTACAAGGGGTTTAAAAGAATAAAGTCATGAAAATACATGCATGTAACAAGAAAATGTTCTTTGTCCGAAGTTACGTACACAACACAGGTCTACAGGTCGCATTACCGGGTACTAGTTTTACCCAGCTCTTCAGTTATAGATGGCTTTCACGTGGTGTACATAACGGTATGTGTTTTCCATGTGCAGAATAGGATTAATTAACATGCATAAACATTTCTTTTGTGATGATCAGCTAATTAATGGATTCATATTGTGCTCTAATTGGATTATCATTATGATGTTGACCAATATAGGTAAGCATAATACATGTAGTACTCGCACAATATTATGAGACACCGGTATACATATGTATTACTTTCACTTTCTAAATAAGTGATCTCCCTTTGCCAGCATACTGTATCATCATCTTTTTTAAAATTATCTAAATAAGCTCATCATTGTAACATAATATCCTATCACATTTGTACAGTTTCTGTCATTTTAATTGCAAAAGTTATTTTTTCATTTGTCAGATTTAAATATTAAGTTGACCCCATATTGACCCTGTGACAGTTTGTATTAAATTTGTGTATTACATTTAAATAAGTGTAGAGACTTATCATGTCTTTATGAGTTTTAGTTAATAGGGAGGAAAGGGTCTTTTTTCTTAATGTATTATGATGCATCAAATAAAATGTAGGCCATGATGTTCTGACCCAATGAAACAGGAAAATACCATTAATCTTGAAAACTGTTGAGATCCCCACCACTAAACCAACTATATTCTTGTTTCTAAAATCATTATGATGCATCAAATGGTGTAAGTACATGACCCCCAGGAGTTGTCTTTAAACCACCCCCACCCCTCTGAAATAGGAAATGATGAAATACTTTGATAATTCTTAACTTTTGAGATCCCCCATATTTATTCTTGCTCTGTTGTGCGCATCAAATTGTATATAGGTTATGCCCCCTTGGAGACACCCTGACTTTCCAGAACTGGATATAATAAAGTATTTTATCTTATTCATATGTATAGTGTTTGATCCATGTGGGTAATTTCTAGCCTATTGATGACCCTGCTTTGTTTAGGATTACAATTGCCCCGAATACATATAACATTTTGTTTATATCTTATCGATAAGAATTAAAAAGCAATTTCCTAAATCTTTATGTGCATCTAGAGAAAAATACCAATCAAGAAATGATTTAAAATTTGCTACTGTACACATGTTAGAATGTATTAAGGTGGCTCACTACACCTTGAAATATTTTCTCAAATCAGCAGAAAATTACTTGATTATGATAGATATCATAATGGATAAGAAGTATTTAAGTCAAATAGGCAAAAAAATGTGCAATTTTGGATGAAAAATTACATTTTAGAAAATTTAATTCAGTAAACTTGAACAAAAGCTCCAGGCGGATTCAAACTCATGATCTGCGTTTCAGAAACCCAATACTTTAACCACTGAGCTACGACAATATACAACCGAATCGAACGATATTAACAGTTTAACAAAACATTTAAATCGCCATCTTGTGACGTAGTGTCTTAAAAATTATAAGTCTAGGTGTAGTGAGGTACCTTAAAGAAGACTCTGAATCTGATGGGGGGTGTGGAGGATAAACATTTAATTTTAATCATTTATTGTTATTAATTTTAACTAGAATAATTGGCAGAAAATAAGACTTCTGATGGTTTACCGGTATTCCCCGAACGGCTACTCGCCAAAACAAACACCTAATTATTTTAGGCAATTATGGGGTCCTCTAAGGGGGTACAGGTAGAATGTACCTGTGTCCACCTGGATTCCCCTAATCAGTTAAATTAGCATAAATTCAGAAAAAATAAATGCATGTTTCTATAAATGTAGTAATACACATTTTTTAAACCTACATCAATGTTGCAGTTTTCAGTCATTTTTGTAAAATTCTGTTACTTTTCAACAACATGTATTACATGTATATATACTAGTATGCTGTAATTTAGTACCTTTTTATATCGAAAAGACTCAATTTTAAGTCCCAAGGTGAATGATACTGTGATAGTGGGTTGTCCCAAAGATTAACAAGTCCACTTAAGGGTTCTTCATTTATTCAGATATAGAGATTAAAGGATTCTATTGGCTATAGTAAACCACCTGATCATGTGCACATGTATTAAAGTGACCATACAGGTGAAATGCCTTAAGGCTATAAAATATCAGAAGCCACTAGAATAGATAATTAAATAATAATTACTTGATAGGTGCATAAAAGACAGGGAGTTATAGGGATAATAGTCTGTTTCTAAATATGTACATGTAAAATATAAATGAGTGGAGGATGAAGATGATGATGTTGATGAAATATGAATAATGTATGAATTTAATTATTATCATAATGTAACAGAGACACTTATTGCCTCTGCTGGGGTTTGGACCCGGGTCCTCTGGCACGCCAGTCCAGCACTCTACCGATCGAGCTAAAGGGTTAACCCACTAGCCAGAGCTAGTAGGAATGCCTTATACCTGACTCTACCACAATAAAATGCACCCTATTACAATACCAATCATTTTATCTTTCTAATTATCCATGTATATTTTATAATTTTTGTTACTTTGATTAACATATCAGAATCAGCACCCATAATCAACCACACCACCCCAGTCCGAGCCATTACATGTAATCTGTTTTAGCTCTCTCTCTCTCTCTCTCTCTCTCTCTCTCTCTCTCTCTCTCTCTCTATCTTCTGGTGTTTCGATGCTTTCTTGTGATGAGTCTCTCTCCATGTGTAACATTTAACTAATTCTGATCATATCTCAATAGATCATTTGTCAATTATGCAAGGTATTATGTGATTTTTTTTTAAGAAAAACATTTTTTACCAGTTTATAAAACTTTTAGACCCCAAATTATATTTTAATTTTAATACATCATTCAACAATTAAGAAAAGTGTAAATGTAAGTTTTTTTTTTTATTTTAAGCAAAAATAAATGCAAGGTTTTTTATTTTAAGAGAAAAAACCGTCATTTTATTTAAAGTCTAAGTAGGGATACATACATACAGAAAATTTTTCCAGGGGAAGGGGGGGGGGGCAACAGTTATTTGAGTTTGCCGGGGGGGGGGGGGGTCCGAAGCATTTTTTCGGCAATTTTTTAAATTAAATGTAATTTAAAGAAATTTGAATTTTGAAGGGGGGATCTGGACCCCTGACCCCCCTCTAGATCTGCACATGGGATAAATGTTAATTTCATGCTACTATTTGTCTACCAGGATTAAATTAAATTTTTCAAAATCTTATTGCACATCTATAGGACAGTCCCTATCATATCTCAAGATATTATGTATCTATTTATTAAATCATAAGAGGAGTTCTGGGATCTAGGTTTTTTTAGGAGTGATAAACGTCAATTTTCTGCTATTATTTGACTCCCTAGAGGAAATTTAAATTTTTAAAACCTTACTGCATATCTTTAGGACAGCCTCTATCATATCCCAGGATATGATGTGTTTATTCATTAAATCATAAGAGGAGTTCTGGGATCTGGGTTTATTTATGAGTGATAAACGTCAATTTTCTGCTATTATTTGACTCCCTAGATGAAATTTAATTTTTAAAACCTTACTGCACATCTTTAGGAAAGCCTCTATCATATCCCAAGATAAGATGTGTTTATTCATCAAATCCTAAGAGGAGTTCTGGGATGTAGGTTTTGTTTAGGAGAGATAAACGTCAATTTTTTGCTACTATTTGACTTTCTGGATGAAATTAAAATTTCTAAAACCTTATTGCACATCTATAGGACAGCCCCCATCATATCCCAAGAGATGACAGAGCTACTCCAAAAGTTGTAAAAGGAGTTATGGGAACCATACTTTTTTTGCAAAAAAACGTCATTTTTTGTTGCCCACTGATCCCTGTGTTGAAAAAAAAATTTCTGAAACCTGATCACACTTCAAAATGACACCCCCAATCATATTCTAGAAGATCATTTGGCTACTGCCAAAAAAAAATGACGTTTTTTAAATCAGTTTTTTTGTAAAAAAAACGTCATTTTTCAGCCACCAAATGACCCCCAGGGCAAATTTGAAATTTCCGAAACCTTATTGCGCATCTATAGGATACCCCAAAACATATTCCAAAAGATGATTTGTCTATTGTTGAAAATGTAGGAGGAGTTCGAGGAAGAAGGTTTTTTGTGAAAAAACGTCATTTTTTTACCAATTATTTGACCCCCAGGACTACCAGAGAATTTTTGAAACCTTTTTACAAAACAACATGATACCCCAAATCAAACTCCAAGAGTTCAGTTTGCTGGTTTATAAGATGTAAGAGCAGTTTGAGAAAGTAAAACGTGACAGACGGACGGACGGACGGACGGACGGACGGACGGAACAGGACAACAACAATATACCCGAACTTTCTTTAGAAAGTGCGGGTATAATGAAACAAACACATAAATGAATGAAAGTTACTTTTACTTATAACCTAAAACGTTACATATAAATACAAATATTTCTTTGCAAAGGCTCAACTAAATTAGAATACCAAAAACAAATCACACAAAATAAAAAAAAAGCATAGTGTTTGTTGTTTACATAAAAGTACATACAGGGTGTCCCAGAATATCTGATAAAATTTGAAATTCGTATAAATAAAATAATATACATGTATGGTCAAAACTTGTAAATTGTGACTCAAATAAAGAGTACAATTTTTTAATTTTTTCCACAAAAAAGGTTTGGGAGAAAAATGTTCTTTTATTTAAATTATGATGTCACAAAGTTGCATCATTAAAAATGCCTTACTGCAAATGAAAAAGGAAGTAACGAACGACAAGTATCCTCGGGGACAGACTGTCCACCAGCAGAGGTACATGTTCGGTGGTTAAAATGAAAAATATATCTTTGGTTGAATTGAATTTTAATCAAGATAAATCGGAGAAGAGAGCGGGCATCTTTCGTTTTTAAACTGTATTATCAAACACAGACTCCAAATATAGTTGAACAAGTTATAAAAACAGAATACTCTTGGAAAAATTGACTCAACAAGCAACTGATTCTTTTAATTGTGAGAAGATTTGAAGAAATGAGATCAATGCAGTGGCTGTTGGAGAGAATTTTGCTCATCGACTTAACGTCGTCATTGATAAAAAAGGACGTCATTTGGAGCACTCTCTTTAAATTTGTTGTGTTTTTATAAGCAACGCCCAATTTGTCAAAAACTTATGAATGTTTTTTAAATATGTGGTGTAAAACTTTACCTCATATACATTTATAAAGATGCATTTGACTTTTTGTTAAATAAACTTAAACAAACGCTATTCAAAGAGTAAATGGTATCATATATTATGGGACACCCTGTAGTCCCAAAACGGCAAAGCTTAACGGACAACATAACAATTTTTATTTACAACCGCTGTGTTTCAAATCGCGTGATACTATTACGTTGTACTGTCTCAGAAGAACCAATGAATTCCCACCACGGTAACATTTGTATAATCCTTCGTTTCTCGAGGTGACGGAGTTTAACACCAGTTCGCCAGAGGTTTCAACATAGCTTCCATCATTATTCATGATCATCCCCTTAAGGCCATCCTGCAGAAAAAGTTGAACAAATAAATGGGTCAACGGGTCAAATGATAAAATAATATATAACTTTTGAAACAAGACATTATATAAAAGGATCAGCAAAATTAGGATATGAATAAAGGTTAGTCAACGAATTGATGAAATACAATCTGACAGGCTGCGTTGAATACACATAACAAAGCCGTTGGAAGTAGGTGTCTCTATTGTTCTTATGACAGTTTGTACTCACTTTAAATCTGTTGGATGTATATTTAATACTCGATATTGTTTTTGGGAGTTGATTTTAATCAACTCTCCTATGCAGTTACTCTGGCAAACCGAAAGTGAAACAGTGTTTGGACCTAAGCACAAATCATCACCGCTGACAAGAGTTAGTTCTTGAAATAATAGATAAATTCGGTGTAATGTATGCTGAACCATTGTTTTTCAAGAAAACGTATTTATAAATACCTTGAAAATAGTCAGATTTTAAATAGTACGAACAAATTAGATATTGTTTGGAGTCGTATGTATTCCTACGCCAGAGCGTTCAACCAGACGCTCGGCTGTCTCCGTAAATCTCCGACAGAGAGTCTCTCTTGGTAGTCGGAGATTAACGGAGACAGCCGAGCGTCTGGTTGAACGATACTATAGTTCAATATTGCTTGAATCCAGACATGTGTACAATTTTTATAAATATTTCGATTACTGATTTATAGTTTGATGGAATTAATTATATCTTTAAATATTACACAACATGATTCATATGGGGTTTTCTCGAAATTCTTGTCGGAAAAGTCCGAGAATTCATATTTTAAAAATGTACGTAATTTAAATAGAGATTAGAAATTACTTGTCATGCTAAAAACATATCGTTGATTCTAAAATAAATAATAATCGATAAAATCAACTCCCGTCAGTACTTCAGTACTTTGATTAATATTAAGCAATCCGAATAAAACGTTAGTAACATTTAGGACTTTTGATGAGTGTACATTGGTGGTATTTCTTAGAAGAAAAAGTTGCATTTGTGTAATAATTGTGTAGTCCTTTCACTGAGTTATACAATGAGTTGATTTATTCTGAAGCAACTCATATTTTAAAAAAAAATCTGCACATAGTCGGACTAGTAGTAAGTGTTTACCAATGTAATGTTTTTACTTTATAAAATAAACACATTCGTTTTTCTTGCAGTTGGCCAAGGGGTGACTGATTTCCGTCTTACTTTCAAATGGTTTAGATTTTGACTTCTGGTTGCAACTAGAGACCTTGGCCTTTGCTGGATATAAGAAACACCTCTAGTTTGGTTGAATTTCGCCGAAAGCTTTTAGATTTTTTAGGTTGTCGATGGAAGTGACGATACACTTATAAAAAAGAAAATCCAAATGTTAAAATAAAGTTTCATTCGGATTGCTAAATACATAAAACAATGTCGAGGATGAAATAAACAACATATTTAAAGTGAGTACAACCTGTCATAGGGAAAAATCCAGGCACTTACATTCCAACGGCTCTGGTTCTATCCCCTATAGACGTTCTGTCCATTTTAAGTGTTTAAAAATGCTACTAAAGACTAATACAAGTTGCAAAATGTTGCCAATCATATAAAGCACGCACAAAAAAATACCTATTTCTTATTTTGAGGCTTCGTCATGGGTAAATGTAATTGATTGCAATCGGTATTGTCTTTTTTTCATATTTTTTCATATTATTTTATTACGTAATTTTCAGCACATTCTATTTATCAAGGTAAACAACGTAGAATTTTTTAATGTATATCATGAGCTTACATGAATGTTCCACCATTTGATACGTCTTTATTCAAGAATTATCAGATAGTTATTTAAACATTTCACTTTATACGATATTGATTATACAGCGATGGTAAAACTAGTATAATATGGTGGACCAAATTAAAATCATGCAGTCAGTAGGTTTTGTTGAGAGAACTTTTCCTAGTTCTTGTAGGTTACATCTGAATTATTTTTCTCTGTAAAATTGAACATCGTGTTTCGATTCGATGTGTTTTTAAATTAAACGCATTTCGCCCATGCTAATTACACGTACCTCTTACACGATTGTTTATAATATGACGCAATAAAGAACATCGTCCTCGAACATAAGAGATTTTTAAAAAATAAAAAAGTAAGGTAAATTTTTTAACGAACCTCTGTATAGCAACTCAATCTTTTTGTCTCTCCGCACTTTACTTTAATGTAAATTGGCGTAATGTCACTTGACTTAGTCGTCCTGCATTCAATCTCGTGAAACAAACCTAAACAAAGCAAATACAATATTCACAATAATGTAACTTTGGTCTTATAATCACTCGATATCTTAAAATTACTGTAACAATATACTTACTGAGAGAGACTCCAATAAAGCAGACAAAGAACGGAAGTCTTTTACCAAGCATTTTGTCTCGATCGTGTTTCAATCTGTTTCTGTCTACTCCTCTGGTGTTCTTATAAATATATAGCAAAACTAGCTCACGTGATAAAATCGCCCTTTCTAAGTGGAGGTTCCAACAATTTTGTTACATGTAAATAATTGCTATATTTATGATTTTGCTTGAAATTGACAGCAAAAAACAAAATCATTATTCAAAAAGTGATATAAACATGAATTCTAAGAAAGATTTAAGCTTTTTAAAAAAATATATCTATCTATATGATTAACCCTTTTACAGCGTGTCTGCATATGTGAGAGTTAAAACATTACATTCATTGCCCGAGGACTCTGATTCGGTATCTATACTAATAAAATGATTATAGTTTGTATCCTCAAGTATTGTTACTTCCTCACTAGATACATTGGTTGTGTGTATGAATATCAATAACAATGGCGCATGTCGTGTTCTTTAAAAAGCTCAATATAATACTACAGTCTGTCCCAATTTATTGCTTCCATCACTTTTTGATAAATTTTAATAAAAATACACATATATGTGAAAGAAGTACAGATAAAATCGATGAAATGGAAAATATCCAAGATATTTTCATTAACAAATTATCCCTTTTCACTCATAAAAGTTTACAGTACGAAAACAAATTTCTTACGGAGATTTATAATGGGAAATGTTTACATCTTTTCTCCATTCGGAAGTACTCGGGACACCTCGAGCAATTTTTCAACGTTATCATACGGACTTATTAATGACTGATGCAATGCAAAATTCCCGTAGACTTTCTATTTTGGAATGTGTATTGAAACCTGAAGCGGTAGCGGGGACGTTTCAATCAAATCTGGACATTTTTCATATTAGTGGATGAACGTAGTTTGAGCACAAAGGTTAAAATTTTAATATTTTGGTTTCAAGAGCTGTAAGATTGATTCATATATATATATATATATATATATATATATATATATATATATATATATATATATATAAAATAAAAAATAACAGAAAGCCGATTCAAAACTTTACCGGTTTCATTGATATCTTCATTGATATTATTTTCTTTTTTCACACAAAATTTTCTGCTCATGTTTAACTAATCCATATATGATTCGAGAGTACATATATAAGTAACTTATGTTATAATATTACACAGCACTCCTTTAGTTTAAATAAAGAGTGTTATCATGGCAACAAACATTGGTGTAACCTGTTTATCGGTACCCGTTTCTATAACGTTTGGCCAATCATTTAAACACGTGCATGAATTTAACATCAATCGTAATTAAACGTCCAGCATATAAATTGAATTTGTTAAAAGATAATATATTTCTTGCTGTCCTAATTTTTAGATCTTGACTGATTTATTATAAGGAAGCCCTATTCACCAGTGAAAATAAATATTTTTTTTTATAAAACAGCTTACAACCTACATAAAAGTTGTTTGTTCCGGTACAAAATAAACAATCGTAAACACAGTGGAGAACGCATTAAAATGGTAAATCTTATTCCTTTCATATATGGATAAATATTCCTATTTTTTTTAAAATCCACCCCTTCCAAAAAAAGTAACAAAATATCAAAGAAAAATATAAAACCAAAAAAAAAAATATATATATATATAGTTATTGAAAAAAATCCTCTGACTACGCTGAAGACTGATAGATGTATTAGTTGTAAAAAGGCTCAAAGCTTTTCCCTGTAAACTCACATTTAGACTACGTTTTTAATATTTTTTGCTAGGAAGTCCAACTAAATCTAAAGTAAAATTCACTGGCCGAAAATGAATAATTATATATTGGCTGCGTGCACACATTTACAGTCTATCAATGTCATAAACAAGGCAACAGTAGTTGCGTTTGTAAATTACGAGTAATACAAGCCGGTCGGAAATGAATGCAAGTGTCACCATTTAGATCCCCAATAATTAATTGGCTCCGTGAAGCCAAAACTTACTGTAATATGCTGTGTCCTTATTAAGTTTTGGAGTATATTTGGAAATGGGTAAGAATTGAAAGAGTGGGTGAGTACTTATAAAAGGTCATATATATATATATATATATATATATATATATATATATATATATATATATATATATATATATATATATGACCTTTTATAAGTACTCACCCACTCTTTCAATTCTTACCCATTTCCAAATATACTCCAAAACTTAATAAGGACACAGCATATTACAGTAAGTTTTGGCTTCACGGAGCCAATTAATTATTGGGGATCTAAATGGTGACACTTGCATTCATTTCCGACCGGCTTGTATTACTCGTAATTTACAAACGCAACTACTGTTGCCTTGTTTATGACATTGATAGACTGTAAATGTGTGCACGCAGCCAATATATAATTATTCATTTTCGGCCAGTGAATTTTACTTTAGATTTAGTTGGACTTCCTAGCAAAAAATATTAAAAACGTAGTCTAAATGTGAGTTTACAGGGAAAAGCTTTGAGCCTTTTTACAACTAATACATCTATCAGTCTTCAGCGTAGTCAGAGGATTTTTTTCAATAACTATATATATATATATTTTTTTTTTGGTTTTATATTTTTCTTTGATATTTTGTTACTTTTTTTGGAAGGGGTGGATTTTAAAAAAAATAGGAATATTTATCCATATATGAAAGGAATAAGATTTACCATTTTAATGCGTTCTCCACTGTGTTTACGATTGTTTATTTTGTACCGGAACAAACAACTTTTATGTAGGTTGTAAGCTGTTTTATAAAAAAAAATATTTATTTTCACTGGTGAATAGGGCTTCCTTATAATAAATCAGTCAAGATCTAAAAATTAGGACAGCAAGAAATATATTATCTTTTAACAAATTCAATTTATATGCTGGACGTTTAATTACGATTGATGTTAAATTCATGCACGTGTTTCAATGATTGGCCAAACGTTATAGAAACGGGTACCGATAAACAGGTTACACCAATGTTTGTTGCCATGATAACACTCTTTATTTAAACTAAAGGAGTGCTGTGTAATATTATAACATAAGTTACTTATATATGTACTCTCGAATCATATATGGATTAGTTAAACATGAGCAGAAAATTTTGTGTGAAAAAAGAAAATAATATCAATGAAGATATCAATGAAACCGGTAAAGTTTTGAATCGGCTTTCTGTTATTTTTTATTTTATATATATATATATATATATATATATATATATATATATATATATATATATATATATATATATGAATCAATCTTACAGCTCTTGAAACCAAAATATTAAAATTTTAACCTTTGTGCTCAAACTACGTTCATCCACTAATATGAAAAATGTCCAGATTTGATTGAAACGTCCCCGCTACCGCTTCAGGTTTCAATACACATTCCAAAATAGAAAGTCTACGGGAATTTTGCATTGCATCAGTCATTAATAAGTCCGTATGATAACGTTGAAAAATTGCTCGAGGTGTCCCGAGTACTTCCGAATGGAGAAAAGATGTAAACATTTCCCATTATAAATCTCCGTAAGAAATTTGTTTTCGTACTGTAAACTTTTATGAGTGAAAAGGGATAATTTGTTAATGAAAATATCTTGGATATTTTCCATTTCATCGATTTTATCTGTACTTCTTTCACATATATGTGTATTTTTATTAAAATTTATCAAAAAGTGATGGAAGCAATAAATTGGGACAGACTGTAGTATTATATTGAGCTTTTTAAAGAACACGACATGCGCCATTGTTATTGATATTCATACACACAACCAATGTATCTAGTGAGGAAGTAACAATACTTGAGGATACAAACTATAATCATTTTATTAGTATAGATACCGAATCAGAGTCCTCGGGCAATGAATGTAATGTTTTAACTCTCACATATGCAGACACGCTGTAAAAGGGTTAATCATATAGATAGATATATTTTTTTAAAAAGCTTAAATCTTTCTTAGAATTCATGTTTATATCACTTTTTGAATAATGATTTTGTTTTTTGCTGTCAATTTCAAGCAAAATCATAAATATAGCAATTATTTACATGTAACAAAATTGTTGGAACCTCCACTTAGAAAGGGCGATTTTATCACGTGAGCTAGTTTTGCTATATATTTATAAGAACACCAGAGGAGTAGACAGAAACAGATTGAAACACGATCGAGACAAAATGCTTGGTAAAAGACTTCCGTTCTTTGTCTGCTTTATTGGAGTCTCTCTCAGTAAGTATATTGTTACAGTAATTTTAAGATATCGAGTGATTATAAGACCAAAGTTACATTATTGTGAATATTGTATTTGCTTTGTTTAGGTTTGTTTCACGAGATTGAATGCAGGACGACTAAGTCAAGTGACATTACGCCAATTTACATTAAAGTAAAGTGCGGAGAGACAAAAAGATTGAGTTGCTATACAGAGGTTCGTTAAAAAATTTACCTTACTTTTTTATTTTTTAAAAATCTCTTATGTTCGAGGACGATGTTCTTTATTGCGTCATATTATAAACAATCGTGTAAGAGGTACGTGTAATTAGCATGGGCGAAATGCGTTTAATTTAAAAACACATCGAATCGAAACACGATGTTCAATTTTACAGAGAAAAATAATTCAGATGTAACCTACAAGAACTAGGAAAAGTTCTCTCAACAAAACCTACTGACTGCATGATTTTAATTTGGTCCACCATATTATACTAGTTTTACCATCGCTGTATAATCAATATCGTATAAAGTGAAATGCTTAAATAACTATCTGATAATTCTTGAATAAAGACGTATCAAATGGTGGAACATTCATGTAAGCTCATGATATACATTAAAAAATTCTACGTTGTTTACCTTGATAAATAGAATGTGCTGAAAATTACGTAATAAAATAATATGAAAAAATATGAAAAAAAGACAATACCGATTGCAATCAATTACATTTACCCATGACGAAGCCTCAAAATAAGAAATAGGTATTTTTTTGTGCGTGCTTTATATGATTGGCAACATTTTGCAACTTGTATTAGTCTTTAGTAGCATTTTTAAACACTTAAAATGGACAGAACGTCTATAGGGGATAGAACCAGAGCCGTTGGAATGTAAGTGCCTGGATTTTTCCCTATGACAGGTTGTACTCACTTTAAATATGTTGTTTATTTCATCCTCGACATTGTTTTATGTATTTAGCAATCCGAATGAAACTTTATTTTAACATTTGGATTTTCTTTTTTATAAGTGTATCGTCACTTCCATCGACAACCTAAAAAATCTAAAAGCTTTCGGCGAAATTCAACCAAACTAGAGGTGTTTCTTATATCCAGCAAAGGCCAAGGTCTCTAGTTGCAACCAGAAGTCAAAATCTAAACCATTTGAAAGTAAGACGGAAATCAGTCACCCCTTGGCCAACTGCAAGAAAAACGAATGTGTTTATTTTATAAAGTAAAAACATTACATTGGTAAACACTTACTACTAGTCCGACTATGTGCAGATTTTTTTTTAAAATATGAGTTGCTTCAGAATAAATCAACTCATTGTATAACTCAGTGAAAGGACTACACAATTATTACACAAATGCAACTTTTTCTTCTAAGAAATACCACCAATGTACACTCATCAAAAGTCCTAAATGTTATTAACGTTTTATTCGGATTGCTTAATATTAATCAAAGTACTGAAGTACTGACGGGAGTTGATTTTATCGATTATTATTTATTTTAGAATCAACGATATGTTTTTAGCATGACAAGTAATTTCTAATCTCTATTTAAATTACGTACATTTTTAAAATATGAATTCTCGGACTTTTCCGACAAGAATTTCGAGAAAACCCCATATGAATCATGTTGTGTAATATTTAAAGATATAATTAATTCAATCAAACTATAAATCAGTAATCGAAATATTTATAAAAATTGTACACATGTCTGGATTCAAGCAATATTGAACTATAGTATCGTTCAACCAGACGCTCGGCTGTCTCCGTTAATCTCCGACTACCAAGAGAGACTCTCTGTCGGAGATTTACGGAGACAGCCGAGCGTCTGGTTGAACGCTCTGGCGTAGGAATACATACGACTCCAAACAATATCTAAATTGTTCGTACTATTTAAAATCTGACTATTTTCAAGGTATTTATAAATACGTTTTCTTGAAAAACAATGGTTCAGCATACATTACACCGAATTTATCTATTATTTCAAGAACTAACTCTTGTCAGCGGTGATGATTTGTGCTTAGGTCCAAACACTGTTTCACTTTCGGTTTGCCAGAGTAACTGCATAGGAGAGTTGATTAAAATCAACTCCCAAAAACAATATCGAGTATTAAATATACATCCAACAGATTTAAAGTGAGTACAAACTGTCATAAGAACAATAGAGACACCTACTTCCAACGGCTTTGTTATGTGTATTCAACGCAGCCTGTCAGATTGTATTTCATCAATTCGTTGACTAACCTTTATTCATATCCTAATTTTGCTGATCCTTTTATATAATGTCTTGTTTGAAAATGTTATATATTATTTTATCATTTGACCCGTTGACCCATTTATTTGTTCAACTTTTTCTGCAGGATGGCCTTAAGGGGATGATCATGAATAATGATGGAAGCTATGTTGAAACCTCTGGCGAACTGGTGTTAAACTCCGTCACCTCGAGAAACGAAGGATTATACAAATGTTACCGTGGTGGGAATTCATTGGTTCTTCTGAGACAGTACAACGTAATAGTATCACGCGATTTGAAACACAGCGGTTGTAAATAAAAATTGTTATGTTGTCCGTTAAGCTTTGCCGTTTTGGGACTACAGGGTGTCCCATAATATATGATACCATTTACTCTTTGAATAGCGTTTGTTTAAGTTTATTTAACAAAAAGTCAAATGCATCTTTATAAATGTATATGAGGTAAAGTTTTACACCACATATTTAAAAAACATTCATAAGTTTTTGACAAATTGGGCGTTGCTTATAAAAACACAACAAATTTAAAGAGAGTGCTCCAAATGACGTCCTTTTTTATCAATGACGACGTTAAGTCGATGAGCAAAATTCTCTCCAACAGCCACTGCATTGATCTCATTTCTTCAAATCTTCTCACAATTAAAAGAATCAGTTGCTTGTTGAGTCAATTTTTCCAAGAGTATTCTGTTTTTATAACTTGTTCAACTATATTTGGAGTCTGTGTTTGATAATACAGTTTAAAAACGAAAGATGCCCGCTCTCTTCTCCGATTTATCTTGATTAAAATTCAATTCAACCAAAGATATATTTTTCATTTTAACCACCGAACATGTACCTCTGCTGGTGGACAGTCTGTCCCCGAGGATACTTGTCGTTCGTTACTTCCTTTTTCATTTGCAGTAAGGCATTTTTAATGATGCAACTTTGTGACATCATAATTTAAATAAAAGAACATTTTTCTCCCAAACCTTTTTTGTGGAAAAAATTAAAAAATTGTACTCTTTATTTGAGTCACAATTTACAAGTTTTGACCATACATGTATATTATTTTATTTATACGAATTTCAAATTTTATCAGATATTCTGGGACACCCTGTATGTACTTTTATGTAAACAACAAACACTATGCTTTTTTTTTATTTTGTGTGATTTGTTTTTGGTATTCTAATTTAGTTGAGCCTTTGCAAAGAAATATTTGTATTTATATGTAACGTTTTAGGTTATAAGTAAAAGTAACTTTCATTCATTTATGTGTTTGTTTCATTTTTTTCTGTGTTATGTTTACAAAGACCCTTATGGATTCTGACGCTGATACATCTTATTGAGTTATATACATCTCTTCAGATCAGTCTAATGCGTCTTGTTGCAATGTATTTACATATTTTAGTATTTTGCCTGTGAATACACAACGTATCGATTTTGTACTATACAGTTCAATAAATTCAAATGACGTACAATATAATTGGGGCGAAAGCGGGATTTGCTTATTTGTATTTTGATATTTAATCGTATTATTGCTGAAAATTATATAAATATAAGTAAGAAGGAATCATTATTTGAATATTATGGGGTGATAATTTCGGTCGGGGCGTGATCAAATCTTTTTCCTGTTTGATCACACCCCGACCAAAATTATCACCTCATAATACTTAAAGAATGATTCCTTATTCCTTAATTAATTAAATCACCCATACTTCTTAACTATTAATCTTAAAACAGAACCTTGAGATTAATAGAATCATTCATTATTACGAGTGTGGGATAGTGAAATTCCATCTCGGGGACAAGATTCACAGTCTAGGACGAGGCTTTGCCGAGTCCTAGACCGTGAATCTTGTCCCCGAGATGTTTTTTTACTATACCACACGAGTATATAATGAATGATTATTTTTCTCGTATTATTTTACATAAAAAACGATGTCTGCAACTTTTTCTTTTGAGGTCTAAATGTTAACTTTCGATTAATCCCTCTGCATGCTACAAATAGTGCAAGTAAAGAAGAGAGCATGCGATAATTTTTTCAATGAAAATTTGATACATTGTAGTCAAATATACAAACCAACAATATATAGATTAGCTCAGTTCAGCATTTATCATTTAGTTACAGCAGAACACTTTTGTTTATTTTCAAGCGGCGCAGTAATACACAGTGTAAGACAGAAAAATCTTACACTGCTGTCTCACAATGGACAAACTGATCTTACACTGGTGATAATGCGAGAAAATTTTATAACTACATGTGTTCATGTAATATGATATTTTGTACAAACATTTTTACAATAATTGTAATAAACTGGATTGATATGTAACGTCAAAAGAAATATCAAATCAAGCACATATCTGTCTACTCTATTACATGCGTTAAGTCGCTTTCACAGTTGGCACACGAGCACTTTACAGCACTTTGCGATCGAACTTTGTTGGCTTCGTACGAGCTATCGCATACATTGCACGAACACTTGGGTCGCATTAAGTCTCCTCAAAATAGTGGACATTCACATTATTCAGACGTGACCGAATGCGATCCAGATTATTGCAATGTAACGCACGAACATTAGTCCGAACGTTTTAAATCGTTTTGTGTACTCACAAGAGCGATGCACGATTTTTAAAGATCGTAAGATAAATTGCAGCTGTTTATGCGTCTGTTGTGCGACCATGAGACTGTTGCTCAACGAGTCTCGTGTAATCTTACAACGTTTTACTATCATTGCAAGATTTGTTGGTTTCAGTTTCCATACTTTGACATTAGTATATAATGAATATAGGGTTATTTTCGCACCGTGACATTTTCGCTTCTACTTACGGTTTTGGCTCGTCTTTACTTCGCCCCAACTATGTTATGGTTAAAGAGAGATAATATGAGACATTGGAAGTCGCCCAAGTCTTAATCAACTAACTGACAAAAAGAGCGAAATGAGCGAAAATAAAACGGGGCGAATAGTTCCTTTATACAGTATACACAGTATAAGCACAATCTGTTTCAGGCAACAATTGACCCTAATTTTGGCTGTTAACGTTGCTTTTGTCATCTTCTTGGGCGGTATCTTCTCTTGCATTCAACTATTTCTACTGAAGAACATCGAAAACGGGCAGTATATCTACCCTCTCTGACTCGCAGGAGCATTCGTACGATGAAACGCATGATCGGACGAGCGCCGCTCGTCATATCGCATTGGCACACGTTCAATCGTCCGATCATCTGGTCATTCGTGCGATCCTATCGAATTCTCGTACAAAACTTGCTTTCATTATACAACATTGCACAACGGTCGCTCAGCACCGTGCGAGTTTCGTATTGTACGAATTTTTCATATGCGATTTTTTCGGCAATAGTTTATGAACCATATCTAATTTTTTTTCGGTCGCACGAATATTTTGTCGCTTCTGCTCTTGCGCCAATTCTGAAAGGGGCTTTACAAACCATTTCTTAATTTTTCGGTCGCACGAATATTTGTCGCTTAGTATTTCTTGAAGATTTTTACACTCAGATGCTTTCAATTATATTAATAGTCGACTGAGAAAATTTTAGTCGATGATAAAACGATAGTCGAGTACTTGCCATGGGTAATCGTTGACATCTCTAATTATGATGTGTTAGTGCATCCTATAGTCATCATACCACGAAGCTTCTTATTTTGTTAAAAACCATTCTGATTGCACACACAAGTACTCTTAAATTGACATTAAAAAGATGCTTGAGTTTCTGATAGACAACATCTATGTAGTTTTTGGAAATCAAGTCTTCCAACAATCTGTTGGGATTCTCACCAAGTACCAATTGTGCCCCATTGTTAGCAGACCTAATTTTGTATTCTTAATAAGCAGAATTTATTAAAAAAATTGTACGTGAAAAAAATAAATCACTCGCTGTGGCCTTCAACTCAACATTCAGGTATATCGACGACTATTATCAATTAACAATTGTTATTTCCATACTTACGTCAACTCGATATATCCCAGTGAACTTGAAATAAAAGATACCACAGAGTCAGCGTCATCTGTTTGATATTTGGATATTTTACTGGAAATGGACATTTATGGTAACCTAACAACAAAACTTTATGATAAACGCGATGACCTCAATTTTTCTATTGTTAACTTCCTTACTTATGTAGCAATATACCTTCATCACCTGCATATGGTGTTTTTTCTCTCAGTTACTGTAAAAGTGGTTATTTACGCGTGGGGTAAATTTACACTAGATACGCGGTAAGCTTGAAACCGCGTAAAATACCACCTCGCGTATGGTAAAAAAAAATAAAATTTAAGAGTGGTAAATCACGCATCTGCGTATTTAATACCCACGCGTATCCTTTCACCATAGAAAACGCGTACTTAACCACCAGCGTAAATAACCACTATTACAGTATTTCGATACGCAAGGGCAAGAGCATGCTCTTCGTATGAACAGTTTCTAAGGCGAGGCAAGCTACTGACAAACAAGTTGATAAAACAGAACTATCAACAATTTCGTTTGAAGTCGTCTTTTAGTAAGTTCTATGGACGATACAACGACCTTGTCAGCAAATACAATATTCCACTGGGTTGCATGCTGACAGACGTTTTTCATACTTATTGCTAGACCATAATTAATCACCTAATTGTCTATGGACTTTTCCGTTTTTTCCCGATTACGAAAAAGAGCACACGGCGGGTGTGCCCGGTCAGCAGAGGATACTCACTCCTCCTAGGCACCTGATCCTACCTCTATCTTTTTGGAGGTCCGTGCACGTGTTGCTCTGCTTTGAGTTTGTATTTCATTTATTGAATTTTTGAGATGGTTGTCGGTTTGTTAGTGTTATTTTTTTATTCTTCACCCACTCTCAAAAATATATATTGTTCAGATCTGTCCATTTAAAAATACATTTCAATAGATGATACCCAGGACTGATTTAGACTAAGGTCTCTGGGCCTCTTGATTTAAAAAAAGGAATAAAGTACGCAGTTGTTGTAAACATGCCGACTTGCAAAGATTTGGTTACTAATAGAAAAACTAATGTCATTTATGATTCTCTCTCTCTCTCTCTCTCTCTCTCTCTCTCTCTCTCTCTCTCTCGTTCTTAAATGTATGTTAAGTGTGTCTCAAGTTCATAAACACTTATGTAAGGAATGTGTGATATAATCGACAAAGATTGTCGGTTTCCTATCCCATGATAGCATACATGTACTAATAAGAAAGTAATTTTTTCGCTCAAATTTTGTTAGAAAACACGTTTACTAAAATGGCTAGAGTGGCGTTTTATTTCTTACTGGGTATATTTTCGAGTTTCAACATCAGCAATTCATTAGGTATGTTACTATACTGTGGAATCATTTTAATTCGTGGGGGTCAATGTTCGTGAGTAGCAAAAACTTTCCTGGTTCATGTGGACATACTTTCGTTGGTAGCAAGTTCGGGATAATTTTAATAAATATAAACAAATGATTGTATATACGCTCCTGGAGATGTAAATTTGTAGACAAGGGTTACCAAAAGAGCCACGAACATTGGTCCCCCACGAACAAAGATGGTTCCACAGCAATCCCTTTTCTCACTGTAGATCAAAACGTAATGTATAAAAGTGCAATTAATCTTTTATTTTTTTACGTGATTTATTTAAAGTATGTATAAAAACGCTTGCAGACAGCATCACGTTATTCAATTAAGTTGGTTAACAGTCTGTCAGTCTGTCAGTCTCGTTACCCGAAAATTCAGAAAAGGGTGTTCGACAAACAACATATAAATGTTGTCGTTTTTGTACTTAATTAATAGGTATATCCTATCCAATATGAAGATTTTGGCTCTTACTGTCTCAATAAACCAGTATTGGTCAAATATTCCAAGTGATGATACGTGGTATATTTACTGATAGTGCCTAAAATCATACATCTGGTAAATTTTCTTCATGAAAAACTTTAATCAGCAACAGTGATACCCGATTAAAGAAATTTAAGAGGGCCACTTGGTCGTATCCATTTTTAGAATAAATAAATCTCCTTAAAGGGATACGAATTAGGTCAATGGTTTTTTTTAAATGTTAATAATGCTTCAAAAAGGCATTTCTAATAGTCAACCAAAGTTTGAGTGCCAGTCGTCGAGTTATAAGTGGAATACAGAGCACACAATTCTTTGTCTTGTAAACGATTATAACACTGTGCCGGATAAATATGCCAGTGCCAAGGTGGCATTTTTGCACCCGCTTAAGATGCAGTTTCGGAAAAACTCATACATACCAAATGATAGACCATTGTCTAGAGAGTATATAACCACTTTTGTTTTTAGTGTGTTTCACTTGACAGGTGCGATTTTTACCTTTAAAAATTAATATCCCATAGGAAAATGATAATTTTCATAGAAGAAATGATTCTCCTACAAGAAATATTGACAATCTTATAGGATTTTCCAAAAATCCTATATAAATTATATTTCTTAGAGGAGAATGGTATTTTCTGTATGAATTTGAGTCAGACAGGTGGATTTCCTATAGGAAATTCAGATTTCCTATCGAATTTTATCAAATCCTATCAGAATTGAAATTCCTATAGGAAGTTCTTGTATCCGATAGGAAATTTCAAATTTCCTATAGGAATATTGTTTTCCTATGGGAAAAATTATTATCCTGTAGGAATTAAATTTTGAAAGGTAAATATCTTACCTTACAGATGAGATACAATGATAACAAACGTGGTTGTAAACTCTTTAAGTAATTGTCAATTATGTGGCAAATTAGATTAGCAGACAAAAAAAGCACTTAGAAAAAGAACGTTTACCGGTATATTTAACCAATGTAAACGAAAACATGGTATGAACCATAAACGAATATTTGTAAGCTCTGTATCTAGCTTATGACTCAAGTCAGACACTCAAGTTTTGGTTTATAAATAGGAAATGCATTACTAAAACATTGTAAGCAATAAAAATAGAAAATGGTGAAAATTTGACCAAAATTGAGACCATGTACCTTTAAGAAGAGGTATGTATAAAGAATTAAAGGTAGATCTAATGGTTCGTTTGTTGACCACCAGCCTCATCGACAGTGGAGTCTCCCTTGCGTTACTATACATGTTCATTTAAACAAAAGAAATGCATTTTTTCGTGATTCATGCGGGATATGAAGGTGGCGACATTGCAGAAAAAATACATAACCCGCATTAGCAGCTCATGCAAAAAAATTCTAGAATAATCACTTCTTTGATAATCCGCATGAATCATCAAAAAGCATTTCATTGTTTATATTAACATCGGTTTAAAAGAAATTAATAAATTAGTTGTAAAAGTAAGTAAAGTACAATAAACTACTGTTACATCAGTACGTTAGCTAAAAGAAAACAGCCAAATCGTCTTCTATGGGAACTTGAGTCTGACATCATCATTGTTATTTTGTGCAGTCTGTGATTTTTCTTAGGTCGGTGTAGGTTTCGACCAATCGATACACGGTCCGTGTCGATTTCAGTCTGACTGTTTCAATAAAACTATGAATAAACTATAGTTTTTCGTAAGAAATAGAGGGAATCATACTCGGTAGATGTAAATATATTAGTATTTAACGCATTTCTATCACAACTAACACGTAAATTTAACCTGTTGATCAGCTTGACAATAATCACAAATATCTTAATCAATATACAACGGCTTTCTGAAAACTACAACCAAATAATCAGCTGAGTGAAGCTGCAAAGTTTGATTAGCAATGTTGGACAAGTATATATATATATATATATATATATATATATATATATATATATATATATATATATATATATATATACTTGTCCAACATTGCTAATCATTATATATATACACACACTGTAAACGTACATTTGCCTGTGTATTCTTTTTAGCGCTTTTGACGGAATGCAGCTTCCGCTAAATCAAGTACATCGCTAAATGCCATGCATATATGTTAAAAAATAGTCACATTCAGGAATCCGCCAATTCAAATCTACGACAACTTGTTCAAAAACTAATATTTCCTCCAAATATCGTACACGCCAAATAAATACGTAAATACATGGGTTGACATTGCATAAAATATCGGACATTAACGAAATAGATACATCGACACCGTATTGTTGACATTTTTATAAACCAAGCTTTAATCCTAAAATAATGCTATTAGTTTCACTACACTTTTCTTAGTTAGAATAATCTAACTGTGTATCGGGAAAGGTCTTCTCCACAGTTAAAATGCCTCCCATATACCCGTAATGTAGCAGAAAATTGCAGAATCGCTCCGAAGCGATTTTGGTGAATTGAAAATGCAGTCAAATTATTCATAAAAAATCATTTTGAGGCTGTAAATACATTTCATCTAAAAATTTAATTCATATAATTGAAAAATTGAACACTTTTTCACCAACGTGTTTTATTCTCTTCAAATTTACACACCATGTTGACAATCGGAACTTGGAATTTTTCATAGTAAATGCACTGTGTTAGAGTTATCTCCCGTATTTTCTTTGATGAGCAGAATATATAGCCAATTTCCAATGAAAACTTACACGAAATTGTGTATTATTGTTTCTCAGTTTATCCATGCATATTGTGATATTGTGGAAACGTAAACTAAAGAGCCTCCCGTGATTTAGCGTGATGTAATGCGCATGCGCAAAATTGTAAAATCCAAAAAATCCAGATGATTTCCGGAATGTTCTGAAAAATTTTCGTTGATTATTAATTAGCGAAACTTCACTGAGAAAAAATAAAAACAAATTGGTAATCTTCAAGTACCAATGATGTTTAAAATACATAACATAAAAGAGTCTATTATTTTAATATAGTAGTATAGATATATATAAAGCACAGGAAAATCCACTTTCATTGGAGCTTCACCTCCACCTCGACCAAGACTTGAACTCGCGATCTCTGGAACCCAGTGAGCGTCCACCGCGCTTAACCACTCGGCAACACAAAAATCTTGCTTTCGATGACGAACGGAACCTAGCGCGCTGGCCGCGCACTACAAAGTCGTTTGAGATACAGGTGGAATACAGTTAAACGACAATTTGAGAGGATCGGAACGATACACATTGCATAGATATATAGTTTTACATACATAATAAGCACAAACAATGTTGTGGTTTTTTTTAGAATGTTGTAATAATTTATGACATATATCATATAAACTTGAAGTGTAAATTTCTGTAGACCCTGTATCAGTTATTGGAGAATCCGGATCGGACTTGACATATCCCTTAGAATGTGAACGTCCCACCGGTTTCGAAGTAAGTTTCTGAAAGTAAAATCTTCGCAGACTTACTCATGCAAGATGAGGTAGACTGTAATTACCATAGTAACCTTATATATATATATGGAAAATTGGCTGAGTTGCGGTTTTTTTCTGTGTAACGTTTTGTTGACAATAATAATTTAAGTACTTTTACTCACTTTTTTTAAGGATAATTGAATGATTCAAAAGTAGATGTAAATATAAATAATAAAATGCATTCTTTTTCGCTTCAGTCGGACTACGAAAGGTCAATAGCATTTTCAAAGGAATATTTTTTCAATAATTTTTATTATAATTGTTGAAAAACGTATTTAAGGTTGGGTGTATATAATTAATCGACATAAAAACATTCGGCATACTACAATATATAATATATATATAATCCATTGGAAACACAATTACATTGTTTGAAAGAAAAATGAAAATCTATGTATATGAAAAATGAAAATATGTACTTTATTTGAATTTTACTTTTCTATTGTTTTGTTTACTTTAAAATTTTCAGATACTATGGTTGAAGAACCAACAGCCGATTGCAAATAGCACAGCTCCATTCAATAAAGATGATAGATATTCTATTCTGAATCGATATTCAAGGGACAGTTATTTGATGATAAAATCTTTGAAGAAGACCGATGAAGGACGTTACCGATGCAAGCTGTTAAACGGTTCGGTTATAAGTGACTATTTGCTTAAACTCAAAGGTAACATGTTTTACTCACCTAAGCTAAAACGATAAATTAGGTCTTTCCCCGCTTTTCAAATCTAAATCTTATTTAATTAACATTAATAGTTCCAATCATAAATCAAGAATAAATATACACGAACGTTGTATGCATGTGATATAATTAGGAGGTTTTAACAAAGAAATTTAAAATCCTGAAATTGAAATTGAAAAGTTTTAAGAATGCCTTAACAAAATCCACAGAAAACTTGTTGAACAAAGATTACAAACGATTTAATAAGAGGATGTTGTACAACACTATTTTTTGATACGTTGAAATGTTATTAGTTTGGTCTACTTTGTAATGATAACAACAAAGCATGATTTTACATTAAGCATGTATAAGAGACAGTTAAACCTTTCAAATGCATCATGATTAAAAAAAACAAATATTTTGTTATCATAGCCATTCTTTCTTTCTTTTTTACCTACGATGTGAATCTCTTTCTTTTATAAGATAAGTGCTAATAACATTTACAATGTAATCAATTCGGTCTTAAAATATTTGTAAATGTTAAAAAATAAAAATACGTACCTGTCGCCCTGAGAATTAAATAAACTTCAATTTCTTTTCTATAATAAAAAAACTGTATAATTAAACCAAATTAACACATAATAATTATTTGACTTTTAATCTATCCAAGAAATCGTATTGAAAGTTTTATACATGTACGTAATCGAAATTAATGAAAATAGTGCTGTAACATATTGCTCAGTTTGTAAAAATAAACACATAATTGTAGTAAATCGTTTAAACAATATTCATTGTAGGATGAAAAAACAACGCTTTAACATTAGCATATCTTCTATACTAATAGCATGAAAGCAAAAGATGTTTAAAGCAAAATTATTATGTGAATTATTAGAAGAAGCAGCGATCCCTATTGCCAGTGAACCCATATTGAGCGTCTGGGAGTATAATGAAGTTCGTCTGTGGTGCAATGCAACAGGGGTTCCAGAGCCCAAAGTCACCTGGTACGTGTTGGAAACCACAAGTCAGCAAACTGAGGTTTTGAGAGGTACATGTAGATATATATATACTCATACATCATTCTTTGATAAAATATAAAAAATATTATATATATAAATATATATATATATATATATATATATATATATATATATATATATATATATATATATATATTATATGCATATATTTCTATTATATAATTCCATGGGGTCATCCATTTAACTTTGCCTTTGCATTTTCTAACATATTTTTAAAATCTGCAATACGATTCGCCCTTGGATGTTGATATCATTCTAACTTAATGGCTAAAATATGATTTTTTGTTTTACTATTAGAATTATAGGTATTAATTCAAAATTAACACGACATTCAATTTTTTTTTTTTTAAATATCACTGACAGAAAGAAAAAAATCACAATGGTGTATAATAATCTTATGCGATTATCAAACAAGAGAAAATGTTTTACTTTTAAACTGTGAAATTAAATTCAACACATAAAACCAACATTTTTGGCATTTTAAAAACTGATTATGATAACATTTTTAACATGAAAACTACGTTATATTTAAAACTACAAAATAAAGTAATTTAAATACATTCAACATATGCATTTGTTGTGGTGAATGATGTACGAATGTAATAAGAGAGACAATTTTTATTTTGAAAACTTTATACATGTACGTATATTTTCTTCTGATGTCATTTAATAAATCCGGAGGCCAAACTCTGACGTCATGGTACTAAAAAAGCAAAAATGATTCCATCAACAGATTGCTGATCACATAATAAAAATCTTTCGAAAGACCGCTTAATTTTGAATGTCCTATTATTTTTAAGACTAAAAGGCTTAACAGAAGAGAAATTTATTTACTCAATAACAATGTTCTTTTATTAAGACATCGGAATTCAGGGCAGAATGCTTGGGATAAAAAATGTGTCAAGGGACTGTGCTACAAAATTTCAATGTAATGCTTCAAACAATTACAACGCAAAGAAGGACCCGGTTTCAAAAACCATCTTTCTGGACGTGAAATGTGAGTAAAAATTTAGTATTTCACTCTCTCTCATATCAAGCTCTGGTAGCGCTGTAAGTAATTAACTCCTTCTTTAATTTATGTTTACTTACTGCATCTTTTAGTTCCATTTCTAACATATTTTAATTTCTTTTTTAAAGTTGTTCCGGATATAAATATAAAAGTGAAAATCAACAACGGGAATTTCAGCGTTGAAACCTCAATTTTGCCCAACAGACAGGACTTAATAGAATTAGTGTGCGATGTGTTTGCGAATCCCTTGACAAAGATTACATGGACCCGAGATAATGTCAAAATAGGACACTATACAGTCGGGGAAATTGGCCCAGAAAAAAATGCTGAAGAGAAAAATAATAATGTATATACTATCTCTAATATTCAGACAACCCCTGCCGAGCCAAGGTTTTGGGCTTTTCCATTAAGATTTCAGATGGATGGAGTCTTCATGTTTGCTAAATACAAGTGTGAAGTCGACAACGGAAAGGATACTTTCGTCAAATACATAGAGATAAAGCAGAAATAGATCTAGACCTCCGTATGCCGATTTCATGTAATTAAACGTTCGATGTAGCGCCGAGGACACTACATTATCTGACAGAATTAGAAGATTGAGGCTTATAACTTACTTAAATCATTTTCTCTCTTCATTGCTTGTGAACAGGTTTTTTTCGATCGTTTTGCTTTATTTCATTTACTTGGCGCTATCCAATAACTTAACACTAAGCATTAGGCCAAAAAGGTTTATATTGCGTTTGGGTATGTAAATAAACTAAATATGGATATAGGATAACTTGTCAAGATGATGAAGCATGTTTAGATAATAATAGCATCTTGATCGAAATAAGTATAATTGTCACAAAAACTTATTGAAATATGGTAAAATGAAAACACAAGTATTGATTGCATTTTGTTTTTACAAGAATTAAATTCATTTATTACATTTTAATACCATATTATCAGAACAGGTAGCTATCTAAATAGGGAGGCATCACACAGCATCAAATAGGGAGGCATCACACAGCGTCAAATAGGGAGGCATCACACAGCGTCAAATAGGGAGGCATCACACAGCATCAAATAGGGAGGCATCACACAGCATCAAATAGGGAGGCATCACACAGCATCCAATTCTATTAGCTACCTTTTATGATAGCCCTTCTTAAAAGACAGATCTCTTCTTCGGAGTTAAAAAAGTATAATATTTATATTTTTACATCATATCACAACAGGTTTATAAACCAACAGTCATTGAATAAATAAAATGGGTTCCTGAATTCAACAGTGTTTGCCTTCTGTTTCACATTACAATCGAGTGAAAGTTGAAACTATAGGCAGCGCAAAGTTGAAGTTTGTTCATGAATACATGTATATAGTAAAATCTTCAACTTGTTGTACATTATTTTATTTCACCTTGAGACATTAATCTCTATATCTAAGTTTCAGATTTGAAACAAGAAACACAGGACACTCTGATAAATCCAACATACATTTATTACTTATTAATTTTCAATTTTGAATACACTTCATTCAACGATAATTTGCACGAAATGCTTTTGATAAAAAGATAAGTTTTTTTTATATATATAGGTCAAAATTAAAAAAAATAACACCCAGTGAAATACATTAGAAGACAGCAGATTTTGCAGTTAAATGAACATAACATATAGAGGTCCAACAAGACCTGCAATTACTTTGTCAAGTTTAAACTGCACCCAGAACTAGTACTAGCTTTGTTTCGGTATATTCGGCATATTTCTGAAAGAAAAACTAACTTTTCATATAAGGTCGGAATAATATACATTTTCATTTTTATTCCAAATGTTGTCAATCTACAAAGTACAGACGACACGTGAGAGAAGTTCGGTATCTTTATATGGTGGACATGGGAGGGAACCGCACTTTGCCTCTACGCTGTAGAACAATCGACCATTATTGTCGTGCTGTCGTGTTCCCTCGGTCAAGTATTCAGGATTGTTATCCATACATAGGAATTCTGTCGAAGTGTGGCTTTGATAGTGAGCTCCAGGGGCCTGTTTCTCAAAAAGGCGTACGTCCAGGCGTAAGCTTAGTCTAAATCAGGGACTAAACCTCAAAACCAGACTGAGTTGCGTTTCACAAAAAGGCGGAAACTTAGTCGGGACTAAATTTGGGTTTAAATCTACGTCTGGTAATGAGTAGGCGTAAGTCTTTAGTCTGTACACAAAAATGGCGAGTGTTTTGTTATAATAAAACACAATAAACAGGGAATTTTGATTTTGGCTTGTTTTACGTGTTATTAAGAATAAAATTCACATCTATTGAAATACAATATTGTATTTGTACATGTACGTTTAACTTTTAAAAATACCTATCGTTCGATAACTGTTCTTATTTCTAAATAAATTAAGTTAAAATCAATTTGATAAATAATGAACTTAACTCATTAATGAAATTTAACTAAAGTATGAAAAATTAAAGATGGGTATATCCCGATAACTGATATAAACACAATAATTAAAAAAATGCTATAATAGTGAATTATTCATGTATTCCACAACAAGATAGACTTAATAAGTACGGATAGATTATTGATTTTTAAATCAATACTCACTTATTACTCAGTAGGCATATACTAGATTTTCGTTTAAAAACATTGTTCAACTAAGTCTATATTTATTTTTACATCATTGGAAGAAGTACCACATATATCTTTTAGACGAAGTCTGAGACCAATGTAATGTTTTAATCAAATTTGAACCTATGGAACGAAACTGAAGTCAAAATATTGAGAATACTCCTTTAACTTTAAAAAGAAGCAACTTAAAACATTTACAAATGTAATCTGTGCTTGTATGTGGTTGTATTGCCTTACCTATATTACTTACAATTTTACAAGACGTATGCATTCTCATTTTTTTACTCCTAGTATCTTTACAAAACCGTATGAAGGCTACTTGTTATATTGAATGTTTATGAATTTAGATACAATCCATTTTAGTTTGTTAAAATATTACTGAAAAATATATTTTAGAATGCAGAGTTTATATCAATTTTAGATCTATTGACAAGCGTTTGTCAAGGTTCTTGAAGATTAAAAAATGTCACATGCACGACTCCTTGAATTTTTGGAAATCAAATTCATTAATATTATTAATTCTATGATTAATTGATCAATTGCGTTCATATTTAACATCGATTGTAATTCTTTTAAAATAGGTATGGTTTACTATCAATGATCTTTTTGCACATGCATATGTGTTGTTAATTTGTATTCATTTAATTGAATTGTACTTTAATTACTTGAAATCATGATAGTTTTGTTTCATCATATTTCAAGGGATGTTTTTTTTTTATTTCGAAGCTATCGAATTCAAAAGACGTTGTTTTAGCAGTTTTAGAACAGATTGCATTATTTACAAATTTTACTAGCTTGTCATACTTATTATATAATATATAAACAATATAAAGAAACGTTTTATTTATAAAACTTTCGTCTTATAGGGAGGGGTTCTTAGATGATTGCTTTTATATCTATATTTTAATCAACATACTGTATACAGGGTTATTTTCGTCCCGTGTAATTTTTGCCCTTCTTCACTTGCAAACAGTTTCGCTTCGTCGTGAATTCGCTCAGTCACAGTTGTGTTTAAAGTTACTAATATTAGACGTTGAAAATCGTCAAGTCTTTAATTCGCCCGCTGACAACGAGGGTGAAATGGTTGAAAATTAAACGGGGGCGAATAATTCCCTGTATACAGTATATATTACTTTCTAAAAACAGGAAAAGGAGTTGGGGAGACCCCGGCCTCAAATGTTGATAATTGTAGACAATATCTTTCAAAACTTTTATCATTTGAATTGAATCGTAGTAAAATCAAGAATCGTTTCCATGTCGTTGTCTAAATTCTTACAAAATTGGAACAGAGGATGGAAATTTTCCTACTTAAGAAGACATAAACAACGTTAATGTACATGTTATTTATACAGTGTATATTTTCGATTTCAGTAGGTTGCTGTTTAAATCATAGTCATATTATATTCTATTAGTAATATAGTGATATGATAAAAAAGACTCAAGCCTTATCCCAGTATCTTAAGTGTCTAAATATCTATATGTAGCGCGACCTATTATTCTGAATACGTATGGGGCATATCTACTGTATCATGCCTCTGCATTCTATAAATATTTTCAATTTTACACGAATATTAGAGTTAATTTTGTTCAATTAATATGTACAATTGTGCCTCAGTATCGTCTGTAATGCATTCAATTGTCATATATTTGGTTTTTGCGACCTCTTATATCTGCCTTTTTCATATCTGTATTTCTCTAAAATTTCATTATGTTAGCAACGTATAGACATTTGTTCTACTTTCATTAATATAAACTGTTACGAACAACTTGAACTATGCACATTCAGTGATATAGTATAACATGTGTACTGTCGAGTAAATGTACTATGAATTGGAAAATTGATCCACCACATATAATCATAGCCTCAAAGCAAAACAAAATACGATATGCGCATGCTTAGTACTCAGCGGAGATGTCTAAGTTCTTAGACATTTAAACCCTAACTTACGCCTCTTTCAGAAACGCAACATAGACCCGACTAAATATTGGCGTTACTTCGTTAGTCGGACTAACTTAAGCCCAAACTTACGCCTTTTTGAGAAACGGGCCCCTGAGGTTAGGAATCCATAATATTCCTTTGTCCAGAACTGCGGACATGATACTTTAGCTGGAATCATGATAGAGGACGACGCATGCGCTGTCATACAAACGGCGCATGGAAAATCGTCGTCCACTCCAACACCTTTAAAGCTGAACTCGTATTCAGCCTCGAAAATACGACCAGAATAGCTAAATATTGGGAGACTTGTCGGAGCTGGGTCAGGGTTATGAGGCAGGCAAAGTGTGTTGATTCCGCCATTGGTGTCTGTATAAAATCTTACTCCAACAATCCCTACATTACAATAAAATATTCAATTCTCAAAAAAAATATATACATATCATTGATATTACAACTGTGGATACGCAGTTTGATGATTTTACCCCACAAAGGTAAGAGGTAAGTTGAATTTATGCATTTTAAAACCTTAACTTTTATTACCTTGTAATTAACAATTATTACCTTTACTCATATTATGATTAACGGCATATCTTGTTAAGCAAAATGATAATACTTTTCACTTTCATAGCAAGGGTTTTATTTGAGTGATAAAGCATTTATAAAAGTGCTATTATCACCAAATATCTAAAGAAGTATACGTATATACCATATTGTGAGTGACTATATTTTAGTATAATTTATATCTTTTATTAGTTCACAGCCATGTACTCGTTAACAATTAAAAATTGTAATATATAGAAAGACGCTTATGTAAGAGTTGGTATCTGCAATTGTACTTTTTTGTCTATACTCATTAGCACCCCCATCATACAGCTCTACCGAACGCGGAGGACTCTGCTAAACGCGGAGCAGTGTTAAATTCACACGGAGAAGACAAGGTCTTTCATTTCCCTTCAAACTCGCTCATAAAATGTTTAATTCAAATTTCTTTTAGGTTAAAATCATAAAGCTTTCAAATTGTACAATTGAGAAAGAAATTTTTCCGCTGTTGGTGTTTAAACATCAAATTCGTCGAAAATTTTTGTAAACAAAAAAATTTAAGTATCAAGTTTGACCGTTCAACGCCATTTCACTTAATGTTCTCAAAAATACAAGTCTGTCATAATCATAAATCTACATTCTAGCCAATTTTCAAGTCATTATCTTAAAGCTGCTTGGTCCGACTTTATGTCAAATTTGTGTACGCTTTTAAACGATGGTTATGCTAAGTATGTGTATAATAATAGACAGTGCAGTTGTTTTCCCAGTTAATTAAGCCAAATTTTAATGAAAAAATATTTACAAAATTTGTTAACAAAACAAACGACATAAAAAGGTATTGCGTTATTTCGCCTCATGTTAAAATTCGCCCCTGACGTCGAGACCGGTAAAGTTGAAGTACGACTTTGACACCGCTATTAATAAAGGTCATAATGTTCGGGCAAATTAAAATTAACCTGTGTACATTTTATTCGCTAATATTTCTGAAGTTTGCATTGTTTACAATCGATGCATAACAAGCAGCTTGAATAAACCAAGTCATTTGGGGGACGAAACCAAACGGTTCCCTTTTCTTAACATTCCCGTGATGCATTTTGGTTTGTTTTTTCGTTTGCTCAAAAAGAAATTATTTTATTTACTTTGAATATTTCTAACTTTGAAAGGAGACCGATTCTGCTGATGTAATAAGGAGAAAAGCTATAACTTTCTATGATAATTGGTTTGTATGGAAAATTAAAGGAATAGCACTTGCGTGTATTTTTGTTTGGTAAATAAACTTTCCGTTGTTTTCGTTCAACCGAAGTTCTCTATATTTTAGAAGTTCGACTGTTTCCGTGGGTTTTGGTGCGATGGTCTATTATATCTTTTAAAATGTCCTTTTTTGTATAAATAAACTCTCCGTTGTTTTCGTTCAACCGAAGTTCTCTATGTTTCAGAAGTTCGACCGTTTCCAAGGGTTTTGGTGCAATGGTCTATTATATGTATTAAAATGTCTTTTTTTTCGTAAGGCAGTAATATCGTACAAACCGCTGCGTCTAAAATATGTGCTACAAAAGAAAAAGTTTACACATTTAGACATGTATTTGGTCAATGATATCTGGGCACTACAAATGATTAACCATGCCAATTTTATACAGGTTTGTCCATCTCAATATAAAAACGCCGTATTTTGTACAAATTGTCAATTATGAGAACATTTTGATAAGTTTTGACAGGCAAAACACTTAAATTTGGATTTTATTATAGAAATTTCCTCCGCGTTCAGTCAGTTTCATTTCAACATATTCCTCAAGTTCAGCAGAGCCAACATCCGCGTCCGTACGATCCAATTTTTATTGACCATGTTCCCTTTAAACGCTCATTATTTATTAAAAAGTTAAGATAATACCTTGAAAATTGGATAGAATGTAGACTTATGATTATGACAGACTTGTATTCTTTAAAATTGCGTTGAAATGGCGTTGAACGGTCAAACTTGTTTCTTAATTTTTTGTTTACAAAAATTATCGACGATTTTGATTTTTAAACACCAAAAATTTCTTTCTCAATTTGTTAGAATTTTGTATCATTTAAAAGCTATATCATCCCTTTATGATTTAAACCTTAAAGAAATTTGAATTAAATATATTATGCGCGAGTTTGGAGGGAAATGAAAGACTTGTCTTTTCCGTGTGAATTTAACACTGCTCTGCGTTTAGCCGAGTCATCCGCGTTCGGTAGAGCCGTATAATGGGGTGCTTTAGGAGTGAATGAATTGTGTAAATGCGCATCATAAAAATGTAAAATTCATATCTACAAAGGTATGATATAAAAGTATAAACTCTCAGTACCGTAGAAATTGAGGTAATAATATTAATAGTATACTATATTTAAGAACTATTCAAAGGATGTAGACCCAGAAAAACACTATACTGTAAATTCCTAATTAAAAGCGAGGAATTAATAAGAAATTCTGATTAAAATTCGGCGTTCGCGATTAAATATTCTCGCGATTTGATGGAAAACAGTTGAATCGCGGAATGATGTACTCACGTAAAACAAGGAATCTACAGTAACGCGTCGGATGCGCAAGTAAACCAAAGGATATATATTTACATTATATAAAACGTCTGCAGGGAATACAGAAATGATAACTATAGGTAATTCTACTAGATTTAGAGATTTGATGAGACAAGTAGCCCATAGAAAGAGATGCTTCGAAGTCACAGGCGCTTGTTTCTGTGATTAAGTTTACTATATATATAATACTTACTTTACAACTTTACGAGGTATCTAATTCCGACTTTGGTGTAACCCCCCCCCCCCCCACACACACACTCTTTCCGTGAATTGCAAACGTTCTAGCTTTCAGACGAAACGCCATAGGTAAATGCTACCACCATTTTCATTTTTCATAATTTATAACCACTAATAATACATTCGAAAGCAGTTGGTTTTCATTTAATTAAGGAATGGGCATTCGAAGAGTCATGATGTCAATTGGAAAGTAATTTATTTCAAATTTAAAAAAATAACCATCAGCATTGGTCTCTTTCAAAGATATTTTTGAAGTAAGTAAAGATGATTTTTGTTGGGTAACCAAAATATACAAAGCGTCATAAGAGTGAAATTAAAAAGAATCCGGTAGGGTTCCCCTCCTGATTGCATCTATGGTTCAAACAGTGAGACAAACCAGTTGAAAAAGATGATTTACGTTATAATGCCATACTATAAACCCGCCTCAACATCTGGACTCATCATTGTATCAAATGAAATCATTTGTTATCCTTTTAAATATAAAGGATTTATCTCTGATAATGAAAATGTCTACATATAGATTATGTACATACATTTTACAACACCGATATGTGGATGAAGTGACGTCTATGTCTATTGTTCCGAAAGACACATAATAACACTTACCGCTGTAGATTAAAGACGTGCCATTCGCAACAGGACATGTTTTTCTTCCCCATCGAATGTAGGTAGCACCTTTGAAAATACTAAATTAATTATAGCATTTCAAAAACATATATAGCAAGGATACTATATTATAACTGTAGAATCTTAATTCTTGTTGAGTCAACGAAATAAATTCATGTGATGGACGTGTTAAATAATAAACTAGCATAAAAATTACACGCAGGTGATTCAGCTGATTGGCCAATAAAGAAAGGGTCGTAATTAATATTTTTGCTCTGATATCATAATGAAGCCACATCCAGAGCTATAGGCTGTAGCTGCGGCAAAATAGAATTAAGATGTGCGATGATTCCTCACCTGTATGGTTCACAATAGTTTTGTTTGTGTCATTTAAAAGGCAAGAAACAAGAAATTATGTGATGAAAATATGTATTTGCCAAGAATAGAAGTTAACAAAAAACCCTCACATATGGCATATCAAATATTATCAGTTATCAAAGCTAATCGTTCAATTAAAGGTTAGTTTGATGTATTTAACAGAAAGGCAAATTCTAAAAATGTTTGGTTGTTTGCGGAAATCTTAAGGTCTTTGTTGAAAATATATTATATATAGCGATATTTAATCGGATGATATGTAGAAAATTCAGACTGTGAATAAATTGCTAAACAAATCGCCCCTAAGGAGACTTGCCCTTTGACCATTCACCTTTATATTCTTTGCCTCGAATAAATACAAAGTATTTCTTACAAATCAACAAGAGTTCAACAAATATACCTTGATAACATTATTGCGCTAGCATATCATGTGCTGTACCTTGATTTGATCGTTGATTCTTAAAATTTTGAAGCTCGGATTTCATGCTGCAAACCATCAATTCGAGCATTCATCATATCCGGGTCATTCAGCAAAATTCGTTTCACGTTTTCTGTACTTGAAATTTCAAATAAAAGGCACGCAAACACAAATAATTTCAAAGACTTTATTGCAAAAAATGAAACTAAACAAAATTAATGTTTTGTACTTGCAGATATTGTACATTGAGAGTTCAGTTTTATAGCTATGCCTATCAGACTTGCATGATAATGCACCAGCTGTATTTTTATTTCACCTGCAAAAGTAATCTATACTGTACTGTGCTTGTATTACTTTAGATACCTGTTGTATTTTTCAATTGCATCATCGCCAGTCATTGTCACAGTGACAAGAATTGAGTTGAATGCGAAAATAAATGGGCTCAATTTTCTGTCTAAAATAATTTTTATAGCAAATGCAACTGTTTACAAGACTATATCAAAGAAGTACATTTTTAACTTGTATTTTACATTTCTTAACCTTAAATATTCAAATAATTAACCTTTCTTTCGTAAAGTTTGGAAGCACTTGATTGTTTTCCGTATGGCGACTCAGTAGTGAAACATTAGCTATCGTTTTTATTTTATGGTCTCAAAAGTAATTTAAACGTAAACAATGTACTGTCATGCTGCACTGGGTTAAATCTATGAACTTTCTATTTGTAATGTACCGGTCCGGTATTTGTTAAAACTTGGTACTCAGTATTACTTAACACAGTTGATTTTTTTCTTACTCTGTTGGGGACCGCTTTAAGAAATTACTGTCAAATCTATTGGGGGAAAAAGGTAAGAACAACGTTGAATTAATTTAAAGTAAATCACAAGATAGCGCCATTCACTCTGACATCTTGAATTATCTATATTATATGACAATTAATCTAATCAGGAGCATCTACATGATCATCTTTATTTTCACGTTTCTTTAACGCTTTGAACTTTAAGCCATAACCTTCCCAATTTGACCGACAGTTTGGTGAATTTGTTTTTAAAAATGCATAGTATAAGATGTTTTTACATTAAACTGTTGGTTTTCTTTATAATACACAATGCAACGAGCTGCGAGAAGAGGATAATAGCTTTTTACCCATCAGTCAATCCGTCAATCCGAAAGTCTAGTTTTATTGGAGTTTTTTGGTATGTTTTTTTATTTTTCTATTTTTTTTGGGGAGGGGGGGGGTCAGCGAAACGTCTTTTAACCTCTGAACAGAATTCCATAAATCTTTGTAGAGATATTTTTTTAACATTTGATATACGATGTAATATTGAAACAGTTTGTCAGCGCTTTTCCACTTTAACTGCTCAACAGTATCTAAAGAAACTTTGTTGTGAATATTAAAGGACTTTTAAATTTGTGGATTCTTTTGTTTTTTTACACTTAAATGTGTGGATGAGAATATTACAGGATATTCCAATGAATCATTTTTAAAGTTATCCTTTTTGCAACTATATAGAAAGTTGGCCTTTATTTAATGTACTACCCACGCTGTTTGTCAGCACAACCAACCTTAACTGCTTCATGGTCTGTAAAGGTATGTACATTTTCAACATTTCAACATCACTGGAATTCTTGAGAAGGGGGAATTGAAAATAAAAACGTTTTTTTTTTTTGTTTTTCGTAACTAACACGATGCCACTAATAATAACTTCAGGGAAAATTACCTCAATTTTGAATAAATTTTGTGTATATTGACAGAATCTTAATTATAAGACCAGCAAAAAAATCTGAGTTAGAAAATACAACAAAAATTATGAATTTTTTTGACGTCACATACTTGCCCTTTATTTGGTACATACCACACAGGCTATGGTTTGAGAATTCTGGTAAGGTGGGCAAGGAAGGGACCCACAGACAGCGTGTACTGGATAAAACAGCCTTCCATTATCGTTATGCTGTCTGGCGCCATCTGTCATATACTCCGGATTTTCGTCCAAACACAAATATTCCGCGCCATAATGATCTCAGGAAGAACCACCAGACGTTAAAAACCCGGCATATTGCTTCGTCCAACTCGAAGGACAGGAAGATTTTGCCGGAATCATAATCGATGTTGCTTGCGAATTAAAGCAAACAGCACATGGTACGTCATCATCGTAAGCTATGTTCGTATTCAGAGCCGTATAAAACTCCATAATAAGAATTGAATGGTACCCCGGCGGGACCTGCATCTGGGTAATGGAGCATGCATAGAGTTGTTGTAGCACTCCCCTTTGCGTTAAATTGCCCACCAGCAGAGAAACCTACAATAACCATAAATCATTCTATTCGGATATTGTGTAATTTTAGAACTACTGATTTTTTTAATTTGAATTAATTTAACAGTCAAAATTCATTTACATTATTTCCTTTTTAGGTCACCTGAGTAAACTCAGGTGACCTATTGCTTTCTGTTTTCGTCCGTCGTCGTGCGTCGCCCGTCTTGCGTCGTGCGTCGCTGTTTCATTGCGGAATGAAATTGAAAAAATGTCTGTTCTAGCATCCAAACTTAATTGGGATGCAAATGTAAGTGCATCGTCCTTCAGGCAAGGGAACAATTCCTCTGCTTGTCGACGGGTTGTCCAGCGAAATCTCTCTGAAATCATGTAAAACTGGATCCAGAAGGATTCCCAGGTTGTGTTGTTCCTACCATTAAAAATTGGTAATCTTGCTTTTGGCTCATCATGGTGAGGAATTTCATAATTTTCTTGAAATTGGTTTCTATTGTTTCTGTACACATTGAGTCCTGTGTCTCCAAATCCATAGTCAAGGTTTTGTGCATTGCCCCTGAGCATGAGAATTTGAATTTTATTCATTTGCTGCATGACAAAATTGTGAATCACTCACTGGTTGTCTTTGTATGTTGTTGAAAGTTACAAGTTCTTTCGAGTTCATGTTATAGTCATAATGAAGATAATGCATCGGAGATTGTGGCATCATGGTATGCATCATTTTCTGCATTTCCTGCATCACATTCATCTGCGTCATCATCTGTTGCTGCATTATTGTCATACACTTCATGATTTCCTGATTTCCCTGTTTTTGCGGAGACTGACTTTGAATTTCATGTCCAGAAACACTGCCATTGATTGATTCTTGTATTTCCTCTCTTAGAAGAGATTCTCTGGGATTTTCCAATTCATTTTCTTCAGAATTTCTATGCTCCACTGTAGTTAGAAATGGTAACTGCCTATTTCTCAAATATATGGCTCTCCCTTTTCTTCACAGATAAAATTTTTAGGGAAACAAGGTTTTGTTACCTTTTTGTCACCCTGGTTCTACACCTAACAGTTATATATTTTTGTTTGTCAGGAAAACAAGGTTTTGTTATCTTTTTGTCACCCTGATTTACCCTTAAATGTCGTTAATTTACAGAATTTCAAAAATTAAAATTATTGAAAAAGACTTTGTTGTCTTTTGTTCCAACAATTTTTTTTCAAAGTCTCAAATAGTAAAATCAATTATTTACTCAAGGAAAAAGACTTTGTTGTCTTTTATTTTCCTTCCCCTAATTATTTGAAATTAAATATGCAAGAATAAAAGTCACCTTTTAAATAATCTTGCACTTCCTTCCGTCTTAACATTAAAATTTTTAAATGCTGCCGGCAATTGTTATAAATTATAACTCTTGTTGAAAGAATTAATGTATTTAAAAATACGTCTACTGACACAGAATAAAAACTTACTGCATATTTAGAAAAAAAGAAAAAGAAAAAAAATTGAGCTGTCGTCTGTAGTAATATTTCATGTCACCTACATGTAAGGCAAGGGTTATAGCTGGGAGGGGGATATATTTTTGTCGTATTATTTTGTTCTGCTCAGGAATTTCAATGACAAAAATTAGTAAATTCACAAAAATAGAAAAGAGTAAGAATGGAGCTGTCTAATTTAACAAAGTTAAGAGATTGTGAAAGAATTTGGAAAGAGTTCAAGCTTCTTCATAATGGAGTTATCTTCCTTTGCTTGTTCATATTAATCATTGAATTTAATGTAATTATAAGGAAGTTGTATGATCAAAAGAATTATGTAAGTATTTTTTATCATTTGAAACAAAAACAGTTTTTGAACTTTCTAAATAAACAAATAGACTTGTTAATAGTAAAGTAATAATTCGCTAGCTAAAATCACTGCTACATGTACATGTAAAATGATTTAAGGAATGAATTCAATATTTATTAGTTTTATACGATATAAAATGGTTTGGGGCAGTTTACGCTTTATAAACCGCAAAGCGGTTTATAAAAAAGTGTAAACTGTTCCAAACCATTTTATATCGTATAAAACTAATATATATTTGAATTCATTGCTTATAATTTAATTTTTTGCTATTAACTGTAGATAAAAACGGTCATTTGACCCTAAAAATGACATCAAATTGTACAAAATTCAAACGTAACGTCAGGTGGATTGATACGTTTTTTGACGTTAGTCTTGCTATGACGTTGGCAACATTCTTTATACGATATAAAATAATTGTTTTAGCCCATCAGAAAGCGCGTTACTAACAAAGTTAAATTATTTTGGTATAAATGCTAGATGATGATTGTTTATTCAAAAGCTTGAACAGGAGAAGTTCCTCATGATGGCTTTTAAAGCTGTTTTTGTTTGTTTGTTTGTTTGTTTAAATGCCCTCAGGGAGAGTTTCTGTTTGCCTCTTGGGATGGAGGATGAGAGCTTGGTTATAAAACATGTATTCTAATTTATAATTTTTCTATTCCCAGAATGAAACTTAATTAAATGCATATTTGAAACTCCTCGACAAGTTTGTGCATGGGTTATATGCTACTCAGGTGACTCTTAAGGCCTATTGGCTTATTGGCCTCTTGTTTAAACGCAACGGGGAGTTGGGTAGGTTATATCAGTTTAATAGCAAATGTGCTCAACTGCCTACTATACAGAAACTTTTTACGCTTGAGATATATATTCTATTAATTATTGTTAAATTTTTCATATGAATTGATAGGAAAGCTCAGATATGGATGGTCATCTCAAGCTTAAAAAGTTCATGCACATTTGCTATTAAACTAACCTACATGTACCCAACGCACGCTATGTCTCGTTACTTTCATTATTTAAATTTTTCCCTAAATAATTACCACTATACAGCAGTGATGTTTCATTCGTATTTGGACACGTTTTTCTACCCCGGCGGACAAATGTGGAACCTATAAAAAGATCCAGATTAGATAAGAGCTATAAAGTAAAGTATATCATGTAATTATCGTTATTGAGGATATTGTTTGGGATATCATTATGATTTTAAATACTATTTTTATAGTTCTCCCTTCGTACTAGACACAAAAACAAACATAATTTTGCAACATATACATGATCTAATTTTCCTTTAATATTACTTCGGTCTACAATCTTATTTTCTAATACAATACGCAATTCGAATGAACATTCAACAAAAGCTGAATTTTCTTTATATATGAAATTGAATTAAATACATAATTTTACCAGATGTCTTCATTTTCAACAATTCCGAGGTCCTACTCTCCAGTTGGTGCTTTAAATCTTGTGTTTCGCTCTCCTGTGCATGAAATTTTGTCTTTAGTGACTGTAGCTCTCTCTCCATGGCCTCCATGCGAGAATTTAACAAATCTGGGTCGTTCAAACGTTTTTGATTTCTTGCAAGTTGTAAATAATTTTTATTTTTTTTTCACTAAAAGCTTGATGAGAATAGAAAGTTTAAATTACATGTTTCTGACTTTTTTTTTAAATTTAACTTTTCTTGACATTTAAGTTAGATTAGGTTTATTAAGTTATCATAAGAAATAACACAAGAGACCATAATAAAGTAAGAATTGAATTTGTTGCGATAGAGTTAACCTCTAGTTTCATGAAGTTTGTAGGGTAATATCGCAAAGGACGCTGAGAAAATATTGATATCCACACATTCTGCACGGGAAAGGATTCTGGCAAATCGAAGCTGGTTTTTTGTTGTATGATTTAATGATAATTCAGATAGAGAAAAAAATCCCATAATGTAAACCATCATTTATTACAAATATTAAACGACTACGTAATACTACATTTGTATAAATCATAATAAAAATTATTAATTCATTTTGACTAAAAAAGTCAAATAAAACAAAAAAAAGGTCTAGTCAATAGTGAAAATGCACACTAAATATAGTAAAAAAAAATTGGTACACAAAAAAGTAAAAAAAAAAAGCTCACGGAAGCATGTTAGCAAAAAAGATACATAAACAAATTATATTGGCGGATAGGGAGTTCAAAAGAACGTTGTTGGAAAATTTCGTGGCTTCTGCACAAAGAAAAATGTCTGCATTTGAATAATTATTAGTTATCGCTAACAATTGATTTAGATTGGTTAGCTTCAACAGTGTTAATTGTTATAGATAGTTTTAAAAGTTTTAAATTCCCTGAATTTTAAAACTTTAATGTACATATAACAAAAATGCAGTAGACAATTTTCAAAACTCTTATAAATTATATACAGTTGACACAGATTAACGTAACCAAACGTTTGTATTTAAAACAAGTTATTGTACCAAAACATGTTCGTTACCTATTACTTCTAACGACATGTTCATCTTACTCGGGACTCTCGCACAAGGAACAAAACTCGTACACACCACACCATCTAACTATTTAGACGTTTCATCGTCACACGAACCAACAATAAATATGTTGTTTCAAACATTTTTACATTAAAAAAAATAAAATAAGTGAATGTGCGTAAAATAAGGAATTCTTAATAAACATCTGAAACGTTTCAAACCTTGGTTATAGTATACCATCTAGATTTGTATCTCTCTTCGCATATTTCTTGTCTATCGTTTGTAAAAGAATAGATCGTTAAAGGACGAAAATATCATATCATCAATCTGTAAGAAACATCTAAACAAATATCCAGTACTTCTTTTTCTTTCTTTTTTCTGAATTTTTTAAATATGGCGTAGTTTTCTTCCACTGACTTAGTAGGAAATCATGTCAATCACGGCATTTACCTTCAATCAGATTTAGTGTTTTGATATCTTTCCCAAACATGTTGGCTGCTTCGCATTTAATATAACTCACACAATTCAATGCGATGTTTTTCCACTCAATTGTGGCATTAGGGAGGTTTATAACATGTTGAATAATATTTTTAAAGTTTAATCTGCAAGGAATAGAAACGTTTGACAAAAGTTGAAAATAAGTAGTCAAAATCCAAGTAGAATTCCTAGTAGAATTCCAAGTTAAGATGTAAGTATCGTTTATGTTCCATCTTATTACGTCAGGAGGTGGGTTGTTATTCACTAAACAAGTGAATACCATTCTATCGAATCGGCAAATTGATATGTTTGGGTAATTGTTTGGCAGTTGTCCATCTTTTAAAGTTGTAATAGCAACATTTGGCTGACCTAAAACAAATCAAAGCTATTAACTTAGTATGTCTACATAAATAAAAATGTATTCATAATATAACTGAGCATTCGATTAAGTATTGCTTCATATAACTTGTATTTTTGGAAAGAGTCTTAAAAGATAAATGATGATTTGATGATGAAGAATGACACAGTCGCCCCCCGATAACAAAGTAGACGAAGAATAAACAATTTCCCATAGGAAAAAGGGTTAATAGAAGCGTTAACGAGTGTCTGAAAATTTGAGAGAAAAATAAACTCTAAACAATTATTTGATTTTTCGGAAATTTTAATAAAAATGCTCGCTATTCATTAACATCATATATCTCTTAAGACTGCCATGCCGACACACATTAATCTGATTGATCTGATTCAGTTTTAACTGTTAGATCATAAATTACATGTAATTTCAACCCTTTTATGAGTCTTTAGTGACGTTAAACAAAAGTAAATCAACTAAGTAAGAATTAAATACCCCCCAAAACTATATACATTTAATTAAATGCATATTATATGGAAAAATAATAGCTGTTTACCCAGAGCTGAACTAAGATTCTTTTTGTCTATGAAATACTGTATACAGGGTAATATTCGGCCTTCTACTCTTGCAAAAGGTTTCGCCCCGTTTTGAATTAGCCCAAACACAGTTTTGTTAAAAGAGAGATAACCCTGTCTCGTTACTTGTTTATTCATGAACGATAACTCTAACCAACCCGCATGCATTGGCATTGGTATGTGAATATTACTCTAATTGCCTCTTGTAATACAAACCAAGATTTTCGAATACTACGGGTCACGTCTTTGGCGAAGGTGGTTTTACTTAAATATTTAAGTGTGAAACCAAAAAGAAATTGGAATTTATTACCAGAAACGGAAAGAAGAGATTTTATGCAGGTGTTAAAAGGACATCACCTTGGGTTAATTATCATAAATAGGTGTTGAGTGAAAGTGGTGGTATGAAAGGTTTGATAAAGTTACAGGTGCGCGACGCAGGCGTTGAAGCCCTGCTTCCCAAGAGTGTCTTTACAGCTTGTTAGGAAAGTGAGAGCGAGCAAGCATGAGTTTATTATTTGTAAGTTAATCTCTGTAGTTGTCATTTGTTTAATGTGCATGATAGAGTTCTCAGAGATGAAAGTGAGAAGTTGAGAGTCTGAGGAGTGAGATATAATTGGTAGGGCTTTACCCAGGGAACACGTGAGAGAGAGAAGAATTAGTTTGGATGTTATCGAACGCATTTTATGTATGCGAGGATATTACTTATGATTCATATATATTGTGTTCGTTGTAAATATGTAAATAAACCTGTAAATATAAAGAATAGTTATTAATCAGTACCGTTAACAGGGAGGACCCCCGTCAAGCGAAGAGGATTTTGTTGAAAGTTATTGGAAGCGGTGGAAAAAACGAAACGGGGAAATAATAGAGGTTCAAGCAAAGATGGCCAAATATGCGGGTAATATCGCAAAGGACGCTGAGAAAATATTGATATCCACACATTCTGCACGGGAAAGGATTCTGGCAAATCGAAGCTGGTTTTTTGTTGTATGATTTAATGATAATTCAGATAGAGAAAAAAATCCCATAATGTAAACCATCATTTATTACAAATATTAAACGACTACGTAATACTACATTTGTATAAATCATAATAAAAATTATTAATTCATTTTGACTAAAAAAGTCAAATAAAACAAAAAAAAGGTCTAGTCAATAGTGAAAATGCACACTAAATATAGTAAAAAAAAATTGGTACACAAAAAAGTAAAAAAAAAAGCTCACGGAAGCATGTTAGCAAAAAAGATACATAAACAAATTATATTGGCGGATAGGGAGTTCAAAAGAACGTTGTTGGAAAATTTCGTGGCTTCTGCACAAAGAAAAATGTCTGCATTTGAATAATTATTAGTTATCGCTAACAATTGATTTAGATTGGTTAGCTTCAACAGTGTTAATTGTTATAGATAGTTTTAAAAGTTTTAAATTCCCTGAATTTTAAAACTTTAATGTACATATAACAAAAATGCAGTAGACAATTTTCAAAACTCTTATAAATTATATACAGTTGACACAGATTAACGTAACCAAACGTTTGTATTTAAAACAAGTTATTGTACCAAAACATGTTCGTTACCTATTACTTCTAACGACATGTTCATCTTACTCGGGACTCTCGCACAAGGAACAAAACTCGTACACACCACACCATCTAACTATTTAGACGTTTCATCGTCACACGAACCAACAATAAATATGTTGTTTCAAACATTTTTACATTAAAAAAAATAAAATAAGTGAATGTGCGTAAAATAAGGAATTCTTAATAAACATCTGAAACGTTTCAAACCTTGGTTATAGTATACCATCTAGATTTGTATCTCTCTTCGCATATTTCTTGTCTATCGTTTGTAAAAGAATAGATCGTTAAAGGACGAAAATATCATATCATCAATCTGTAAGAAACATCTAAACAAACATCCAGTACTTCTTTTTCTTTCTTTTTTCTGAATTTTTTAAATATGGCGTAGTTTTCTTCCACTGACTTAGTAGGAAATCATGTCAATCACGGCATTTACCTTCAATCAGATTTAGTGTTTTGATATCTTTCCCAAACATGTTGGCTGCTTCGCATTTAATATAACTCACACAATTCAATGCGATGTTTTTCCACTCAATTGTGGCATTAGGGAGGTTTATAACATGTTGAATAATATTTTTAAAGTTTAATCTGCAAGGAATAGAAACGTTTGACAAAAGTTGAAAATAAGTAGTCAAAATCCAAGTAGAATTCCTAGTAGAATTCCAAGTTAAGATGTAAGTATCGTTTATGTTCCATCTTATTACGTCAGGAGGTGGGTTGTTATTCACTAAACAAGTGAATACCATTCTATCGAATCGGCAAATTGATATGTTTGGGTAATTGTTTGGCAGTTGTCCATCTTTTAAAGTTGTAATTGCAACATTTGGCTGACCTAAAACAAATCAAAGCTATTAACTTAGTATGTCTACATAAATAAAAATGTATTCATAATATAACTGAGCATTCGATTAAGTATTGCTTCATATAACTTGTATTTTTGGAAAGAGTCTTAAAAGATAAATGATGATTTGATGATGAAGAATGACACAGTCGCCCCCCGATAACAAAGTAGACGAAGAATAAACAATTTCCCATAGGAAAAAGGGTTAATAGAAGCGTTAACGAGTGTCTGAAAATTTGAGAGAAAAATAAACTCTAAACAATTATTTGATTTTTCGGAAATTTTAATAAAAATGCTCGCTATTCATTAACATCATATATCTCTTAAGACTGCCATGCCGACACACATTAATCTGATTGATCTGATTCAGTTTTAACTGTTAGATCATAAATTACATGTAATTTCAACCCTTTTATGAGTCTTTAGTGACGTTAAACAAAAGTAAATCAACTAAGTAAGAATTAAATACCCCCCAAAACTATATACATTTAATTAAATGCATATTATATGGAAAAATAATAGCTGTTTACCCAGAGCTGAACTAAGATTCTTTTTGTCTATGAAATACTGTATACAGGGTAATATTCGGCCTTCTACTCTTGCAAAAGGTTTCGCCCCGTTTTGAATTAGCCCAAACACAGTTTTGTTAAAAGAGAGATAACCCTGTCTCGTTACTTGTTTATTCATGAACGATAACTCTAACCAACCCGCATGCATTGGCATTGGTATGTGAATATTACTCTAATTGCCTCTTGTAATACAAACCAAGATTTTCGAATACTACGGGTCACGTCTTTGGCGAAGGTGGTTTTACTTAAATATTTAAGTGTGAAACCAAAAAGAAATTGGAATTTATTACCAGAAACGGAAAGAAGAGATTTTATGCAGGTGTTAAAAGGACATCACCTTGGGTTAATTATCATAAATAGGTGTTGAGTGAAAGTGGTGGTATGAAAGGTTTGATAAAGTTACAGGTGCGCGACGCAGGCGTTGAAGCCCTGCTTCCCAAGAGTGTCTTTACAGCTTGTTAGGAAAGTGAGAGCGAGCAAGCATGAGTTTATTATTTGTAAGTTAATCTCTGTAGTTGTCATTTGTTTAATGTGCATGATAGAGTTCTCAGAGATGAAAGTGAGAAGTTGAGAGTCTGAGGAGTGAGATATAATTGGTAGGGCTTTACCCAGGGAACACGTGAGAGAGAGAAGAATTAGTTTGGATGTTATCGAACGCATTTTATGTATGCGAGGATATTACTTATGATTCATATATATTGTGTTCGTTGTAAATATGTAAATAAACCTGTAAATATAAAGAATAGTTATTAATCAGTACCGTTAACAGGGAGGACCCCCGTCAAGCGAAGAGGATTTTGTTGAAAGTTATTGGAAGCGGTGGAAAAAACGAAACGGGGAAATACTAGAGGTTCAAGCAAAGATGGCCAAATATGCGGTTGAAAATGGAATTGCTAATGCTGCAAGGAAATTTTTGAAAGAACTCGGACTTCCTGTGAATAAAGGCACTGTGAGAAGTATCAAATCTTTATTTTTGCAGAGATGTTTGTTTTCTAAAGAAGAATTGACAAAACTACCGAAAGATGACAGAGGACAGGCGTCCCCTTTTATTGGGAAATATAAAGAGAATTTGAGAGATTATTCGAAGCAATTGCGATCCGAAGGTGGCATTGTTTCAACTCAAATTCATATCCGCAGCTACAGGAGATCTAAAACACCACAACAAGAGCCTTTTGTGGCGTATTGATTTATCTAAAACCTGGACTGAATCTGTTCTTACTCGCAGGAGCTTGGTAAGGCGCAAGAGCAACTAAAACTGCAAGAACAATTCCAGCTGATTTCCCCGATTTAAAAAATAATTTTCTTAAACAAATTCCTATTTTAATTGCGGAATATGACATCCCAGAGGAGCTCGTTTAATCTGGGATCAAAAAGGAGTTCCTATAGTGCTCGAGGGTCAATGGAAAATGGACGAACTGGCTCAAAGAAAGTTAACATTGTGTGTTTAAATAATTGAATATTTGTTTCTCTCAAACCATATCTATGGTACCTGAGGTACAAAAAAAATATATTTACAAATGTACAAATGCAGGGTCAAGTTAGGAAGAGTACAGGAATTAAATAAATCGAGCTAATATTTTTTTAATAAATAAATAAAGTAAGTACATATTGTTATTAGTTTATAAATGTATTTTTTTTAGTTTAATATACCGTGTATGTAACAGTTGCATTAATATACATGTACATGTAATATGATTTGAAAAGGACACATAGTTTAAAACAACGAGTATCGCTCGACTAAAGCCCCTCGATTAATCTACTAGTTTATACAAATAGGGATAATTTGAGTGAATCTAGCGGTCTTGCTTAGAAACATACTAGCGACATTTATCAGAGATTATTTAGCTACATGTTATGGAGGGTAATCGTGTTCAAAAATCCAGTCATGTAAACTTGTAAATCCGAATATGCAATCATGTTGATGTGTGAGCCTAATTATGAATGTGTGTAATTCTGATCGTGTAATCTATAAAACTCGGACATAAAAACTCTAAAGTTGACTCCGCAGATCTTCAATGTAATTCTTCCTACAGATGCACATTTGCAACTATAAAATGCTGTTTGTTATTTACATGTAACCTGTCACTATAATACGCATTTTCCATCGGTATTCAATGCGTTTATATCTCCGTTTTCTGAAATAGCACAGTTGACATGTTACAAATTGACAAATGTAAAGTCTACAAGTTTGTCAAATTTTGACATGACCATATATGGAAACAGTGACGTCACCGATAGCTGCAGGAAAAGGCCTGCCGTAATCGCCGGAATGGGCACAGAATAAACAAAAAAAATATTACATATCATCATATTATCTCTGGATAACAACATTTTTAAGGAAGTACGATTTTTCGAAAAATAAATTTAAGCTCGGTGTTTATTATATCAAGAGAATCCAGAAAGGATGCGAGTGAAGAATTCAATCGGCAGATTTGGAAATTTTTACCTATCAAGACTTTGTTTAAATGTATACACGCATTTCTATTATCTTAGAGTACATGTAACAAATCGTTTAAGTATAGAGCTCAGGTGAATAAAGAAAATATCACCAAAAGCATCCTTATCGCTACCACAATGTTGGGACAAGAGCCCCCCACCCCGAAAAAATACACGGGGTCGGCCGGCTGATTAATTAAAAAACTGAGTTATCAATAAGAAAAACTAACTACCTGAAAACAGTAGTTTTAAGGTCTTTCGATTGTCGCATGACGTCACTGTGAGCATTCCGGAATATTTTACCGTTATCGGTTATAATATTAGTGTTATGTGATGCATGGTTTTGCCAATATTTCATGATTTATACTAGTGTTTAACACATTTTAAGCTATGTAAATGATATGACACTAATGTTTAACAATTTATAGAGGGTAGTATGAGTTGAAATCGCTGAATTCAATGAAAAAACTGATAAAACCGTACATAGGCAAACTGGACAGAGACTACAATTCATAAGTTTTTACCTGGCAAGGTAAACATTTCTTTGCAGATTTCAATAGGATATATAATGAATTACAAATGTACCAATTTTCAGTGAGTATGAACCATTATTTCAAAAGTTATAGACTGTTTATGTTGCTAAACTATACTTGTTCTTGGTTGGAAAATTGTATTAAAATGTAATGTAAATGTGATAGCTTTCATACTGGGAAGTTTAAATGGCCTTAAAATGTTATAATACATAAAATAAAGGATTGTGATTAATTTCTTTAAAAAAATGGGTTTATTATATAGAAATCAGTAAAAAAAAAATATGTGATGTTGGAATGGAGATCAGTTGTCTCCATAATTGCCATGATAGTGTACCTGTGTTAGCTCCTACAGCATGAACAAAATATTTGAAACATACCAATATTTAAGTTCAATTTGAATGTTTACATATTAATTTTCAAATTAAAACAAAAATTACACGGATTAAAACATAAAAACATCGAGGGTGGAGAAACCTTAAGATTTGATTTAGATGAGACATGAGTAGCGGCACCCCCCCCCCCTTTAAATAAAAAAAAATTCCGAAGATAAGGTTAACTGTCGTGAAATTAAAATGTGTATAAATTATAACAAAAATATTTCATTTTGTCGGTAATATATAGAAAAAGAAGGTGAAAATTAATTGGCAAAAATGTTTTGATTTCAAGCAATTATTACGGGATATAAGTATGGCGTCCTGAATGTCGATTCAATCTAGACACACTCAGTGAAGTTGGTTAATCAAAATTTTCCGGAAAACTTTACAGCCACTTGTGAACATGAACTGATTGCCATAAAGCAGCTACTTAGTTTTGTAAAATTACTATCAATACAGTATATATTTTATAAGATTTAATAATTAAAACTTTACCAGTTCATATACGATCAAGTCTGTTTAACCCACCCGTTCCTTAATTTAAGAAATTCGATTTTTGAAGAAAAAATATAATTATAAAAACATAAACATACTAGTATCCCTTTTTTATTTCTTTAAAACCTTTCAATTTTTGACAACATTTTGTACTTTAATTAATGATTTAAAAAACAGTTTCAGATTGTTTTATTATTTATTATGCACTTGCACAACAATGTCATTTTGATATTTGAAAAAATATATAGATACATACATTTTTCCGCGAAAAATTACCAAATTTCTTTGCAAGTCGTTTAATTCTAAATAAATAATGAATATAAAATTCACTCTCAAAATTCTTAGCATTCAGGTAACCAATGAACCTACATAGGGTATCACGGCGGTCTCCAAACCCCATGCCGCTCAAAATATATTCACCCCCTAGGAAATTTCTTGATCCGTCTCATTTCTAGAAAAGATTACGTATTCAACTTATATTTTCCAGATTAAATTACATGTCAAATTATTTTAGCGATATTAAAATAGATAAAGGCATTTCTTTTTTAGTAAAAGTTAACCCTTATCGTATAATACATGTACCAGTGTCCATGGGAATTATATTACAGAAACTAGGGCATTCGTCACACCGGCACCGATTTTTACAAACATTCACCTAGCTTTTCTTGTTTGGTCCAGTTTCAATTATACCTCAATATCTTTTTCTAAAAATAATATTCTCGATCCAAAGAAAATAGTATCGTTCATTAGAACACTTTAACTGAATTTTATGTTTATTTTAGTCCATTCCGGCGATTACGGCATGCCTTTTCCCGCAGCAAGCACTTTCCATATAAGGTCATGTCAAAATTCGACAAACTTGTAGACTTTACATTTGTCAATTTGTAACATGTCAACTGTGCTATATCCGAGGATGAAGATACAAATGCAGAAACTATGGATTAAAAATGTGCAAAGTTGAAGGTTAAATAAACCAACAAAAACAATAATATTATTAGGCTGCAAAATGTGCATCATAGGAAGGAACTGAGTCAAATCTTAAAGTGTTTATGTCCGAGTTTTTATAGGTTACGCGATTAGAATTACACACATTCATACTCAGACTCACACACCAACACGATTGCATATTTGAATTTATAAGTTTACAGATCTGGATATTTCAACACGATTACCCTCCATAACATGTATGTACAAAGATATTCTATTTTGTATTTTAGGTGATTTACAAAGGCATATATCCGATCAGTGCCACCCAAAGTTTAAATTTCCTCGGGGTAGTATATTTTCCACTCAGAAAATCTCTGGTCAACTTCCGAGACAATTCTCCGATATTTAGACAAGGTGGTTATTCCATACGTAAATGATGTGAGGTCTGATTTTAACTTGCCCCCGATAAAAAATTAAAGCGCTAGCAATTTGTGATGTGTTTAGTGCTCACAGAAACACCGTTGTAATGGAAAAACTTAAGAAAGCAAATATAGCGATCTTATTTATCACAGCATGTTGTACCGACCAACTGCAGCCTTTAAATCTATAAATAAATAAACCATACAAATATGCACTGAAAAGAGCCTTCAATGATTTTTTTTCTGATCGGCTTCGGCCGATCAAAGTTGTGTTCATATGAGGCATCCAACAAAAACTATTTGCGCACGCATTGCGCCTTGCACTTCTTTATTTACTAACCAGTGACAGCTTTATGTAAATCCTTAATTACATGTAAATTACTAATATACAGTTGTTGACTGGGGTCGAGGGCAACAAATGATCAGTCTGACCGGCTTGCAAATTGTTATACCCTTACTAATTTAAAAATTCTTTTTGGCGGAATATGACGTCACTGGTCAAGTCTTTTTTAACAGCCGATTTTAACAGTTCCAGTCCAACAGTTCCAGTTCAACGATCAAATGGTGGTTCTTTTTTTATGGAGTTGTATATTAACTGTTTTATAGGGGTATAACAAAAGACTCTATTTTAATGTGTTTGCCTTGATAGTCAAACATCTACACACTGAAATGATGATAAAAAATCATGTTTAATGGAAGTACAATTCGCCTACTAAGACGAAAGTTTATTCATGCTTTGCTATTTCGGAAATCGACAAAATAGTGGGGTATATATATCGTATTTATCATGTTTATTGAATGTACCCTAATGCTTTCGCATTACATTAAGAGAGCTTGCCAATGATATATTACATGCCGAGCATTTCTTTAAAAGGAATGCTTGTTATTCCGATCATGTGTATCACACAGGTGCTTGAGGACAGGACCGATTCCCCCCCCCCCCCCAAGTATCTAGACCCCCGGGACTTAACTCATTTTTCATTAGATTATCTTTTTATGACATATTTACAATCTAATGTATACATTCATTGAACAATATCACTTAAAACAAACATTTTGATAAAAAAGTCATATCTCTTCTATATATAATACAACAAGGTTGCTAACTTCGTCTGCCAGCCGAGAGGTACTGCCTATGAAAATTTGTTGAAATGTGCTATCAAACTACATCTATCGGTAAAAACGGTGACCTCATCTCGTAGCCCGATAATTCCCTTCACTGAATATATGCATGTCATGCCCATGTAAATACATTTATTTGGTAAATTGGATCAATTTTCACCGACAAGCTGCAAGTTTTGAACCAGTCCATCTTCAACCAACGGAAGTGATGTTTTATCGCAAGAGAGATAACTTCGATTATAAACAGAGTAGTCTCATTCAACAAGTCCTCGGCTGTCTCCGTAAATCTCCGACGAGCAAAGAGTCTGGTAAAGTGTCACGTTAATGTTTGTAACGTCAAAACGAGGCTTACCAAAATACTTGTATTGAATTTCATTCGTTGAAAGAAACACACCTCCTATAAACATGTAAACATTGACAGAAGCAGATGTTTATGATGGAATGAATTTGCCGTATAAACTGATAGATCTACGACTGGAAAGTTTAAAAATGGTTATAAATGGAAAGGATTTATTTGCAGTGTTACCATACGAGATATGGTAAAACCAATAATAAATCTATTTTATAGCTGTCGTGGCTGTACACAAACATTTACCGCTTCGCCGAACATAAGTTCAGCCATGTTTAATGGGTCTATGGAAAGCGAATAAGAAGAATAAGACTAAATCGACGTAAGTTTCATAATTTTCACGGCAATGAAATAAAGTGCTGTATATCACACAAATCATTAAACGGCACACATTGACAACGATTCAAAATTAAACTAAATCAGCGCCCCCTATCGGTAGCGGTTATCAACATGCCGCTTTACCAGACTCTCTGCTCGTCGGAGATTTACGGAGACAGCCGACAACTGGTTGAACGAGACTATAAACAGAGAAGTTCCGCATGTACACGAAACAATGAAAAGGTAAGAGATATACGAATTTGCACGGAAAAGTCCATTCGGATCACGCTCGCCCTTTTCCGTAACCGATAAAAAAAAGATTTTTTTTTTAATAGAGAATATCTAATCTTGACATTTGATTTAGACGATTAGTTCAAGGGTTATTGGTACACCCTCTCTACATAGCATTTTTTTTAGTAAGGTTTAAGTTAAATTGGGCAAAAGGGGAGAAAAATATATGTGCTCTAGACAGTGATATTTTAATACATGTAGTAAATTTAATTTTACAGATTTAATAAAGCTTAGCTTTAAACTGAACACCTGCATAATACATTTGAGGTTGTTTTTCCGCTTGTCGAAAAAGGGGAATTGTGGTTAAATTAAAAACCATGTTTTCTCATGAATCAGTAAAATTATAAACTCTGGAAAAAATCCTCAACTTACGCCCAACGTTAACCTTTATCAGCTTTTCCACCACCATTGAGTTCTTGTCTTTATTTAAGTCATTCCCGACTTTACAAACAAGAAGGGAGTTGCATTCATAAGAGATGTTATAAATGAGTAACTGTCCTTCAATACCAAGATCTGTGTCTGTGAATTAAAAATACTTTTTAATTTTTCCACATGTTTTTAAACAAGGCGATAGTGTGCCTTGGATTTGATTTATTTTATATATTTGTTATAATGTAAGACATCCATTTCATTCTACTTCAAATTCGACAACGATATCGCCGCCACAATTGGTACTGTTGAGTTTGCCTCTCTCATGAGTCGGTTAAAGTAGATATAAAACACCCATTACATTTTTTTTTATTAACATGTATTAATCAATTAAGCGTATTTTAAAATGATTAAATATAATAGTAACTACTATACAATACATAATGCTAATTTTCCATTATTACATTTTCGACTTTTCGAACAAAACACAAAAACAAAAATCGTCATTTTTTATAACCTTAGATTTGATACCTTTATATCCGTCGTTGTACTTTTTGTCGATTTCTCGTATGAACCATTTCACAATAGGGGTTGGGTAGCCATCGGTCGCGTTGCACCAAAGAGTAGTGCTCTCTCCTTCCTCAATAGTTAAGCACATTGAATTTGACGAGCTAAATGAAATCAAGGAATGGTATGTACTAGTACATGTAATAACGTATTTACATAAAACTGAACGGTAATTGTTAAAAGAAGTGCATTATTTGGGATTTTATTGCATTGTCATATCTACAAAATATCTCTGGTGTTCATTGTATAAAAATTCATATTTAGTATGAATTGAAATGTTTCCATTCTTACTAAATATGAATTTTTATAATTTATAATTATCTCGTAAAAACAGATCAGATCAACAGATCACTGAACTTTATTCTCATAACTGAATTTACAATGTGGAGAAAATACTTATGTACAGTATGTACAAACTACAATATAATAGATGAAAATCATTGGTACAGGAATGATGAAGGGATAACAGATGATTGGTTCATGTTAACCAAGGGAGCAAACCCTCTCAAATATAGTAAATATAGGTAAGTTGGTTAATGTTTGTGTGGTAGAACAGATTTATTACTATTTATTTCATATGTATTTATTCGTTTTTGGATTTTCCTATTTTCGTTTTGTGCAGTATATTCTTAAATATTATTCATCTAAAGTTTTATTGCGCGCGTATTGTTCTTTAATTTCATTGGTTCATATTATTATCCAATAAATTTGATTCTCTATTAGTATAAGTAACAGTTCAAACTAAGTAAAATTGGGCAGTACTTCATTTTCAACGACGTCGATCAATCCAGCGTATATAAGCTGCATCTTGTGGCATGTTAATATTATATTTTATCGTATTTTTGCAGTTAAACTTGCCATAGTAATTTCTAAAACTTGTTTGTAGTTCAAATATTAAATTGTTACAAAACATGTTTTTATCATATAAATGAATACTGGAGTAACGGTTGCTTATTATCAACGAAATATCGAAACTAAAACATATTAAACGTACATGTAAGATTGTATTTTTTCTGATGTATTTTTCTTTGTTTATAGGTCAATGCTTTAAAACATTTAATAAATATGTTAAACAAAACTGCTGTCTTTTGGATTTCCTTACTGCTCGGTTACATTTGTGACATTGGACAGTATCAAAATTTTACAACATTTGGATTTGTTATGAAATATTTTGGTAAACATAACCTTTGAATTGGATATATATACATCAGTACATTTGAAAAGATAATGAAATTCATCCCCAATTTCATTGCAAGCACATAATTTACAAATTCTGTTTTCTCAAGTAATATTAAATCATCTACCTGTCTCAATAGGTAATTTAGCATTACCCGGTCTAAAATTACAATATTTCTTACATAGTTTTGTTGGCAAAATCAATAAATATTTTTCAAAATCCGGTGATTTTTAAAAAATCCTATAATTTAAACCTTTTGGAGAGTTAGAATGAGTTAGTATCGCCTTATGACAAGTAAGTTATTTTGTTAGAACGAGTCAAATACATTTTGAAAACTAATTGTGTTGTTAAAATAAATTAGTATCTCGTTACATCGAATTAGAGTTTATTTTCTCATAGAAAAGACTTACAAACTTTATCATATCGAGAAAGAAATTAAGACAAAGAACAATAAAAATGTATACTTTATAATCATATCGTTTTCAACACGTTTTCATTTCTTGGGAACATATCGTCGATATAACTTAGAGGGGGCGCTTTTAATCTAGCTCTAGACTGCAAATGAACCCTGACATTGACTGTGAATTATTGAAATTTAATCAGGATCATTAGTAATGGGTTTCATGAATCATCCTCATCCACAAATTTAATGAAGAAAAGTATTCATTTATTTGTCATAGTTCATGAAATTTCGTCCCCATGAACCTAGCTGTAAAGAAATTAAAAATCCACTAAAATTGGCGTCACAATAGTTACTGGTTCCACAGTATCAGAATTTTTTTAACAGGCATTTAATCATTTGCAAAATTCGATTAGGCTCAACATTAACAAGAGGTCCATCGACCACATCGCTCACCTAAGCAACAGTAGCTAGAATAAAAATCAGCTTTATGGAGTCTTAACAGAGAGATTTTCAAAATTTTCTCCACATATTCTTATATTAAACATTAAGCCCCTTTTGAAACTGCTTGAGAATATAAAATACCATTTGAGTTTTTGAAAATAATTAAAAAATATGAATAAACGTAAAAACTTCGACCCACGACCCAAACAAACTTGAATCTACACAACCTAAGGATGCTTCCATACAAGTTAGAGCTTTTTTGACCAAAAGGTTTATTCAGAATTTTTTTTGAAGATTTAATTTTATTTATTCCTGTGTAAAGATTTGATCCTCATGGTTGCCCAATCCTACCCCCAGGGATCATGATTTTAAAAAGCTTGAATTAACACTTACTGAGGATGCTTCCACACAAGTTTCAGGCAAAATAGGTTTTAAGAAGATTTTTAAATATTTTTTTCTATATATTCCTTTGTAAAAATTCGAACCCCGGCTCATTGTTGCCCAACCCTACCCCTGGGAATCATGACTTGAACAAACTTCGATCTACAATAACTAAGGATGCTTCCACACAAGTTACAGAGTTTCAGGCAAAATGGGTTTAAAGCAGATTTTTTTTCAGATTTTTCTCTATATATTCGTTTGTAAAAATTCTTACTCCTGCCTAATAGTTGCCCAATCCTACCCCAAGGGATGATGATTTGAACAAACTTGAATCTACACAACCTAAGGATGCTTCTATACATGTTACAGCTTTTGGCCGATTAGCTTTGGAGAAGATTTTTCTATTGTTTATTCCTATGTAAAGATTTTACCCCACATTGTGGCCCAATCCTATCCCTGGGGATAGCGATTTGAACAAACCTGAAAATTCGACCTCCATTGTTGCCCAAACCTTTTTTTTCATTTCATAATCATTTTTTGGACAATCTTGAAACTACCCTATCCAATGATGTTTCCACACAAGTTACAGCTTTTCTGTTTTTGAGAATAAGATTTTAAACAGTTCTCTCTAAATTTGGTTATGTAAAAATTCGACCCCTAATTATTGACCAACCCTACCACTGGGGATCATGATTTGAAAAAAATTGAATTTACACTACATGAGGATGCTTCCATACAAGATACAGATTTACTGGCCAATTGGTTAATAATAAGATTTTTGAAAAATATCAACAAAGTTTAATTATCTCCCTTTGAGAGAGGGCGTAGCCCTTTCATTTCAGCAAATTGAATAAATGTAATTTAAACAGTTTACGGACGGACAGACAAACAGACGGACTGACGTACGCAGGAAAAAATGTGACAAGGAAAGCTCACTTGAGTTTAGCTCATGTTAGCTATTTAAGAAAAAAGTGATCAACTCGTTACAAGGAGTGAGCATTTCGTTACAATGAATATCTCGACTCACTAAAAGTATATTTTTTCGCGCGAAGTTCCGTTCGTCATCAAAGCATTTTTTCGTCTTGCCTATATGACCAAATGGTTAGCGAGAAGTTTTTTCGTAAAAATCCTGCAATATATGACAGCAAATAAAATTTGTTTTTATGGTGGCATAATTGCACAATAACACATCACCCAAAATGCAGAACGAGAGAATGCTCAAATCATATATATTTCTTGACGTCATGATTTTTACGTCACTTTTATGTGACTGAAATGAAGTGATAACATGACACATTCAATGACACAATAAAATTATTTCAAAGAATATTCGAAAAACTATATACAGGGTGTCCCAGAATATCTGATACCATTTGAAATTCGTATAAAAAAATAATATTTGGGCAAAACTTGTAAATTGTGACTCAAATAAAGAATAAAACCTTTTAATTTTTTCCACAAAAATAGTTAAAGAGAAAAACGTGCTTTTATTTAAATTATGATGTCACAAAGTTGCATCATATGTCTTTGGTTGAATTGAATTTTAAACAAGATAAATCGGACAAGAGAGCAGGCATCTTCCGTTTTTAAAGATTATTATCAAACACAGACTCCATATATAGTTGTGCAAGTTATAAAAACAGAATATCCTGGGAAAAAGCGACTCAACAAGCAACAGATTCTTTAAATTGTGAGAAGATTTGAAGAAATGGGATCCATAAAGTGGCTGTTGTGAAGAATTTTACTGATCGACTTAACGTGGTCATTGATCAAAAAGTACATTATTTGGAGCACTCTTTAAAATTGTTGTGTTTTTATAAGCAACGCCCAATTTGTTATTAACTTTTGAATGTTTGTGAAATTTGTTGAGTGAAAATTTACATCATATACATTTATAAAAATGCATTTGATATTTTGCTAAATAAATTTAAACAAAAGTTATTAAAAGAGTAAATGGTATCAGATATTATGGGACACCCTGTACCTACTTAGAATTTATGAAATGCAAACCTTTTATCCGCACATATATCACCTGATGCATTTACACTAGACACTGCATCTTCAAAAAAAAGGCAAAAACAGACAATCTAAATTGTGAATTGGTAATAATCAGCTCAAAAATCCGTACAAAAAATTAATAAAATAGAATTAACATGCATCGTGGAAGCAATGCCGATAATAAAACTGTTGATAACTCATTTATCAAAGACGCCTCCGGTGTAACGACGAAAAGTGACCCCCGTAGAATATTGACCCGGGGGTCAAATTTCTATGGAGAAAACTGACCCAGGGTCAGTATTCTATGACAACTAGGGTCCTTTTTCTACAGTAGAAAACCATTCCAGACCTATAGATCTACGGCCCCCACACGTTGAAAACTGACCCCCATAGAATTTTGACCTCGCTTATAAACTACATAGAAATTATAAAAATTAGAGGAGATACGTGAAACATTCATGTTTGGCGAGTGTAAAGGGGGCAGCGAAAGCATATAAAAGATGGATGAACCACCCGTTTTACCCTGTTACATATATAGCATCAGTTTGAACAAAAAGATGTCTGCGTTTAACTTAAAGTACTTGTCAGCTTGCCTTCTGGTGCCCCTTCGCTAAGGCATTTTAGTGTTGTGTCCTTCCCCTAAAGGTACATGCATGATGATGCGTTCGATTGCGCTCCCTTCTTGCATAAGTAAAGACGGTAATGATGCGACAGCTCGCGTCTGTCCGTTCTGATGAATAGGACCCACAATTTTAGTGGATGATTTCATAGACAAACCTAAATAATGATCTCTGTACGAGCATGTACATGTATTGTATATATTTAGAAGAAAAAACTTAGAAGACAGATGTGAAATTTTGACGAATAAGGCGGATTTTTTTAAATGTATGTTGTATTTAGCTAAAGTGAATGTCTGACAACCAAACAAAACACCGCTTATGTTACAGGTGCACATTAACTTTTTGTGATTAAGGACTTTTGGTCTCAAATTTGGATTGGTCTCTACAAACATTTTTGGCCTCAATTTTATTTTCATATTTTCTTTACATATTTGATGATTTTATTGGTTTTAAGTTCAATACACATGACACATCACACTAGATGGTTTTAAGAGTCTTGCATGTATAATGATAGTTCTATTGAACATGTTTATGACTACAGATATGAGTGATTGATTCTAATAGATTTTGATCAAGTCTGTTTTTAATTCAATTTGCACATATTTTATTATGCAAATATATATTTACATAAATGGATTAGGCAGCAGGCAATGCCTTTGTAAGCCTTCTTCTTAAGGTGCAAGGTAATATGTAAAGTGCAAAATATAAATGGCAAATGAAATGATACACGTTTTATAAAATAATGTGATGTAGCATAAAAATATATATTCAGATGGAAAAAATATTGACAAAAACCGGTTTGAGGAAAAAAAATCCAAAATAATCAAAAACTTAAATACCAGTAGTACAGTGACAACATAAGTATACTACTTAAGATATATAGCTATAGTTATGATCGATAATTTTAGCTAAACCTCTTCGATTTTACAATGTAGTTATGAACTAATTTAAATAGTACAGTATTTTCATCCTGTGAAATGTCATCATCTCCAAATAAAAATAAATCTACAATTACTGGTTTTTGCAATTATTGCATTGATAGTTGATAAAAAAGTTTCTTTCTTCATTACATTTAGAACAGTCAAAGAAAAGTATATATGCATTTTCAGTAGGAAAGCCACAATTTTCACAGATTGAATTTTCACGAATAAAATCACCAAAAAGGTCACCATTTAAACTACAAGCATTGTTTCTCAATTAAAAATGTATAATATTTTCGTTGCGATTCCAAACATTAAAAAGTTTATTTGGAGTTTTGAAATATTGATTTTTAATGGAGTTTGAAAAAGAAGACAATGTTGGGAGACTTCTGATGTCCAAAGGTAGTTCATTCCACAACCTAATTGTAGAAGGTATGAAACTTCTTAAATAAGATGTAGTTCTAGCTTGAGGAATGACAAAAGTATGACCATCATTAATTATTTCTGAAGGAATAAGTGATTTCAGGTGAAATACAGGGTTCTAAAAGATTTTGTAAGTAATTTGGTCGCATAGCATTTACCATCTTATAAAACAAGATTAATTTATGGACTTTCCTTCTTTCTTACAATTCATCCCACCTTAGTTTTAGATTACATAGTAATTTAAGAATGTAATGCTGCCTTTTTTTAAATGCACTTTTAAATTCAAACTGCTCTTAGGATCGTACAATACCTATATATATATATATATATATATATATATATATATATATATATATATATATATATATATATATATATATATATAAAATACTTGTTTGAGAAAAAAAATAATTGCAGAGGCCTATTTGTTTATCCCAACCAACATGAAAGGTCGCAAAATTGTTTGCTTTGTTCAAATTTTGATATCAAAGTTCCCCCATAGGAGAAAAATTGTTTCCTAAATATACAAACAACACATGCAAGAAACTCTACTCTAATCAAAAGGTATAATGATTAACGGCTTTGCTGAATCAAGTTGTTGGAGGATGCAATGTTACAATGATTCACAAATGACATTATATTTGACTATGTACATGTAATATTTTACATAATAAAATATTGTTTAAATCATAAACATTATACATGTATTGGACCAAATGCTTTTTACCTGACAGATGCATTTTGTCTGAAATAAACTTTATAATTATTCAGATCTGTAACGAACTGTCAAGTAGAATGCAATACTGTAAAGGACCCCCTCCCCAAATTTCTGTATGCAGAATGCAACACGTTGAGGATGACTTCGGGGTTTTTTTTTTACTTATCAACAAACATATCTCAATAGATGGTATGCTCTATTTACACTCAGTTAAGAGATCACTTTTTCGAGAATAGTAATTATAAAAACCTGTTGTTTCTCTACTTTTAGAAACAGCTAAAAATGATTTTGAATGCCTGGGACACTAATATGTTAAAATTAATCCAAAGAAAGTTTAAAGTCCAGTAAGAATATGCCTGTATTAATTGCTAGACTCAAATGTAGTTTATAAGTATACCGCTGTTGTATTCAATTGGAATCAAAGTCAATGCTACATGTAAATCCCATTTTAGTGTCATTATTTCTTTACGATTTGCTATCTCTGTTATGTACCGAAGTTTGCAAGTAAATTTTAAAAGTTAATTTTGATTACAATAGACATCAATTAGAATCATGCATACATATATTGAATTATCTATATAGTATTCTGTTACATGCGAGCGAGGATTTAAGGAGAGGGGAGTTCAAACTTTTTAAATTCACTTATCAAATTGACAGATCATATATAGGCCTAAACTCCCTCCCCTCTTTGGCAAACATAATTATTCCTCGAATCCCCCTCCCCCACCCCTGGATAAAAAAATTTATGGATTCACGCATGTGATAAGATGTGCCTATTTCAGACCCATGGTAAATAAATCTCTCATGGCGATTTTGAGCGAGATGAATAATTTTCTCTTCCCCTGTAAATTAACTGGATTCAATTTCTGCATACAATAAGTGCGAGTTTTATGCTCATTCACATTGATATAATTCCTATTCAGTCATGGTTTGACAATTAATGTAAACATACGTTATATTATATATCATTACTCCTTCCCCACCAAGTCCCCAACCTTTTAATTCTGTTCTAGATTCGCGCCAATTTTAACTATTTATTTTAAATACAGTTGTTATCTAAGGTACATCTTTTTCTTCCGTTGCCAAAATGTAAGAAAGGGGAACATTTTATATTCAGTGTACTTTAATTAACGAAACATGACTATACCTTTTAATTTGTAATTTAAAAAATTAATAGACAGATTGAGATAATAATGATAAGCAATAACAGGTGATCAGAAAAGCGTACTCAAGCTGGTTTTACGAACAATCTAGGTATCAAGCAGGCAATGCCCCCCCACCCCTCCAGCACCACCAACATTACCCCCCCCCCCCCCCCGCCCCACCTGTATCCTTAAAAAATAATGATAATATATAGTCGATATTCCACAGGGTCACTTTTCTACAACCCACACGGAGAAAAATAACCCCTAGACCATAATTTCTACGATGTAATCCAAGTATTCTACAACCGAATAAGTCATTTTTCTACGTAGAAAAATGACCTCCGGTCAATATTCTACGGGGGTCACTTTTCGTCGTTACACCGGCATAGGAGTAACAAAAATAACAAAACAAACATTACATTATACTCAGTAATGATTTTTATTTTTATTTTTATTTTTATTTACGATAAAGGCTACGGCTTCTACAAATAACCATCACTTAAATAAATGCGAAATTAAAAAACGCATTGGCTTGACTCTCCACAGTTCATCCCAGCTAAAAACTTAACTAAACACTTTATTATAATATCGTATTTTTCCAAGCACATGATTGGTCCATTTCTGTCACATGACCATGTTATAAATTCTGTTATTGACCTTACTATACTGAAAATAGAAAATTTATAGACCTCACTATATTAAAAATAGATTTTCGTGACAAAATACTGGTTTCGGCACATGCGACATTGTGACGTCATAATAGCGAAATCAACACCTATACATTATGAACAAAATATTTTACAATTGTACGCTTCTAGAGAATTAAGAAAATTAGTTTTTGATTTATTATAATAAAACAGATATAGCCTTTTGATATCGTCCTCGGTCGATATTCTTTCATCAGGTCTATAAAATCATGAATTGACCTCATCAAAAGGCTATAATTGTATATTATTATAATATTGTATTTTTTCCAATCATATGGTTGGTAGATTGCTGCCACATGATCGTGCTATAAATTCTGTTATAGACCTTACTATCTTATAATAGAAAATGCATTGACCTCACTATTTTCATGACAAAATACTGGTTTCGGCACGTGCGACATTGTGACGTCATGATAGTGAAATCAACACCTTTACATTATGAACAAAATATTTCACTACTTAACGCTTGAAGATATGAAGAGAATTAGTTTTTGATTTATTATAATAAAACAGTAATAGCCTTTTGATATCGGTCAATACATGGTTTTAAAGACCTGATGAGAATATATCAACCTCTGACTTCGTCCTCGGTCGATATTCTCTCATCAGGTCTATAAAACTATGGGCGCTTTCCATTAACGTTGCCTCGTCGGCGACGTAATCGGGAAACGGTGACGTTAATGGAACGGTTGGCAACGTCACAATGCTCCAACGATGATGATTGCAGCTTAAAACTGTTACTTATCTAATTTGGTCCAGAAGTTTGCAAACTTTTAAACTAAGAAAGTCAGCTAGTGGATACTAATAATTAGGTAAAAAGTGGATATATAAACTATTGAAATACAATAAATATATTCGGACTCTGTATCAAAGCTACATGTCAGTAGCGAGATCGACGATGCGCAGTTTGACCAGGAAACTGACCAGTTTCATAACGTATTCAAATTTCTCAAACATGGACTGTCTAATTTCTACCCAGAATTCCAATCTTCGCAAGCGCATTTGAAGTTTCATCGTAACTTAATTAGTCAGTCCGCGGGCTGACTAATGATGACGTTAGACTCAAATCCCCATACAGAACGACTAGGCAATTCTTTTTATTTAACATACCGGGGATCGTAATATAAAACATGCTAAGATTTTGACTTAAGTAGGGTCATAAGTAGGACTTAGGCGGAATCTTAGAACCTGCTTAAAATTTTTAATGTATTGGCAATAAATCATTATCTTGGATAATATCTTGTTTATTTTTAGAAACAAGTGCTTGATATCTTTGATATTAGATGGGGGTAGAAGATGGGGGTAAAAGTAAATGTACAGACACCAACTTCAAGGTGGCATGAGCATATTTATATACCTACCATATTTATATACTTACCATATTTATATACCTACCATTTTTATATACCTACCATATTTAAAAAGCTCAAAGCGATGGCTCTCGGGCAATGTATTCACTCTATTGTTGTTATTTCTTTGCTTTTACGAATATTACCTAGTTAAGCCATTCTGTGGCGTACATCGCGATGTAGTTAGAACTTGATAAAATAATATAGTGGATATCTTTTTATCTTTTGTTTTACATATTACATCACCAATAAGGCAATTTACATATTCTGAGTGTATTTTCTTCCTTAAGTCGATATCTTGAAGTGAGGCAATCGTCGTCTTTAAAATCACTGAGAGCTTTCCTGTCTTTAAACGTCCTTTTTTATTTTTCAGGTTTCGCAAGTTTACATGCATAGTCTAGTAAACTGGCCATTACGTGTTTACAGCCTATTCACCAGCCCTTTTGCATACTTTATGGAAAATGTTACCGCTCATTTCAACCACTGTTAATATTTATATTCATTAATCCAAAAATTTGATATTGGTGAATATTAAGATATTAAAGGATGACTGCTCTAAGTACATGCGATATTTGCGAGAAAATAAACTTTTAAAAGAATTTTCTTTCAATTGCAGAAATGGTCCACATCTAAACTGCAACTTTACGTAATTGCGTTAAATAAAAGTATGTTGTTACCAAGTACGAATTTGTTTTCATAGGCGGGGGTCATCACGATTTCTTGAATCTCCATACGATCATGAGGACGCCCACTTTTATACTGACATCTTACATAGTCAGTGCATGTTTGTCTATTGTTCTCCGTTTAACAGTAGTTGTATATTTGCATTATCTAAGTTATGTCAAAAGGAGATTAATAGACAAACATGCGCTCATGGTTTAAATTCTTCTTACTTTCGCTTTCCCTGTTGTAACTTTCTTATAAGTCTTCTGTACTTACATGGGCGTAGTCTAATTGTTGAAATCATAGTAAATAATATACTTGTGTAACGTGTAATGTGGGTTCAAACCACAGATATTAATTTTTCTTAAACGTTTCCTACGTTTCTAAATGATTGGAATAAAATCAACTCTTAAACAGTATTAATCAAATGAAATCAAACACGATGATTAATTCTAACTGATTTTATAAAGTATAATTTTCCTTAAGCTTTCCTTGTGCGACTCTAAGTCTGAAACCACCGTTTCAGACCCTGTTCTGAACCTAGTCCGAACGTACCAATTTATTTCTGAGCCTATGCTCCCGGACTATATAATATACTCTAATGTTTCAAATGGTCCACCCGCAGTATTTTGGGGTCCCGCAAATGAAACATAAACCGTACCTGGTGTTACTCTCCTTTTGATCTGTATTCCTCTGCGTCTACCAGCAGACTAACTAAGATGCATAGACGCGCTTCCTATTTATACCCTGCGTCAATTCTGCTGACTCATCGCTGGGTCATCTAAACGTTTGAGACAGTTTACCACACCCAAGGAATAGCTTTTGATTGAATATATTTGATTGACCCTGATTGCCTTATTTACATAATCAAAGGAATTTTCATTACATTACCCACGCCTCCGAAATATATGCGACCCCGCATATGAAACAAACAAACTCTTTTTATTAATTTAATTTTTTTTTTTTTTAATTATACGAGTAGTTATTCAACAAAACACAATGTTCCAGAAGCATAACGGTTTTCTGCCCGTTTACATCAATCAAAGTCTTTCATTCCATGTACTCGAACTCTTCCTCCTCCACAATTTCTTCAACGTGCTTGTCATCCTTGGTGTATGTAGAAACGACTTTGCGCAACTTCCGTTTCTTCAAAAGTCTCTTTTGTCCATCACCAGACTGATTTTCCGTCTGTGTACTGGATGACTTGTATGTTTTCCGAAAACTGAACTTCTGTAAGGAAGATGTGCAGACCCCGCTGCTTTGGGTTGAAACCACTGGCGTTGATCTCTTTGGTGCAAACACTGGAGCTGGTTCTGTACGCTTTCGCACAACTCTACCCTTTTCCAAAGGACTACGGCTCTCTGGTTTTGCACTATGCTTCTCTCTCTCACTTACACCTTTCTCTTCACTTGCCACTGCTTGAGACTGCTCTTTGATTTCCTCTGATTTTTCTCCACAGGACTCGTCTCCCTCGTCACTGGAACTTTCGTCTGTACTGGATACTTGTCCAAGCAAATTTCCTGGGTCCTGTGTAAGCCACTCTTCATCGCCGCTTTCAACACCATTGTCATTTTGATTGGCTGATTCTTTCTCATGGAATTTCTTCTCGTGTCTGATCAAATATTCTTTCTTCTTGAATAGTTTCCCACAGGTCTTGCAAGGAAACTTTCCTCCCGTGCAATTCATCAAATGTTCAGGCCATTGGTTATCAAGGACTTTTCCTTCACACAATGGACAATGACTTCTAACTTTAGCTTTGGTAACTTTCAGGTTCGGCATTTTCTACAAAATAAAAAAACCACCCGCTTTATTACTTAATAATAAAGTTTTACACGACTTAATAGGACTCATAGTCCTCTAACCACTTTGGACGGCCACATTTTCTTTTTGGTCTGGTAGATTCAACAAGTTCATCTACACTCTCTACAATTTTATCAGTTTCTTGCTCTTCTTCATCAGTTTCAGTATAACTTTCTAACAACTCTGTAATTAAACCAGTATCCTCTCCTCTGAGGGTTTGGTTCCTCTTTTTGCGCAAACGATCACAATGTATGATCTGCCTTTCGCCTTTTCTTCCACAGTTAACAGCGTAGAGAACATCGGACCATTTTTCAAGGACCTCAAATGGCCCACGCCAAAATGAAGTGAGCTTTGGAGAACAACCTATTTTCTTTTGTGGAAAGTAAACAAAAACTTGGTCCCCTGGTTTAAACCTCTCCCAAGACATCTTCATATCATGATAGTTTTTCTGTCTATTCATGGCAGCTTCTGTGTATTGACGAACAAAACTGTGAGTTCTCTCTATTCTCTCTCTAAGAGTCCAAGCCCATTCATTTGGACTCATTTCTTTTAGAGGCTCCGGCATCTCAAACTGCAAATCCAATGGCAAAGACGTTTCTCTTCCAAGCATAAGCATGTTAGGTGTAAAACCTGTCGATTCATGCTCTGCTGACCTATATGCCATCATAATATAGGGAATATGCGTGTCCCAATCTCTTTGATTTTCCTGTACGTATGCGCTAAGCATACTTGTTAAGGTTCGGTTGAACCTTTCTACCATCCCATCAGACTGGGGATGGTAGGCCGTGGTCCTCGTTTTCTGAATGTTTAAAAGTTTACACACTTCGCTGAAAAGTTCACATTCAAATTGCCTGCCTTGGTCAGAATGTATTATTTTAGGTGTCCCAAGTCTTACAATAACTTCCTCCACAATCAATTTAGCCACGGTCTTAGCCTCTATGTTTGGCATAGGAAAAGCTTCCGTCCACTTGGTAAAGTAGTCTGAGACTACTAAAATATATTTGTTGCCATTTTCCGTAACTGGAAGTTCGCCGAGAATATCAGCTGCTATGCGCTCTACGGGCATTCCTGATGGAACTATCTGCATCGGAGCTATCTTTTTCTTGTTTGGATTCTTCCGCTTCATACAAATATCACAGCCTGTGACATATTGTCTAACGTCTTGTTGCAAGCCAGGCCAGTAGAACCTTTGCCTTACTCTTGCTAACGTTTTATGCACTCCAAGATGTCCCGAGTTTCTTTCATCATGACATAGTCTCAAGATCGTTCTTCTGTTGGAAAGAGGAATAACTTGCTGGAGTATTTCGTCATTTGTCTCCAACACTGTCCATTTTCTACATACAATTCCATTTACTAATTTCAGTCTCTTCCATTGACTCCATAGTGATTTCAGAAAATACCCTGCACTTCTTATATCTTCGAACGATGGTCTCTCATTTGCTTCTAGCCAAGACTTGACTAAAGCTATCTCTTTATCTGCTTCTTGACTTTCTTGTACTGACGTGCTGGCTGTATACTTTTCTTCGAAGACTGATCTAAGTTGCCCTTTGCTGATTAGGCTCTTCCCATTGCAGTTGTCATTTCCACATTGTCTACATGGCATTCGGCTCAAAGCATCTGCATTTGTGTGCATTTTCCCTGGTCTATGTTGAATTTGGAATTCATAAGTAGAAAGTGTTTCTACCCATCTGGCAAGTTGACCTTCAGAATCTCTCTTGTTTAATAACCATCGTAATGAACTATGGTCTGTTCTAATTAAGAATGGTTTTCCGTACAAATAATGTCTGAAATGCTTCACAAAATGGACGATGGCCAGAAGTTCCTTACGTGTGACACAATATTTTCGTTCTGCTTTGCTTAAACAGCGACTTGCATAGCAAATTACTTTTTCTTCCCCGTCTTGCATTTGTGACAACACAGCGCCCATAGCCATGTCGCTGGCATCAGTGTCCAATTTAAATGGTTCTGTGAAGTCTGTGTGCTAGAATGGGTGCACTGATTAACCTATTTCGCAAAGTTTCGAACGACTCTTGACAATCGCTAGACCAAATAAATTTTGTTCCCTTCTCTGTCAAAGCATGTAATGGTTTCGCCAAAACTGCAAAGTTTGGAACGAATTTACGATAATAGCTACAGAAACCAATGAAGGATCTGAGCTCTGTTACATTACAAGGCTGGGGCCATTTCTTGATAACTTCAGTCTTCTTCGGGTCTGTGGAAATACCATGTTCAGACACAACATGTCCTAGGTAATCAACACTTCGTGAAAATAGCGTGCACTTTTTCGCCTTCAATTTTAGTCCAGCGGCTACAAGTTTGTCGAAGACCCTCGACAAATTAGTCTTCATTTCATCAAATGTCTTTGCATATACGATGACATCATCTAAATAGATGAGACAAATGTCCCAGTGCAACCCTTGTAATGTTAACTCCATCAGCCTTTCGAACGTTGCTGGGGCGTTACACAACCCAAAGGGCATCACATTGAATTGATATAGCCCATTTCGAGTTACGAATGCTGTCTTGGCTTTGTCTTTTGGGTCCATCTCAATCTGCCAATAGCCTGAGTGTAAATCGAGGGTTGAAAACCATTTACAACCTGCCAGTTGGTCCAGGGTCTCATCAATGCGTGGAATTGGATAGGCGTCTTTTTCAGTTATAGCATTCAAACGCCTATAGTCTACACAAAATCGTGTAGAGCCATCCTTCTTTTTCACCAGCACCACTCTAGAAGCCCAAGGACTATTCGAAGGTTCTATTATCTTGTTCTCCATCATTTCCTTCACATGCTTTTTTACTTCTGTATTCATGTGTTCTGGGAGACGTCTTGGAGCTTCCTTGATAGGTTTGTGATCTCCGGTGTCGATGCTATGTTTAGCAAGCCCTGTTCTTCCCATGTCTTTATCGGACTTTGTAAATAGCTTAGCATACTTTATCAGGAGTGTTTTGACTGCACCTGCTTCCGTCTTACTCATATTCTGACTCGTTCTTCTATACAACTCCTCTAAATGTTCAGGCAGTTTTTCAACTCCCGTTGTAGCTTGGCAATTTTCTTCTATGATACGGTCTATGGGTGACAATTGCCCAACCGTTGTTCCAGTATGGATGATCACATTGTTGTCAGACGGATTAAAGAGTCTTACTGGGACAGTAGAACTACCTTTCACCACTGTTCTTCCAACCAATCCTCTGCCAAAACTCAAAAACGTTTCTGCTGGTTCTACTAATCCAACATCTAAGTGCATCTCTTCATTCTCTGGAACTACAACTTTTCCGTTTGTAACGATTTCTGTTTTGGATGGTATGGAAACGGTTTCTAGTGCTACAATTCTGAAACATCCAATTCTTCCCTTAAACTCTAGCGAGTGAGATTCATCCCCTAAGCTCAATGTTCTATCCCGTAAATTAATTATGCCCTTGTTAGCCTTCAAACAATCAAGGCCCAGAACAGCATCAACAGTCATATCTGCAACCAGTGCTGTCTGATATAATATTTTGTTGCCAAACTTAAATTTGACAAGTGCCTTTCCGTGTATTTGAAGGGGCGTTCCAGACGCTGATAGAATACTTTGATTCGTTTCAGCCAATTCAATTTTGCACTTTTTACTCATCTCTTCAAATTTCTCCCGAGACACTAATGTGACTGTGGCCCCTGTATCAACTAATGTCATGGCAGGAATATCATTTATGTTTCCTCTGACATACATTCCTGGTTCATTAGCATTTCTTTGAACGCCAATGCTTCCTTGATATCCACGTGTTGGTTTTCTCATTCTATGTGTTGCCTTTTTGAAATGTCCAGAGCTACCGGTTTTTCTTTCACTAGGCTTATAAACTTTGTTCTTGTTCAGTTGTGGAAACTTCTGATCATTTTTTCTGTTTGACTGACTAAGTCTGCAATCTCTCTTTATATGGCCAGGTTTGCCGCAATTGTAACACTTCTTAGGAATCACTGGCACCTTGTCGGTTCTATGAGATCCCTTCTTTTCATGCTTTAAATCAGTTATTTCTTTTTGCAGTTTAACCAATATCTCCTTCATCGAAACGACAGTTTCTTCCAAACTTTCACGCTTTGGTTCAGGCTCAGTTTTATCCCCAATTTCTCTTAGAAATCCGGTTTCTTCATACTTTTAGCGCTCTGCTCCAACAAATGCATCAAGCTCAACTGCGTGTCTGATAGCATCGTTGAGATCCTGTGGCCTAGATTGTTTTATCCTCAGACGCATGTCTGCGCTTGTAAGAGCATCAATGAAATACTCTTTAGCGAGAGTTTCACAAACATCCTCTGGGGCAGTAGGATAGGCCAGTCGTGTCAATCGTCTGACATCTTGCCCGAGCTGTGGTATGGTCTCACTAGCTTTTTGTCTTCTTTCTCTGAGCTGAGCTCTATATAGTTCCGTTTGGTTGGCTGGGGAAAATCTCTCTTCTAGGGCTTTTGATAGTGCTCTGAAATTCATCTGTAATGTCTCAGCCAGGTTCCCAAGCACTCCTTGAGCCTGACCTCTGAGGGAAACAGCCAGGTACATTCCTTTTTCAGCCTCGGACCAATGGTTCAAACAAGCACAAGCATTAAAATGCGATTTATAATCCAACCATGATGTTGAACCATCGTATGTCGCTGGCTTAAGCTTACCAGGCTTGTCTGTATTGTCTTGATTATCATAAGTGCGGGCTTGCAGCACATCCCTGTTTCTACGTGTTGTAATATTTCTTGGCAAATTGTCTGGCGTATCTAAATACACCGGCGTTGTTTCCTTTTGAACCCTGTCTTTTCTGTCGTAAAGTTCAAACGAATCTTCTGTCTGGGCATACATCTTAGTTTTAGGTCTTGCACCTTTGGCCTCATAGTTTTCCTCTGTGGTATGTTCTACACCACGTCCAGACGCTCCAATTCCCGAATCTCTCACAATCCCAGGCGTTGACTGTGCCCTGTGTTCTTTAATCTTCATGCTTTCATTAGAAAGCTCCTTAATTCTCTCCTCAAGAAAACTAATTTCTTCATCAATCTTATCCATGATTCTTATAATTCAAACCTGATGTGAATATTTCTAAACAACTTGTTTCAAACGGTAAGAACAAACAAAATTCTATCTAAAACCGAAATAGTTTGAAACGCTATAAACTTAATCACAATGAAAAGAAAATTGAGTTGATTTATATTATCCCACCGCTGCCACCAAAAATTTGTAACGTGTAATGTGGGTTCAAACCACAGATATTAATTTTTCTTAAACGTTTCCTACGTTTCTAAATGATTGGAATAAAATCAACTCTTAAACAGTATTAATCAAATGAAATCAAACACGATGATTAATTCTAACTGATTTTATAAAGTATAATTTTCCTTAAGCTTTCCTTGTGCGACTCTAAGTCTGAAACCACCGTTTCAGACCCTGTTCTGAACCTAGTCCGAACGTACCAATTTATTTCTGAGCCTATGCTCCCGGACTATATAATATACTCTAATGTTTCAAATGGTCCACCCGCAGTATTTTGGGGTCCCGCAAATGAAACATAAACCGTACCTGGTGTTACTCTCCTTTTGATCTGTATTCCTCTGCGTCTACCAGCAGACTAACTAAGATGCATAGACGCGCTTCCTATTTATACCCTGCGTCAATTCTGCTGACTCATCGCTGGGTCATCTAAACGTTTGAGACAGTTTACCACACCCAAGGAATAGCTTTTGATTGAATATATTTGATTGACCCTGATTGCCTTATTTACATAATCAAAGGAATTTTCATTACACTTGTACCATATAGAATAGATAGGGTTTTGATGAAAGAGTGATCACATAAACTTTTATACATGGCATTGTTATTCATACTGGTCTAATTTTAGTATCATTCTGGTAATGTCAGCTCCACCTCTCATGCATATTAATATTGATCTAATGTTTGATCAAGGGCAGAAAAGCAAAGATTCCCCTTTTTTCGAAAGTTGTAAGGAGAAAAACATAAAATGAGCTTATTGTATCACAGACTAAAATTTTAATTCATGTTGGAAATAGACTAGACTCTTTAGAAAATTAACAAAAGTGATATTAGGCTAAGAAATAAACGCAACAGAAGCGACCAAAAAGGGCCCAAAACCCGGCGCTAAGTGCAGTCATCCTTTGTGTAAATTATGTGATAAATACACTGTATTCAAATGCTGAATTTCAATAATTTCAATAAATAATATCACCTCTACCGGCCGCCTAAATTTTTGGGTAAATTATCCCAGCTAAGCACTCTTCCAGTTACGGATTTAAGTCTAAGAATGCACCTAAGTCTTACTTAAGCACTTAGACTTAAGTACCCTTTATGTTACGAGCCCCAGATGTACATAACCAATAATTTAGTTACTTTTACCTACTTTTAACGATAAATTCAATCATTTGTTAATTGTAAGATATAAATATAAACTATGAAGGTAGCGATCATTGCAGAAAAAATTAATATAACACGCTAACGCTACTTTCATATCCCGCATGAATCACCAAAGAAAGTATTTTACTGTTTAAATGAAACATGCATAGATGCATGCGAGTAGTCCGAAATATATGACGTTTTCCTGCTTTTTTTAACGATCTTGATATTCTACATGCCAGGAAAACGTCAGAACCGGCGCCATTACAAAAACTGGAAATTCGCCGCTTCCAACTGGAGGCGGCATTCTCGGTTCCATTTTCAAAAGATATATATTTAACTTAATATAAACAGCTTAAAATATACTTTTACTGAACAGTTTGACAATCACACCGATAAACAATAGTGTTGTTGACCTATTTTCTCGCGAGATTTCAAAAATGCACGAAATCAAAACAAATCTCAACAGTTCGATAGATTGTGTTCAACAGCCTGTTATGGGATGTAAGGACCCATAAAAGCGATATTAGTGAACAGTGAAATCATAATTTTATTAATTAGTTGTGAATGAAACATTTGATTGAACTCGTATATATTTAAAATCGAGCCGAGAATGCCGCCTCCAGTTGGAGGCGGCGAATGTCCAGTTTTAGTATTGGCGCCAGTTCTGACGTTTTCCTGGTACGTAAAATATCAAAATCGTTAAATAAAGCCAGGAACACGTCAGATATTTCGGACTAGCATGCGAGTTGCTATGTCGATTTCTTCCTCGGATACTTACGAAATATGTTAACAATTATACCCTCCGAATTCGTTCCATAACGATTAAAACATTTGTAGAATCCACCATCATTTGGGCTTTTAATTTGTTTTGGTAACGACACTAGATTATTGTCTTTTTGGCAAAATTCTGTATTTTCCTGGGAAAAACAACAACAGATTTTTCATAAATTTGAAACGCGCGCGCGCGCGAGTGTGTGTGTAAAGACATTACTCACTGTTGACTGTAACAGATCTCCTATGTTTAAAACTTCAGTTCTGTTTAAATCTTTGCCATCACAACTGCGAGCTTTAAAAAAGAAGAAGCAATAGTTGTTTTTAAAAACGGAAACTAGCTTTGAATACTATGGTTTTTTTTATTTGCCTAAAAAATCCAAGCCACATTGAAAAACAAAAGAAAAACTATAAAAGTTTCGTTCGAGTTATAAGTCATTGTAAACTCAAAATTGCACTCAAAATATTTTATATAGCTTTTCTTTATTTTCACTCTTTCTTGTTCTGTACACAAAAATATGAAACTTACCTGTAAACACAACAGCAAGAAGCAAGGTTCCTTGCCAGCAAAACATGTTGTTTGGTAAAAACCATCAATGCTCTGGTGAAATCAGAATAGACTTTCATTGTTTTTCTGATTTTTTTTTAACATAAAGGAGAAAGGAAGGACGAGTAACAAATACCGCTGTATCTTGTCCTGGATGTAGCATACCACAGATCTTTACTGATTATAAAGATGGCTTGTGTAAAGAATTAATATGTAATGTACTACAGTCTTCAGTCTGTCAGAACCCCCCCCCCCCCAATTTGGCGGATTACTAGTATATACAAATCCCACTTTTTAAAAAATATACAGGAAACTTGTTAAGTAGCCCCCAAACTAATTATACCCGCACTTTCTAAAGAAAGTTCGGGTATATTGTTGTTGTCCTGTTCCGCCCGTCCGTCCGTCCGTCCGTCCGTCACGTTTTACTTTCTCAAACTGCTCTTACATCGTATAAACTAGCAATCTGAACTCTTGGAGTTTGATTGGGGGTCTCATGTTGTTTTGTAAAATGGTTTCAAAAATTCTCTGGTAGTCCTGGGGGTCAGATAATTGGTAAAAAAAGACGCTTTTTCACAAAAAACCTTCTTCCTCGAACTCCTCCTACATTTTCAACAATAGACAAATCATCTTTTGGAATATGTTTTAGGGTGTCCTATAGATGCGCAATAAGGTTTCGGAAATTTCAATTTTGCCCTGGGGGTCATTTGGTGGCTGAAAAATTACGTTTACAAAAAATCTGGTTTAAAAAACGTCATTTTTTTTTTGCAGTAGCCAAATGATCTTCTAGAATATGATTGGGGGTGTCATTTTGAAGTGTGATCAGGTTTCAGAATTTTTTTTTTCATCACAGGGATCGGTGGGCAACAAAAAATGACGTTTTTTTGCAAAAAAAAAGTATGGTTCCCGTAACTCCTCTTACAACTTTTGGAGAAGCTACATCATCCCTTGGGATATGATTGGGGCTGTCCTATAGATGTGCAATAAGGTTTTAAAAATTAAAATTTCATCCAGGGAGTCAAATAGTAGCAGAAAATTGACGTTTAATACTCCTAAAAAAAAACTACATCCCAGAACTCCACTTATGATTTAATGAATAGACACATCATATCTTGTGATATGATAGGGGCTGTCCTTTAGATGTGCAATAAGGTTTTAAAAATTTAAATTTCATCCAGGGAGTCAAATAATAGCAGAAAATTGACGTTTATCACTCCAAAAAAAAAACCTAGATCCCAGAACTCCTCTATTGATTTAATGAATAGACATGTCACATCTTGGGATATAATAGGGGCTGTCCTATAGATGTGCAATTAGTTTTGAAATATTAAATTTAATCCTGGTAGTCAAATAGTAGCAGAAAATTAACATTATCCCATGTGCGGATCTAGAGATGGGGTCAAAGGGGGGAGGGGGTCCAGATCCCCCCTCCAAAAATCAAATTTCTTTAAAATTTAAACCACCACCCTCCCTGCAAACTTGAATAACTGTCAACCCCCCCCCCTTTTCCCCAGAAAAACTCTCTGGATCTGTGCATGTATCCCTCCTTACACTGTAAATAAAATGACTTTTTTTTCTTAAAATAAAACAAAAGGCCAATGGGCCACATCGCTCACCTGAACAACAGTTCGTTGTAAATTCTATCTCATAGCATATGCTATTTCTATTTTAAACTTTGAATCTCTCTCTTTAGAATCTACACTAGTTGAGGATGTTTGCGTAGTAATCTCACAAACTGTAGCAATGTAGTTCTTGAGAAGAAGATTTTTAAACATTTTCCAAATATACTTCTATGTTAAACTTTGAACCCTTTCTAGGACCCCAGTGTTGGTCCGGGGTCACGGCCTTACAATCTAGAATTTTCACTATTTGAGGTTCCTTGCATAGAATCTCACAAACTGTAACATTGTAGTTCTCGAAAAGAAGATTTTTAAACAAGTTTCCTATACATTTCTATGTTAAACTTTGAACCTCTCTTGGTGCCCCAGTATAAAATCGGTGGTAACGATTTTAACAATTAGAATCTACAATACCCAATGATGTATTCATAGTAATATCCCATACCGTTGCATTGTAGTTCTTGAGAAGAAGATTTTTAAACATTTTTCTATATATGTTAAACTTTGAGCCCTGCCTGGGGCCCCAGTTTTGGTCTGGGGGTCATGATTTTTACAATTTAGATTCTTCACTATATATACAAGCTTTTTTTAAATATTGGCATTTCTGGTGCAGTGGTTCTTGAGAAGATTTTTAAACATTTTTCCTACGCATTTCTATGTTAAATTTTAAACCCCGCCTGGTATCCCAGTTTTGGTCCGGGGGTCATGATTTTTATAATTTATAAACTTCACTATATATACAAGCTTTTGTGTAAATATTGGCATTTCTGGTGCAGTGGTGAGAAGAAGATTTTTAAAGACACACACCTATACTCACTGTTTCGCAATTATCTCCCTTTTAAAAATGTTTTAGCCTTTATTTTAACAATTAAGAATCCCCTTCCTATAAGAATGCTTTGTACCAAGTTTGGATGAAATTGGCCCAGTGGTTTTTGAGAAGAAGTCAAAAATGTGAAAAGTTTACAGACGTACGGACAACGGGTGATCAGATAAAAACCTTGCATTTATTTGATTTAATTGTCGAATGATCTTTTAAATTCAAAATATAATTTTGGGTCTTATAAGATTTTATAAACTGTTAAAAAATGTTTTTAAAAAAATCACATTACACCTTGCAAAATTGTCAAATGATCTATTGATATTTCTTTTTTTCTACCTGGGGATCCATAACTAATATCAAAGTTAACATTAATAACAATAAATGATTAAAATGAAAAGTTGATCCTCCACATCCAACTCCCCCCCCCCCTTAAATCAAACCTCAAGTTCTAAAGATTCAGAGTCTTCTTACATTCTTACATGTGAGTAGCGAATTATAAATCATTTTTTGATTGGTATTTTTCTCTAGATGCTCATTAAAATTTTGGAAATTGCTTTTTAATTTTTAAGATAAACAAAGTGTTTTATATGTTAATTCGGGGCAATTGTAAAGTCTCCTAAACAAAGCAGGTTCATTATTAGGCTAGGAATTACATGGGTCAAACACGTACTACATATGAATAAGATAAATTACTTTATTATTTCCAGTTATAGAAAGTCAGGGTGTCTCCAAGGGGGTATAACCTATATACCATTTGATGCGCAATTTATGACACAAAGAGCAAGAATAAATGTGGTTTAGGGATGGGAATCTCAAAAGTTACCAAAATATCATCATTTCCTATTTCAAGGGGGGGTGGGGTGGGGGTTTAAAGACAACGCCTGGGGGTCATGTTCTTTATACCATTTGATGGATTATAATGACATTAGAAACAATTGAGAATATATATATGGTTTAGTGGTGGGGATCTCAACAGTTTTCAAAATATTTGGTATTTTCCTGTTCCATGGGGTCAGAACAATCCCATATGGTCATGGCCTATATTATATTTGATGCATCATAATACATTAAGAAAAAAAAGACCCCTTCCTTCCTATCATATTTTCATATAAACATGATAAGTCTCTACACTTACACATGTAATACACAAATTTAATACAAAATCTAAGTCTGACAAATGAAAAAATAACTTTTGCAATTAAAATGACAGAAACTGTACCAATGCAATAGGATAGGTAATGATGAAAATGTTATTTAAATATAAAAAGATGATGATACAGTATGCTGGCAAAGGGAGATCACTTATTTAGAAAGTGAAAGTAAAACTTATACATATACCGGTGGCTTATAATATTGTTCTACTACATGTTTTATGCTTACCTATATTGGTCAACATCATAATGATTATCCAATAAGAGCACAATATGAATCCCTTTTGCTGATCATCACAAAAGAAACGTTTATGCATGTTAAAATCCTTTTCTGCATATGGAAAACACATAACGGTATGTACACTACGTGAAACCCATCTAACCGAAGAGCTGGGTAAAACTAAATATAAGTAACTAGATACGATCTCGTTACGAGTAACGAGTAGGTCTTCCGTCCGATTCGTTTTAATATAAAACGATGAAATATCGATACTCACTGCCAAATCTGAGATCCTGTTGAAACTAGGTTTTTTTGTCTCGGAACCGGAAACTGACGAACGGAATTGATTTATGAAAATAAACACTGGTATTTCGTGTACATTTGCATTGTGCACATCACTGTTTATCAGGTCAGATGAAACATTCAAAAAAGTATGTAAAACTTGTTAAAATCATGAATTGTTTGAACCCTTCCGGTAAGAACCGGAAGTGACGGTTGACAAAATAAAACCCGTTAATTACATCTTTAATCAAATGATTATCATTCATAGAAGTTTCGTGTCTCAATCACTTACAGTGTCGCGGGTATCAAATTTGTAAAAAGGAAAGCTACCTAAGATACTTGATTTATCTCACCGGAAGTAGAATATGTTTGCTTATTTAACATTGCATAAATAACATATATAAGATTTTATACTGAAATATTCATTCCATGTAAAATAAATAGAACAAGGAAACAAAATTTTGAATTGCTTCCGGTGACGACCGGAAGTAACAATGAATCAAACAAAATAAAGTAAACACAGACACATACATAGGGTTATCATTCTAAAAAGTTTGGTTGTTCAAGTTGTCACCGTTTTTGAGATCTTGTGGAGTCAATGTTTTTTGGGGGTTTTTGTCTCGGGACAGGAAACGGACAAACGGAAGTGCTCAGTGAAAATAAAAGTTTGTATTTCTTAAACATTGGATAACTGTACTTTATTGTTTATCAATTTTATTAAAATTCTCAAACAAAACCAGTAAAAATTTCAAACAACTTATTCTGTTTGAACCCTTCCGGTAAAGACCGGAAGTGACGGTTGACAAAATGAAAGCGGTTAAACGCATTTTCTATCCATGTAAGTTTCGTACTTGTATCTTGATCACTTGCATTTTCTAAAATCTCGTGGGTAAAACATTTGTTTAAAAAAAGGCTATTTGAGATATCTCACCGGAAGTAGAATTTTTTTGTTTATTCAACATCGAATAGATGACATATGTAAGATTTTATAGTCATATTTCAATTTTATGTGAAAATAAATTAAATGCGGTAAAAATTATTTTTGAAGTGCTTCCGGTTACGACCGGAAGTTATGACGAACAAAACAAAATAGCTTAAATACATTTAATAATAGTCAATAATCCTACAAAGACTGAATGCTCAAGTCCTTACTATTTTTGAGATCTCGATGTCACAAGCCTTTTGTCGCGGGACGGGAAACGGACGACAGGAAATGAATTTTGAAAAAATGAAAAAAAAAAAATCCTCGAGATATTATTTCAATCATTCCTGCAAATTTCAAGAAATCATATCAAGCCATTTCTGAGAAATCTTGTGGACAAAAAAATAGATTTTTTTTTTAATTCGTACCCAATTTTCGCGCCAAGGCGAGCTCCAAGAAATGGCACCACTGACGTAAGACAACATAATAGTGCACAACTTCAAACTATAGTCTACATAGCCTAAAAAATTCAAAATCATATCTCTGATAGTTTCTGAGATCAGCTGTGCAGAAAATTAGTCGGAAACAATTACAAAATCGACCGTAAATCGGGACCGGAAGTGACGATTTCAAAATTTCAAAAAACATGTAGAATTATGACCATAGGCAATCATCCGTGGAAAAATTAACAAAATCGGCCCAATGGTTTTCGAGAAATCGCGTTCACAAAATTTGTGGAAAAAGTAATAAGAAACAGAACGAAAACAATAAGGTCTTCCGTTGGAAACGGAACACCTTAATAAGGAATCATCCTTTGAATATCATGAGGTGATCAAATATGGCCCGGCGTTATCAAATCTATCATAAAGCGTTAGTGGATTTGATTACCCCCGACCGCATTTGATCATGCACCTAATAATACTCAAAGAATGATTTAAGATTCCTTAAATAAGTGTACCTTTCTGATCATATACCTGGCCTCCGTCCAATTGTATGTAAACTTTCTAAAAACATTTTTGACTGGCTCCTTTAGAACAAAAAAAAAGTGCGCACAACGTTTGATTGCGATTTTTGTATCGAATACTTTAAATAGTCTGAGTTTGAGCTATTCTTTGTCAAAAATCGATGAAATGCGTATAGAACATTACAATTTTATACCCCATAAGAGTCTATCTTTCTATCTATATGCGATGTGAAAAGGGATGAAACATCTGATAAATATGACAACTTAATTACCACTTTGCAGCATATTAGTTGTTTCATTCCGTGTAACATTTGCAATATATATAAGAATTAAAAAGCAGCTGTTTTGACACGCTAGATTCTCCGTAGAGAGAACAGGTCAATTGATTCAAGTCATCCATTATATTATTACTTTGGGTTTTTCAGATTCCTTATCAGTAGACTGTATCGACTTTATTTCTTCTATAACTATAGGCGAACTGATACATGGTTAACCTTGAGAGTACCAATAATCAATGGGGCACCAAAAAAACTTTAATTATACATCAAACTTTAATTATACATCAAACTTTAATTATATATCAAACTTTCATTTTATGATGCCACGAGATTATGTTGTGCGCACGAGATAATATTTGCCCATATTCTTTAAAGAAAAAAATTATGTACGTGTCTTACACCTACCACCGTAAAATTACAATGTTATTAAATATGAATGCAAGCAATTTTAAATATCCTGGAGGGAAAAAAAAAGTGAGATGAGAAAGTGAGGGGAAGAGGGGGGCTAAGGATGTGTCAACAATGGGAAAGGGTGTTTCTAATTTGACATTTACTTAGAAATAGTATCAATACACATTCCAAAATAGAAAGTCTACGGGAATTTTGCATTTGCATCAGTCAGTAATAAGTCCGGATGATAACGTTGAAAAATTGCGCGAGGTGTCCCGAGTACTTCCGAATGAAGAAAAGATATAAACATTTCCCATTATAAATCTCCGTAAGAAATTTGTTTTCGTTCTTGTAAACTTTTATGAGTGAAAAGGGATAATTTGCTAATGAGGATATCTTTGATATTTTCCCATTTCATCGATTTCAACTATACTTCTTTCACAGGTATGTGTATTTTTATTCAAAATCATCAAAAAAATGATGAAAGCAATAACTTGGGACAGACTGTAGTATTATATTGAGCTTTTTTAAGAACACGAAATGCGCCATTGTTATTGATATTGATACACACAACACATGTAACAATTGAGGAAGGAACAATACTTGAGGATACAATCTACAATTATTTTGTTAGTATAGATACCGAATCAGAGTCCTCGAGCAATGAATGTAACGTTTTCACTCTCACATATGCAGACACACTGTAAAAGGATTAATCATCTAGATAGATTTATTTTTAAAAAAAGCTTATATCTTTCTTAGAATTCATGTTTATATCACTTTTTGAATAATGATTTTGGGTGTTTTTTTTGCTGTCGATTTCAAGCAAATTCATAAATATAGCAATTATTTACATGTAACAAAACAAAATTGTTGGAACCTCCACTTAGAAAGGGCGATTTTATCACGTGAGCTTGTTTTGCTATACATTTATAAGAACACCAGAGGAGTAGACAGAAACAGATTGAAACACGATCGAGACAAAATGCTTGGTAAAAGACTTCCGTTCTTTGTCTGCTTTATTGGAGTCTCTCTCAGTAAGTATATTGTTACAGTAATTTTAAGATATCGAGTGATTATAAGACCAAAGTTACATTATTGTGAATATTGTATTTGCTTTGTTTAGGTTTGTTTCACGAGATTGAATGCAGGACGACCGAGTCAAGTGACATTACGCCAATTCACATTGAAGTCAAGTGCGGAGAGACAAAAAGATTGAGATACTATACAGAGGTTCGTTTGAAAATTTACTTTTTTATTTTTTAAAAAATCTCTTATGTTCGAGGACGATGTTCCTTATTGCGTCATATTATAAACAATCGTGTAAGAGGTGCGTGTAATTAGCATGGGCGAAATGCGTTTAATTTAAAAACACCTCGAACCGAAACACGATGTTCAATTTTACAGAGAAAAATAAACTCAGATGTAACCTACAAGAGCTAGGAAAAGTTCTCTTAACAAACCCTACTGACTGCATGATTTTAATTTGGTCCACCATATTATACTAGTTTTACCATTGCTGTATAATCAATATCGTATAAAGTGAAATGTTTAAATTACTATCTGATAAATCTTGAATAAAGACGTATAAAATGGTGGAACATTCATGTAAGCTCACGATATACACTTAAAAAAGTCTACGTTGTTTACCCTGATAAATAGAATGTGTTGAAAATTACGTAATAAAATAATATGAAAAAATATGAAAAAAGACAATACCGATTGCAATCAATTACATGTACCCATGACAAAGCCTCAAAAAAAGAAATTGGTAATTTTTCTGCGCGTGCTTAATATGAATGGCAACATTTTGCAACTTATATTAGTCTTTAGTAACATTTTCAAAAGTAAAACACTTAAAATTGACAGAACGTCTATAGGGAAAGAACCAGAGCCGTTGGAATGTAAGTGCCTGGATTTTTCCCTATGACAGGGTGTACTCACTTTAAATATGTTGTTTATTTCATCCTCGACATTGTTTTTATGTATTTAGCAATCCGCATGAAACTTTATTTTAACATTTGAGTTTTCTTTTTATAAGTGTATCGTCACTTCCATCGACAACCTAAAAAATCTAAAAGCTTTGGGCGAAATTCAACCAAACTAGATGTGTTTCTAATATCCAGCACAGGTTAAGGTGTCTAGTTGCAACCAGAAGTCAAAATCTGAACCATTTGAAAGTAAGACGGAAATCAGTCACCCCTTGGCCAACTGCAAGAAAAACGAATGGGTTTATTTTATAAAGTAAAAACATAACATTGGTAAACACTTACTACTAGTCCGACTATGTGCAGATTTTTTTAAAATATGAGTTGCTTCAGAATAAATCAACTCATTGTATAACTCAGTGAAAGGACTACGCAATTGCAACTTTTTCTTCTAAGAAATACCACCAATGTACACTCATCAAAAGTCCTAAATGTTATTAACGTTTTATTCGGATTGCTTAATATCAAAAACAATATCGAGGATTAAATATACATCCAACAGATTTAAAGTGAGTACAAACTGTCATAAGAACAATAGAGACACCTACTTCCAACGGCTTTGTTGTGTGTATACCACGCAGCCTGTCAGATTGTATTTCATCAATTCGATGACTTACCTTAATTCATATCCTAATGTTGCTGATCCTTTTATATAATGTATTGTTTGAAAATGTTATATATTATATTATCATTTGACCCGTTGACCCATTAATTTGTTCAACTTTTTCTGCAGGATGGCTTTAAGGGGAAGATCTTGAAAAATGGAATATTTTATCAAAACTCTGGCGAACTGGTGTTTGACTCCGTCACCACGAGAGACGAAGGATTATACGAATGTTACCGTGATGAGAATTGATTGGTTCTTCTGAGACAGTACCACGTAATAGTATCACGCGATTTGAAACACAGCGGTTGTAAATAAAAATTGTTATGTTGTCAGTTAATATATATAATATGCATGTATATTATTTTATTTATCATTATTATATTCATACATGTATATTATTTTAATTTTATTAGATATACTGGGACACCCTGTATGTACTTTTATGTAAACAACAAACATGCTATTTTCATTTTGTGTGATTTGTTTTTGATATACTAGTTTAGTTGAGCCTTTGCAAAGAAATATTTGTATTTATATGTAACGTTTTAGGTTATAAGTAAAAGAAACTTTCATTCAGTCATGTGTTTATTTCATTTTTTTTTTCTGTGTTATGTTTACAAAAACCCTTATGGGTTCTGACGCTGATACATCTTATTGAGTTATATACATCTCTTCAGATCAGTCTAATGCGTCTTGTTGCAATGTATTTACATATTTTAGTGTTTTTGCCTGTGAATACACAACGTATCGATTTTGTACTATACAGTTCAATAAATTCAAATGACGTATAATATAATTGGGGCGAAAGCGGGGTTTGCTTATTTGTATTTTAATATTTAATCGTATTATTGCTAAAAATTATATAAATATAAGTAAGAAGGAATCATTCTTTGAATATTATGGGGTGATAATTTCGGTCGGGGCGTGATCAAATCTTTTTCCTGTTTGATCACACCCCGACCAAAATTATCACCTCATAATACTTAAAGAATGATTCCTTATTCCTTAATTAATTAAATCATCCGTACTTCTTAACTATTAAAGTTAAAACAGAACCTTGAGATTAATAGAATCATTCATTATTACTAGTGTGGGATAGTGAAATTCCACCGAGGGGACAAGAATCACAGTCTAGGACGAGGCTTTGCCGAGTCCTAGACCGTGAATCTTGTCCCCGAGATGGATTTTCACTATACCACACGATTATATAATGAATGATTCTTTTTCTCGTATTATTTTACATAAAAAACGATGTCTGCAACTTTTTCTTTTGAGGTCTAAATGTTAACTTTCGATTTATCCCTCTGCATGCTACAAATAGTGCAAGTAAAGAAGAGATCATACGACAATTTTTTCAATGAAAATATGATACATTATAGTCAAATAAACAAACCAACAATATATAGATTAGCTCAGTTCAGTATTTATCATTTAGTTACAGCAGAAAACGTTTGTTTACGTTTTAAAGCGGCGTAGTAATACACAGTGTAAGACAGAAAAATCTTACACTGCTGTCTCACACTGGACAAACTGATCTTACACTGGTGATAATGCGAGAAAATTTTATACCTACATGTAATATGATTTTTTGTACAAACATTTTTACAATAATTGTAATAAACTAGATTATTATGTAACGTCAAAAGAAATATCAAATCAAGCACATGTCTGTCTACTCAATTACATGCGTTAAGTCGCTTTCACAATTGGCACACGAGCACTTTACAACACTTTGCGATCGAAATTTGTTGACTTCGCACGAGCTATCGCATACATTGCACGAACACTTGCATTCGTTGCATGCGTTTTTGTGGTCGCATCAAGTCTTCTTAAAATAGTGGACATTCACATTATTCAGACGCGACCGAATGCGATCCAAATTATTGCAATGTAACGCACGAACATTAGTACGAACGTTTTAAATCGTTTTGTGTACTCACAAGAGCGATGCACGATTTCTAAAGATCGTAAGATAAATTGCAGCTGTTTATGCGTCTGTTGTGCGACCATGTGACTGTTGCTCAACGTGTCTCATGTAATCTTACAACGTTTTACTATCATTGCAAGATTTGTTGGTTTCAGTTTCCATGCATTGACACTAGTATATACTGGATAAAGGGTTATTTTAGCTCCGTGACATTTTCGCTTCTACTTACGGTTTTGGCTCGTCTTTACTTCGCCCCAACTATGTTATGGTTAAAGAGAGATAATATGAGACATTGGAAGTCGCCCAAATCTTAATCCGCTAACTGACAAAAAGAGCGAAATGAGCGAAAATAAAAAGGGGGTGAATTGTTCCTTTATACAGTATATACAGTATAGGCATAATCTGTTTCAGGCAACAATTGACCCTAATTTTGGCTGTTAACGTTGCTTTTGTCATCTTCTTGGGCGGTATCTTCTCTTGCATTCAACTATTTCTACTGAAGAACATCGAAAACGGGCAGTATATCTACCCTCTCTGACTCGCAGGAGCATTCGTACGATGAAACGCATGATCGGACGAGCGCCGCTCGTCCTATCGCATTGGCACACGTTCAATCGTCCTATCATCTGGTCATTCGTGCGATCCTATCGAATTCTCTTACAAAACTTGCTTTCATTATACAACAGTCGACTATAGACGCAAGATATATCCCAAGATTCAATGCATTAACATTGCACAACGGTCACTCAGCACCGTGCGAGTTTCGTATTGTACGAACTTTTCATATGCGATTATTTCGGCAATACTTTATGAACCATATCTATTTTTTTTCGGTCGCACGAATATTTTGTCGCTTCTGCTCTTGCGCCAATTCTGAAAGGGGCTTTACAAACCATTTCTAAATTTTTCGGTCGCACGAATATTTTGTCGCTTAGTATTTCTTGAAGATTTTTACACTCAAAAACACTGGTGGAATAAATCAGATGCTTTCAATTTTATTAATAGTCGACTGAGAAAACTTTAGCCGATGATCAAACGATAGTCGAGTACTTGCCATGGGTAATCGTTGACATATCTAATTATGATGTGTTAGTGCATCCTATAGTCATCATACCACGAAGCTTCTTATTTTGTTAAAAACCATTCTGATTGCACACACAAGTACTCTTAAGTTGACATTAAAAAGATGCTTGAGTTTCTGATAGACAACATCTATGTAGTTTTTGGAAATCAAGTCTTCCAACAATCTGTTGGAATTCTCATGGGTACCAATTGTGCCCCATTGTTAGCAGACCTAATTTTGTATTCTTACGAAGCAGAATTTATTCAAAATATTGTACGTGAAAAAAATAAATCACTCGCTGTGGCCTTCAACTCAACATTCAGGTATATCGACGACTATTACCAATTAACAATTGTAATTTCCATACTTACGTCAGCTCGATATATCCCAGTGAACTTGAAATAAAAGATACCACAGAGTCTGCGTCATCTGTTTCATATTTGGATATTTTACTGGAAATGGACATTTATGGTAACCTAACAACAAAACTTTAAAATAAACGCGATGACTTCAATATTTCTATTGTCAACTTCCTTACTTATGTAGCAATATACCTTCATCACCTGCATAAGGTGTTTTTGTCTCTCAGTTACTGTAAAAGTGGTTATTTAAGCGTGGGGTAAATTTACACTAGATACGCGGTAAGCTTGAAACCGCGTAAAATACCACCTCGCGTATGGTAAAAAAATTAAAATTTAAGAGTGGTAAATCACGCATCCGCGTATTTAATACCCACGCGTATTGTTTGACTATATAAAACGCGTACTTAATCACCAGCGTAAATAACCACTTTTACAGTATTTCGATACGCAAGGGCAAGAGCATGCTCTTCGTATGAACAGTTTCTAAGGCGAGGCAAGCTACTGACAAACAAGTTGATAAAACAGAACTATCAACAGTTTCGTTTGAAGTCTTTTCGTAAGTTCTATGGTCGATACAACGACCTTGTCAGCAAATACAATTTTCCACTGGGTTGCATGCTGACTGACGTTTTTCATACTTATTGCTAGACCATATTTAATCACCTAATTTTCCCGATTACGAAAAAGAGCACACGGTGGGTGTGCCCGACCAGCAGAGAATGCTCACTCCTCCTAGGCACCTGATCCTACCTCTATCTTTTTGGAGGTCCGTGTTGCTCTGCTTTGAGTTTGTATTTCATTTATTGGATTTTTTAGATGGTTGTCGGTTTGTTAGTGTCATTTTTTAAATTCTTTACCTAGTCTCAAAAATATATATTGTTCAGATCTGACCATTTTAACATATATTTCAATAAATGATACCCAGCACTGATTTAGACTAAGGTCTCTGGGCCTCTTGATTTAAAAAAAAGAAGAAAGTACGCAGTTGTTTTGTTACTAATAGAAAAAACTAATGTCATTTATGATTCTCTCTCTCTCTCTCTCTCTCTCTCTCTCTCTCTCTCTCTCTCTCTCGTTCTTAAATGTATGTTAAGTGTGTCTCAAGTTCATAAACACTAAGGAATGTGTGATATAATCGACAAAGATTGTCGGTTTCCTATCCCATGATAGCATACATGTACTAATAAGAGAGTAATTTTTTCGCTCAAATTTTGTTAGAAAACACGTTTACTAAAATGGCTAGAGTGGCATTTTATTTCTTACTGGGTATATTTTCGAATTTCAACATCAGCAATTCATTAGGTATGTTACTATACTGTGGAATCATTTTAATTCGTGGGGGTCAATGTTCGTGAGTAGCAAAAACTTTCCTGGTTCGTGTGGGCATACTTTCGTTGGTAGCAAGTTCGGGATAATTTTAATAAATATAAACAAATGATTGTATATACGCTCCTGGAGATGTAAATTTGTAGACAAGGGTTACCAAAAGAGCCACGAACATTGGTCCCCCACGAACAAAGATGGTTCCACAGCAATCCCTTTTCTCACTGGAGATCAAAACGTAAAGTATAAAAGTGCAATTAATCTTTTATCTTTTTACGGGATTTATTTAAAGTATGTATAAAAACGCTTGCAGACAGCATCAGGTTATTCAATTAAGTTGGTTAACAGTCTGTCAGTCTGTCAGTCTCGTTACCCGAAAATTCAGAAAAGGGTGTTCGACAAACAACATATAAATGTTGTCGTTTTTGTACTTAATTAATAGGTATATCATATCCAATATGAAGATTTTGGCTCTTACTCTCTCAATAAACCAGTATTGCTCAAATATTCCAAGTGATGATACGTGGTATATTTACTGATAGTGCCTAAAATCATACATCTGGTAAATTTTCTTCATGAAAAACTTTAATCAGCAACAGTGATACCCGATTAAAGAAATTTAAGAAGGCCGCTTGGTCGTATCCATTTTTAGCAAAAATAAATCTCCTTAAAGGGATACGAATTAGGTCAATGGTTTTTTTTAATGTTAACAATGCTTCAAAAAGGCATTTCTAATAGTCAACCAAAGTTTGAGTGCCAGTCGTCGAGTTATAAGTGGAATACAGAGCTCACAATTCTTTGTCTTGTAAACGATAATAACACTGTGCCGGATAAATATGCCAGTGCCAAGGTGGGATTTTTGCACCCGCTTAAGATGCAGTTTCGGAAAAATTCATACATACCAAATGATAGACCATTGTCTAGAGAGTATATAACCACTTTTGTTTTTAGTGTGTTTCACTTGACAGGTGTTATTTTTACCTTTAAAAATTAATATCCCATAGGAAAATGATAATTTTCATAGCAGAAATGATTCTCCTAGAAGAAATATTGACAATCCTATAGGATTTTCCAAAAATCCTATATAAATTATATTTCCTATAGGAGAATGGTATTTTCTGTAGGAATTTGATTCAGACAGGTGGTTTTCCTATAGGAAATTCAGATTTCCTATCGAATTTTATCAAATCCTATCAGAATTGAAATTCCTATAGGAAGTTCTTTTATCCGATAGGAAATTTCAAATTTTCTATAGGAATATTGTTTTCCTATGGGAAAAATTATTATCCTGTAGGAATTAAGTTTCGAAAGGTAAATATCTTACCTGAGAGGTGATATACAATGATAACAAACGTGGTTGTAAACTCTTTAAGTAATGGTCAATTATGTGGCAAATTTGAATTTTTTTCAATGAATGCAGCTTAGACGGGTGCAAAATTGCAACCTTGGCACAGACATAATTATCCGGCACAGTGTTTTATGTTTTTGTTTACATTTTGAATGTTGAAAATTAATTCCAGATTTAGACCTTAATTAGATTAGCAGACAAAAAAAGCAGTTAGAAAAAGAACGTTTACCGGTATATTTAACCAATGTAAACGAAAACATGGTATGAACCATGAACGAATATTTGTAAGCTCTGTATCTAGCTAATGACTCAGGTCAGACACTCAAGTTTTGGTTTATAAATAGGAAATGCTTTACTAAAACATTGTAAGCAATAAAAATAGAAAATGGTGAAAATTTGACCAAAATTGAGACCATGTACCTTTAAGAAGAGGTATGTATAAAGAATTTAAGGTAGATCTAATGGTTCGTTTGTTGACCATCAGCCTCATCGACAGTGGAGTCTCCCTTGCGTTACTATACATGTTCATTTAAACAAAAAAATGCATTTTTTTGGTGATTCATGCGGGATATAAAGGTGGCGACATTGCAGAAAAAATACATAACCCGCATTAACGGCTCATGCAAAAAAAATTATAGAATGATCACTTCTTTGATAATCCGCATGAATCATCAAAAAGCATTTCATTGTTTATATTAATATCTTTTTAAAAGAAATTAAATTAGTTGTAAAAGTAAGTAAAGTACACTAAACTACTGTTACATCAGTACGTTAGCTCAAAGAAAACAGCCAAATCGTCTTCTATGGGAACTTGAGTCTGACATCATCATTGTTATTTTGTGCAGTCTGTGATTTTTCTTAGGTCGGTGTAGGTTTCGACCAATCGATACACAGTCCGTGTCGATTTCAGTCTGACTGTTTCAATAGAGCTATGAATACACTATAGTTTTCCGTAAGAAATAGAGGGAATCATAATCGGTAGATGTAAATATATTAGTATTTAACTCATTTCTATCACAACTCACACGTAAGTTTAACGTGTTGATCAGCTTGACAATAATCACAAATATCTTAATCAATATACAACGGCTTTCTGAAAGCTACAACCAAATAATCAGCTGAGTGAAGCTGCGAAGTTTGATTAGCAATGTTGGACAAGTATATATATATATATATATATATATATATATATATATATATATATATATATATATATATATATATATATACACACACACGCTGTAAACACATTTGCCTGTGTATTATTTTTAGCGCTTTTGGCGGAATGCAACTTCCGCTAAATTAAGTTCATCGCTAAATGCCATGCATATATGTTAAAAAATAGTCACAATCAGGAATACGCCAATTCAAACCTACGACAACTTGTTCAAAAACTAATATTTCCGCCAAATATCGTACACGCCAAAAAAATACGTTTACAGTAATATATATATATATATATATATATATATATATATATATATATATATATATATATATATATATATATATATATATATATATACTAGACTGTAACCCGTGCGTGCACGGGTTGACATTGCATATAATATCGGACATTAACGAAATAGATACATCGACACCGTATTGTTGACATTTATATAAACCAAGCTTTAATCCTAAAATAACTATTAGTTTCACTTCACTTTTCTTAGTTAGAATAATCTAACTGTGTATCGGGAAAGGTCTTCACCACAGTTAAATTGCCTCCCATATACCCGTAATGTACAGAAAATTGCAGAAACGATCCGAAGCGATTTTGGTGAATTGAAAATGCAGTCAAATTATTCATAACAAACCATTTTGAGGCTGTAAATACATTTCATCTAAAAATTTTATTCATATTATTGAAAAAATCAACACTTTTTCACCAACGTGTTTTATTTTCTTCAAATTTACACACCATGTTGACATTCGGAACTCTTGGAATTTTTCATAGTAAATGCACTGTGTTAGAGTTATCTCCCGTATTTTCTTTGATGAACAGAATATATAGCAAATTTCCAATGAAAACTTACACGAAATTGTGTATCATTGTTTCTAAGTTTATCCATGCAAATGTGATATTGTGGAAACGTAAACTAAAGAGCCTCCCGTGATTTAGCGAATTGTAAAAACGGCGACATCAATCAACCAAACTTGTCGTAAATTTACTAGGACCCGACACTCCAAACCATATCATATTTTTTTATATTTCTTTGTAGGTTATGATATCAATAACAATAGTTATAATGGTAGTTGTAGAGTGTTTCGGCGGTTTTCTGAATTAGAAAAGTCCGCCTCATCAGGGGTGCAAGCTTAAATGAAGCACCTATTGTTGAAGTTTTGATCTGATTAATATGTCGCCTACGTTTTTATGCTTGCTATAAGCGATAATTGGTTCCGATTTGAATAAATCTCTGCAGATTGGGTCTGTAGTCATTTTGTTCCAATATTTTAGAATGCGTCCCCTCAATCCTTTGAGACTTGGGTTATATTTGGTAATCATGACATTTGGTTGGTGGTGTTTTTGTTTGTTTGATTTGTGCAATAGCAGCTCCCTCTTTGTGTAGGTTATTTCCGTTATTACGGGGTCTATTTCTGTGGCAGAGTAACCTCTCTTTGACAAATGTGTCTTAAAATTTCCTAGGATTTCTTCCAGTTCGTGAGGGTCATTTGTATTTCTCGCATGTCTTATGCATTCTCCTTTAATAAACGCTTTGAACACTGCTGGGTTGTGCGCACTATCTCTATGGAGGTACTGAAAGTTATTAGTTGGTTTGATGTACGATTTAAGGTCAAGCTTGTTTTGAGTAAGAAATCGTTGACCTTTAAAAACGAGCGTGTCCAGAAAAGTCACAGAGTTGTGAGCAATTTCGAAAGTAAATTTTAGATGTTTATGACAACTATTGCCTATGTCAAAGAATTCCATCATCTCATTTTCTGTGCCGTCAAATACAATAAAACCGTCGTCTCTAAAACGTCCGTGAAAAAGAATTTTCTTGGCGTGTTTGAATTTCGACACAATAAGTTGTGTGATCTGATACATCCTAATGTCCGATAGTTCCGGTGAGGGCACTGCCCCCATACTGCAGCCAATAATTTGTTTATAATACTTTCCGTCAAATTCGAAGTAGTTGTTATCTAATACACATTTGAGCAGAAAGAGGAGATCTTTGACATCTGGATGTGGAATGCAATACTCGTTTTTATTTGCGTTATTGTAAGCATCGTGTACCGCACTTAATAACTCGTCAAATTTCATGTTTGTATACATACTAGTAACATCATAAGTTATTAATTATACGTCAGGTGGGAATTCCTGTGATTCGATTTTTTTGATAAAATCGGTTGTGTCCTTTATGTAAGTAGATTGTTTTTTTACAATTGGTATAAGAAAATAATCACAGTATGCACCTATATTCCTTGTCGGCGTCTCACACTGTGATATAATTGGTCGTCCCGGTGGGAGTTGTCTGATGCTGCAGAGATTGTTAATTAAGGCGTTTCGGACATCGTCTTTGATTTTGTGTATTTTAGGGAGCAAGTACAATTGTCCGCATTTCAGTGCGGGTTTATTGTCTTTAAGGAAGCGATAAGTTTCCTTGTCTAATGACTCCTGTAAATGCATCTCGTTAACTTTGTCTTGTATGCAGTTGTGCAGCTCTTTCAGATCTGGTTTTTCAACTTGCATGTAATGTTTAGATTGGAGTTGGCGCTGTGCTTCTGTGGTATACTGTTGTTTGTCCATTATAACTATTGTGTTGCTTTTGTCAGCTTTTTTTATCACAATGTTTTTATTGTTTTTTAAGGAAGACAAAGCCTCTCTTTCTTCTTTTGATATATTATCCCTAAATCTTTTGGGTTGTAGGGATGTTAGCTCCAATATAGTTTTATCGATGTACTCTTCAAGAGCATTGCAAGTTTTTGGGGGGATATGACCCGATGGCTTTCTAAAGGGATGATGTTAAAAATAAACAACATCAATCAACCAGACTTGATATTGAATTATTAGGACCCTACTTGATTGTAAAAACGGCGACATCAATCAACCAAACTTGTCGTAAATTTACTAGGACCCGACACTCCAAACCATATCATATTTTTTTATATTTCTTTGTAGGTTATGATATCAATAACAATAGTTATAATGGTAGTTGTAGAGTGTTTCGGCGGTTTTCTGAATTAGAAAAGTCCGCCTCATCAGGGGTGCAAGCTTAAATGAAGCACCTATTGTTGAAGTTTGAATATTGAAACGTGATATGTGGAAACGTAAACTAAAGAGCCTCCCGTGATTTAGCGTGAATGTAATGCGCATGCGCAAAATTGTAAAATCCCAAAAATCCAGATGATTTCCGGAATGTTCTGACGAATTTTCGTTGATTATTAATAAGCGAAACTTGATTGAGAAAAAATAAAAACAAATTGGTAATCTTCAAGTACCAATGATGTTTAAAATACATAGCACAAAAGAGTCTATTATTTTAATATAGTAGTATAGATATATATAAAGCACAGGAAAATCCACTTTCATTGGAGCTTCACCTCCGCCCCGACCAAGACTTGAACTCGCGATCTCTGGAACCCAGTGAGCGTCCACCGCGCTTAACCACTCGGCAACACAAAAATCTTGCTTTCGATGACGAACGGAACCTAGCGCGCTGGCCGCGCACTACAAAGTCGTTTGAGATACAGGTGGAATACAGTTAAACGACAATTTGAGAGGATCGGAACGATACACATTGCATAGATATATAGTTTTACATACATAATAAGCACAAACAATGTTGTGGTTTTTTTTAGTATGTTGTAATAATTTATGACATATATCATATAAACTTGGAGTGTAAATTTCTGTAGACCCTGTATCAGTTATTGGAGAATCCGGATCGGACTTGACATATCCCTTAGAATGTGAACGTCCCACCGGTTTCGAAGTAAGTTTCTGAAAGTAAAATCTTCGCAGACTTACTCATGCAAGATGAGGTAGACTGTAATTACCATAGTAACCTTCATATATATGGAAAATTGGCTGAGTTGCGGTTTTTTTTCTGTGTAACGTTTTGTTGACAATAATAATTTAAGCACTTTTACTCACTTTTTTTAAGGATAATTAATTGAATGATTCAAAGGTAGATGTAAATATAAATAATAAATGCATTCTTTTTCGCTTCAGTCGGACTACGAAAGCTCAATAGCATTTTGAAAGGAATATTTTTCAATAATTTTTATTATAATTGTAGAAAAACGCATTTAAGGTTGGGTGTATATAATTAATCGACAAAAAACCGTTCGGCATACTACAATATATAATATATATATAATCCATTGGAAACACGATTACATTGTTTGAAACAAAAATGAAAATCTATGTATATGAAAAATGAAAATATGTACTTTATTTGATTTTTACTTTTCTATTGTTTTGTTTACTTTAAAATTTTCAGATACTATGGTTGAAGAACCAACAGCCGATTGCAAATAGCACAGCTCCATTCAATAAAGATGATAGATATTCTATTCTGAATCGATATTCAAGGGACAGTTATTTGATGATAAAATCTTTGAAGAAGACTGATGAAGGACGTTACCGATGCAAGATGTTAAACGGTTCTGTTATAAGTGACTATTTGCTAAAACTCAAAGGTAACATGTTTTACTCACCTAAGCTAAAACGATAAATTAGGTCTTTTCCCGGTTTTCAAATCTAAATCTTATTTTATTAACATTAATAGTTCCAATCATAAATCAAGAATAAATATACACGAACGTTGTATGCATGTGATATAATTAGGAGGTTTCAACAAAGAAATTTAAAATCCTGAAATTGAAATTGAAAAGTTTTAAGAATGCCTTAACAAAATCCACAGAAAGCTTGTTGAACAAAGATTACAAACGATCTTTTGATACGTTGAAATGTTATTAGTTTGGTCTACTTTGTAATGATAACAACAAAGCATGATTTTACATTAAGCATGTATAAGAGACAGTTAAACCTTTCAAATGCATCATGATTAAAAAAAAAACCAAATATCTTGTTATCATAGCCATTCTTTTTTTCTTTTTTACCTACGATGTGAATCTCTTTCTTTTATAAGATAAGGGCTAATAACATTTTCAATGTAATCAATTCGGTCTTAAAATATTTGTAAATGTTAAAAAATAAAAATACGTACCAGTCGCCCTGAGAATTAAATTAACTTCAATTTCTTTTCTATAATAAAAAACTGTAAAATTAAACCAAATTAACACGAAATAATTACTTGACTTTTAATCTATCCAAGAAATTGTATTGAAAGTTTTATACATGTACGTAATCGAAATTAATGAAAATAGTGCTGTAACATATTGCTCAGTTTGTAAAAATAAACACATAATTGTAGTAAATCGTTTAAACAATATTCATTGTAGAATGAAAAAACAACGCTTTAACATTAGCATAGCTTCTGTACTAATATCATGAAAGCAAAAGATGTTTAAAGCAAACTTATTATGTGAATTATTAGAAGAAGCAGCGATCCCTATTGCCAGTGAACCCATATTGAGCGTCTGGGAGTATAATGAAGTTCGTCTGTGGTGCAATGCAACAGGGGTTCCAGAGCCCACAAGTCAGCAAACCACAAGTCAGCAAACTGAGGTTTTGAGAGGTACATGTAGATATATATATATATATATATATATATATATATATATATATATATATATATATATATATATATATATATATATATATATATACTCATACATCATTCTTTGATTATACAATTAAACCCTAGTAGATATCGGGATAGAAACAATTAAGGTATACAATTGCACAATAACAAATTTGAAACACAATTTAATTAATACGGATAACATATATATATATATATATATATATATATATATATATATATATATATATATATATATATATATATATATATATATATATAATTTCATGGGGTCATCCATTTAATTGGCCTTTGCATTTTCTATTATCTAATTCCATGGGGTCATCCATTTAACTTTGCCTTTGCATTTTCTAACATATTTTTAAAATCTACAATGTGATTCGACCTTGGATGTTGATCTCATTCTAATCTAATGGCTAAAATATGATTTTTTGTTTTACTATTAGAATTATAGGTATTACTTTAAAATTACATTCAGTTTTGTTTTTGAAAAAAAATATCAGTGACAGAAAGAAAAAAATCACAATGGTGTAAAATAATTTTATGCGATTATCAAACAAGAGAAAATATTTTACTTTTTAACTGTGAAATTAAATTCAACACATAAAACCAACATTTTTGGCATTTTTAAAACTGATTATGATAACATTTTTAACATGAAAACTACGTTATATTTAAAACTACAAAATAAAGTAATATAAATACATACCACATATGCATTTAATGTGGTGAATGATGTACGAATGTAATAAGAGAGACAATTTTTATTTTGAAAACTTTATACATGTACGTATATTTTCTTCTGATGTCATTTAATAAATCCGGAGGCCAAACTCTGACGTCATGGTACTAAAAAGGCAAAAATGATTTCATCAACAGATTGCTGATCACATAATAAAAATCTTTCGAAAGACCACTTAATTTTGAATATCCTATTATTTTTAAGACTAAAAGGCTTAACAGAAGAGAAATTTATTTACTCAATAACAATGTTCTTTTATTAAGACATCGAATTCAGGGCAGAATGCTTGGGATAAAAAATGTCTCAAGGGACTGTGCTACAAAATTTCATTGTAATGCTTCAAACAATTACAACGGAAAGAAGGACCCGGTTTCAAAAACCATCTTTCTGGACGTGAAATGTGAGTAAAAATTTAGTATTTCACTCTCTCTCATATCAAGCTCTGGTAGCGCTGTAAGTAATTAACTGCTTCTTTAATTAATGTTTACTTATTGCATCTTTTAGTTTCATTTCTAACATATTTTAATTTCTTTTTTAAAGTTTTTCCGGATATAAATATAAAAGTGAAAATCAACAACGGGAATTTCAGCGTTGAAACCTCAATTCTGTCCAACAGACAGGACTTAATAGAATTAGTGTGCGATGTGTTTGCGAATCCCTTGACAAAGATTACATGGACCCGAGATAAAGTCAAAATAGGACACTATACAGTCGGGGAAAAGGGCCCAGAAAAAAATGCTGAAGAGAAAAATAATAATGTATATACTATCTCTAATATTCAGACAACCCCTACCGAGCCAAGGTTTTGGGCTTTTCCATTAAGATTTCAGATGGATGGAGTCTTCATGTTTGCTAAATACAAGTGTGAAGTCGACAACGGAAAGGATACTTTCGTCAAATTTATAGAGATAAAGCAGAAATAGATCTAGACCTCCGTATGCCGATTTCATGTAATTAAATGTTCGATGTTAAATGAATTCTATCACCATTCAGAAAATATAACAATCTGTAAATGGGTCATTCGTTAGCTAAAAAATGTATATTTCTTAGTCTACAAAAAGTATTAAGTTGGTGTGGGACACCTCCATACTGTGACGTACTTCCTATCGAAATAACCAATAAAATCAGGTGCTTTCTTCCCCAAAATCTTTACCTAACAGCGAAGCGTAATTGGTCGGATCATTAACTACGAATCTCTAAATTATGAATTCGAATCCCATAGAGGCTTATATAATTTTTACATTTGCAAAAACAATAGATTTAACTTTTCATATCAGTAATGGTTATAAGTCTCAAACTGTCCATTCTGTCAGATACTGTACTGTTCGAGGCGCATCAGCGCCGAGGACACTACATTATCTGACAGAATTGGAAGATTGAGGCTTATAACTTACTTAAATCATTTTCTCTCTTCATTGCTTGTGAACAGTTTTTTTCGATCGTTCTACTTTATTTCCTTTACCTGGCACTATCCAATAACTTAACACTAAGCATTACGCTAAAAAGGTTTATATTGCGTTTGGGTATGTAAATAAACTAAATATGGATATAGGATAACTTGTCAAGATGATGAAGCATGTTTAGATAATAAAAGCATCTTGATCGAAATAAGTATAATTGTCACAAAAACTTATTGAAATATGGTAAAATGAAAACACATGTATTGATTGCATTTTGTTTTTACAAGAATTAAATTCATTTATTACATTTTAATAACATATGATCAGAACAGGTAGCTATCTAAATAGGGAGGCATCACACAGCATCAAATAGGGAGGCATCACACAGCATCAAATAGGGAGGCATCACACAGCATCCAATAGGGAGGCATCACACAGCATCCAATAGGGAGGCATCACACAGCATCAAATAGGGAGGCATCACACAGCATCCAATTCTATTTGCTCCCTTTTATGATAGCCCTTCTTAAAAGACAGATCTCTTCTTCGTAGTTAAAAAAGTATAATATTTGTATTTTTACATCATATCACAACAGGTTTATAAACCAACAGTCATTGAATAAATAAACTGGGTTCCTGAATTCAACAGTGTTTGCCCTCTGTTTCACATTACAATCGAGTGAGAGGTCAAACTATAGGTAGCGCAAAGTTGAAGTCTGTTCATGAATACATGTATATAGTAAAATCTTCAACTTGGTGTACATTATTTTATTTCACCTTGAGACATTAATCTCGTGTATATCTAAGTTTCAGATTTGAAACAAGAAACACAGGACACTCTGATAAATCCAACATACATTTATAACTTATTAATTTTCAATTTTGAATACACCTCATTCAACGATAATTTGCACGGAATGCTTTTGATAAAAAAAAGAAGTTTTTTTTTATATATATATATAGGTTGTCAAAATTTACAAAAATAACACCTAGTGAAATACATTAGAAGACAGCAGATTTTGCAGTTAAATGAACATAACATATAGAGGTCCAACAAGACCTGCAATTACTTCGTCAAGTTTAAACTGCACCCAGAACTAGTACTAGCTTTGTTTCGGTATATTCGGCATATTTCTGAAAGAAAAACTAACTTTTCATATAAGGTCGGAATAATATACATTTTCATTTTTATTCCAAATGTTGTCAATCTACAAAGTACAGACGACACATGAGAGAAGTTCGGTATCTTTATATGTTGGACAGGGGAGGGAACCGCACTTTGCCTCTACGCTGTAGAACAATCGACCATTATTGTCGTGCTGTCGTGCTCCCTCTGTCAAGTATTCAGGATTGTTATCCATACATAGGAATTCTATCGAAGTGTGACTTTGATAGTGAGCTCCAGAGGTTAGGAATCCGTAATATTTCTTTGTCCAGTACTGCGGACATGATACTTTAGCTGGAATCATGATAGAAGACGACGCATGCGCTGTAATACAAACGGCGCATGGAAAATCGTCGTCCACTCCAACACCTTTAAAGCTGAACTCGTATTCAGCCCCGAAAATACGACCAGAATAGCTAAATATTGGGAGACCTGTCGGAGCTGGGTCAGGGTTATGAGGCAGGCAAAGTGTGTTGATTCCGCCATTGGTGTCTGTATAAAATCTTCCTCCAACAATCCCTACATTTCAATAACATATTCAATTCTCAAAAAAAAAATATACATATCATTGATATTACAACTGTGGATATGCAGTTTGATGATTTTACCCCACAAAGGTAAGAGGTAAGTTAAATTCATACATTCTAAAACCTTAACTTTTATTACCTTGTAATTACTTTCAATTTCATAGAAAGGGTGTTATTTGAGAGATAAAGCATGTAATGTTTAAAGGTAAGAACTAAGTTGAATATATATACAATTATTACCTTTACTTATATAATGATTAACGGCATATCGTGTTAAGCAAAATGATAATACTTTTCACTTTCATAGCAAGGGTTTTATTTGAGTGATAAAGCATTTATAAAAGTACTATTATCATCAAATATCTAAAGAAGTATACGTATATACCATATTATGAGTGACTATATTTTAGTATAATTTATATTTTTAATTAGTTCACAGCCATGTACTCGTTAACAATTAAAAATTGTAATATATAGAAAGACGCTTATGTAAGAGTTGGTATCTGCAATTGTACTTTTTTGTCTATACTCATTAGCACCCCCATCATACGGCTCTACCGAACGCGGAGGACTCTGCTAAACGCGGAGCAGTGTTAAATTCACACGGAGAAGACAAGGTCTTTCATTTCCCTTCAAACTCGCTCATAAAATGTTTAATTCAAATTTCTTTTATGTTTAAATCATAAAGCTTTCAAATTGTACAATTGAGAAAGAAATTTTTCCGCTGTTGGTGTTTAAACATCAAATTCGTCAATAATTTTTGTAAACAAAAAAATTTAAGTATCAAGTTTGACCGTTCAACGCCATTTCACATTATTTTCTCAAAAATACAAGTCTGTCATAATCATAAATCTACATTCTAGCCAATTTTCAAGTCATTATCTTAAAGCTGCTTGGTCCGACTTTATGTCAAATTTGTGTACGCTTTTAAACGATGGTTATGCTAAGTATGTGTATAATAATGGACATTGCAGTTGTTTTCCCAGTCAATTAAGCCAAATTTTAATGAAAAAAATATGTAAAAAATTTGGTAACAAAACAAACGACATAAAAAGGTATTGCGTTATTTCGCCTCATGTTAAAATTCGCCCCTGACGTCGAGACCGGTAAAGTTGTAGTACGACTTTGACACCGCTATTAATAAAGGTCGTAATGTTCAGGCAAATTAAAATTAACCTGTGTACATTTTGTTCGCTAATATTTCTGAAGTTTGCATTGCTTACAATCGATGCATAACAAGCAGGTTGAATAAACCAAGTTATTTGGGGGACGAAACCAAACGGTTCCCTTTTCTTAACATTCCCATGATGCATTTTGGTTTGTTTTTTCGTTTGCTCAAAAAGAAATTATTTTATTTACTTTGAATATTTCTAACTTTGAAAGGAGACCGATTCTGCGGGTGTAATAAGGAGAAAAGCTTTAACTTTCTATGATAATTGGATTGTATGGAAAATTGAAGGAATAACACTTGCTTGTATTTTTGTTTGGTAAATAAACTCTCCGTTGTTTTCGTCCAACCGAAGTTCTCTATATTTTAGAAGTTCGACTGTTTCCGTGGGTTTTGGTGCGATGGTCTATTATATCTTTTAAAATGTCCTTTTTTGTATAAATAAACTCTCCGTTGTTTTCGTTCAACCGAAGTTCTCTGTTTCAGAAGTTCGACCGTTTCCAAGGGTTTTGGTGCAATGGTCTATTATATGTATTAAAATGTCTTTTTTTTCGTAAGGCAGTAATATCGTACAAACCGCTGCGTCTAAAATATGTGCTACAAAAGAAAAAGTTTACACATTTAGACATGTATTTGGTCAATGATATCTGGGCACTACAAATGATTAACCATGCCAATTTTATACAGGTTTGTCCATCTCAATATAAAAACGCCGTATTTTGTACAAATTGTCAATTATGAGAACAGTTTGATAAGTTTTGACAGGCAAAACACTTAAATTTGGATTTTATTATAGAAATTTCCTCCGCGTTCAGTCAGTTTCATTTCAACATATTCCTCAAGTTCAGCAGAGCCAACATCCGCGTTCGTACGATCCAATTTTTATTGACCATGTTCCCTTTAAACGCTCATTATTTATTACAAAGTTAAGATAATACCTTGAAAATTGGATAGAATGTAGACTTATGATTATGACAGACTTGTATTCTTTAAAATTGCGTTGAAATGGCGTTGAACGGTCAAACTTGTTTCTTAATTTTTTTTTTACAAAAATTATCGACGATTTTGATTTTTAAACACCAAAAATTTCTTTCTCAATTTGTTAGAATTTTGTATCATTTAAAAGCTATATCATCCCTTTATGATTTAAACCTTAAAGAAATTTGAATTAAATATATTATGCGCGAGTTTGGAGGGAAATGAAAGACCTTGTCTTTTCCGTGTGAATTTAACAATGCCCTGCGTTTAGCCGAGTCATCCGCGTTCGGTAGAGCCGTATAATGGGGTGCATTAGGAGTGAATGAATTGTGTAAATGCGCATCATAAAAATGTAAAATTCATATCTACAAAGGTATGATATAAAAGTATAAACTCTCAGTACCGTAGAAATTGAGGTAATAATATTAATAGTATACTATATTTAAGAACTATTCAAAGGATGTAGACCCAGAAAAACACTATACCGTAAATTCCTAACTAAAAGCAAAGAATTAATAAGAAATTCTGATTAAAATTTGGCGTTCGCGATTAAATATTCTCGCGATTTGATGGAAAACAGTTGAATCGCGGAATGATGTACTCACGTAAAACAAGGAATCTACAGTAACGCGTCGGATGCGCAAGTAAACCAAAGGATATATATTTACATTATAAATTTCTGCAGGGAATACAGAAATGATAACTATAGGTAATTCTACTAGATTTAGAGATTTGATGAGACAAGTAGCCCATAGAAAGAGATGCTTCGAAGTCACAGGCGCTTGTTTCTGTGATTAAGTTTACTATATATATAATACTTACTTTACAACTTTACGAGGTATCTAATTCCGACTTTGGTGTAACACCCCCCCCCCCCCACACACACACACTCCTTCCGTGAATTGCAAACGTTCTAGCTTTCAGACGAAACGCCATAGGTAAATGCTACCACCATTTTCATTTTTCATAATTTATAACCACTAATAATACATTCGAAAGCAGTTGGTTTTCATTTAATTAAGGAATGGGCATTCGAAGAGTCATGATGTCAATTGGAAAGTAATTTATTTCAAATTTAAAAAAATAACCTTCAGCATTGGTCTCTTTCAAAGATATTTTTGAAGTAAGTAAAGATGATTTTTGTTGGGTAACCAAAATATACAAAGCGTCATAAGAGTGAAATTAAAAAGAATCCGGTAGGGTTCCCCTCCTGATTGCATCTATGGTTCAAACAGTGAGACAAACCAGTTGAAAAAGATGATTTACGTTATAATGCCATACTATAAACCCGCCTCAACATCTGGACTCATCATTGTACCAAATGAAATCATTTGTTATCCTTTTAAATATAAAGGATTTATATCTGATAATGAAAATGTCTACATATAGATTATGTACATAAATTTTGCAACACCGATATGTGGATGAAGTGACGTCTATGTCTATTGTTCCGAAAGACACATAATAACACTTACCGCTAGAGATTAAAGACGTGCCATTCGCAACAGGACATGTTTTTCTTCCCCATCGAATGTAGGTAGCACCTTTGAAAATACTAAATTAATTATAGCATTTCAAAAACATATATAGCAAGGATACTAAACAATTATAAATGTAGAATCTTAATTCTTGTTGAGTCAACGAAATAAATTCATGTGATGGAAGTGTTAAATAATAAACTAACGTAAAAATTACACGCAGGTGATTCAGCTGATTGGCCAATAAAGAAAGGGTCATAATTAATATTTTTCCTCTGATATCATAATGAAGCCACATCCAGAGCTATAGGCTGTAGCAGCGGCAAAATAGAATTAAGATGTGCGATGATTCCTCACCTGTATGGTTCACAATAGTTTTGTTTGTGTCATTTAAAAGGCAAGAAACAAGAAATTATGTGATGAAAATATGTATTTGCAAAGAATAGAAGTTAACAAAAAACCCTCACATATGGCATATCAAATATTATCAGTTATCAAAGCTAATCGTTCAATTAAAGGTTAGTTTGATGTATTTAACAGAAAGGCAAATTCTAAAAATGTTTGGTTGTTTGCGGAAATCTTAAGGTCTTTGTTGAAAATATATTATATATAGCGATATTTAATCGGATGATATGTAGAAAATTCAGACTGTGAATAAATTGCTAAACAAATCGCCCCTAAGGAGACTTGTCCTTTGACCATTCACCTTTATATTCTTTGCCTCGAATAAATACAAAGTATTTCTTACAAATCAACAAGAGTTCAACAAATATACCTTGATAACATTATTGCGCTAGCATATCATGTGCTGTACCTTGATTTAATCGTTGATTCTTAAAATTTTGAAGCTCGGATTTCATGCTGCAAACCATCAATTCGAGTATTCATCATATCCGGGTCATTCAGCAAAATTCGTTTCACGTTTTCTGTACTTGAAATTTCAAATAAAAGGCACGCAAACACAAATAATTTCAAAGACTTTATTGCAAAAAATGAAACTAAACAAAATTAATGTTTTGTACTTGCATATATTGTACATTGAGAGTTCAGTTTTATAGCTATGCCTATCAGACTTGCATGATAATGCACCAGCTGTATTTTTATTTCACCTGCTAAAGTAATCTATAGTGTACTGTGCTTGTATTATTTTAGATACCTGTTGTATTTTTCAATTGCATAATCGCCAGTCATTGTCACAGTGACAAGAATTGAGTTGAATGCGAAAATAAATGGGCTCAAATTTCTGTCTAAAATGATTTTTATAGCAAATGCAACTGTTTACAAGACTATATCAAAAAAGTACATTTTTAACTTTCTATACCTTTGTATTTTAAATTTCTTAACCTTAAATATTCAAATAATTAGCCTTTCTTTCGTAAAGTTTGGAGGCACTTGATTGTTTTCCGTATGGCGACTCAGTAGTGAAACATTAGCTATCGTTTTTATTTTATGGTCTCAAAAGTAATTTAAACGTAAACAATGTACTGTCATGCTACACTGGGTTAAATCTATAAACTTTCTATTTGTAATGTACCGTTTCGGTATTTGTTTACTTGGTATTACTTAAAACAGTTGATCTTTTTCTTACTCTGTTGGGGACCGCTTTAAGAAATTACTGTCAAATCTATTAGGGGAAAAAGGTAAGAACAACGTTGAATTAATTTAAAGTAAATCACTAGAAAGCGCCATCCATTCTGAAATCTTGAATTATCTATATTATATGACAATTAATCCAATCAGGAGCATCTACATGATCATCTTTATTTTCACGTTTCTTTAACGCTTTGAACTTTAAACCATAACCTTCCCAATTTGACCGACAGTTTGGTTAATTTGTTTTTAAAAATGCATAGTATAAGATGTTTTTATATTAAACCGTCAATCCGAAAGTCTAGTTTTATTGGAGTTTTTTGGTATGTTTTTTTTATTTTTTGGGGGGGGGGGGGGGGGTGGGGGTGGGGGGGTCAGCGAAACGTCTTTTAACCTCTGAACAGAATTTCATAAATCTTTGTAGAGATATTTTTTAACATTTGATATACAATGTAATATTGAAACAGTTTGTCAGCGCTTTTCCACTTAAACTGCTCAACAGTATCTAAAGAAACTTTGTTGTGAATATTTAAGGACCTTTAAATTTGTGGATTCTATGTTTTTTACACTTAAATGTGTGGATAAGCATATTACAGGATATTCCAATGAATCATTTTTAAAGTTATCCTTTTTGCAACTATATAGAAATTTGTCCTTTATTTAATGTACTACCCACACAGTTTTTCAGCACAACCAACCTTAACTGCTTCATGGTCTATAAAAGTATGTACATTTCAACATTTCAACATCACTGGAATTCTTGAGAAGGGGGAATTGAAAATAAAAACTTTTTTTTTTCGTAACTAACACGATGCCACTAATGGTACACTTTAGGAAAAATTACATCAATTTTGAATAAATTTTGTGCATATTGACAGAATCTTAATTGTAAGATCAGCAAAAAATCTGAATGAAAAAGTACAACAAACATTATGAATTTTTTTGACGTCACATAATTGACCTTTATTTGGTACATACCACACGGGCTATGGTTTGAGAATTCTGGTAAGGTGGGCAAGGAAGGGACCCACAGACAGCGTGTACTGGATAAAACAGCCTTCCATTATCGTTATGCTGTCTGGCGCCATCTGTCATATACTCCGGATTTTCGTCCAAACACAAATATTCCGCGCCATAATGATCTGAGTAAGAACCACCAGACGTTAAAAACCCGGCATATTGCTTTGTCCAACTCGAAGGACAGGAAGATTTTGCCGGAAGCATAATCGATGTTGCTTGCGAATTAAAGCAAACAGCACATGGTACGTCATCATCGTTAGCTATGTCTTTGAAGGTGAATTCGTATTCAGAGCCGTATAAAACTCCATAATAAGAATTGAATGGTACCCCGGCGGGACCTGCATCTGGGTAATGGGGCATGCATAGAGTTGTTGTAGCACTCCCCTTTGCGTTAAATTGCCCACCAGCAGAGAAACCTACAATAACCATAAATCATTATATTCGGATATTGTGTAATTTTAGAACTACTGATTTTTTAATTTGAATTAATTTAACTGTCAAAATTCATTTACATAATTTCCTTTTTAGGTCACCTGAGTTTACTCAGGTGACCTATTGCTTTCTGTTTTCGTCCGTCGTCGTGCGTCGTCCGTCTTGCGTCGTGCGTCGCTGTTTCATTGCGGAATGAAATTGAAAAAATGTCTGTTCTAGCATCCAAACTTAATTGGGATGCAAATGTAAGGGCATCGTCCTTCAGGCAAAGGAACAATTCCTCTGCTTGTCGACGGGTTGTCCAGCGAAATATCTCTGAAATCATGTTAAACTGGATCCAGAAGGATTCCCAGGTTGTGTTGTTTCTACCATTAAAAATTGGTAATCTTGCTTTTGGCTCATCATGGTGAGGAATTTCATAATTTTCTTGAAATTGGTTTCTATTGTTTCTGTACACATTGAGTCCTGTGTCTCCAAATCCATAGTCAAGGTTTTGTGCATTGCCCCTGAACATATGAGCATGAGAATTTGAATTTCATTCATTTGCTGCATGACAAAATTGTGAATCACTTACTGGTTGTCTTTGTATGTTGTTGAAAGTTACAAGTTCTTTCGAGTTCCTGTTATAGTCATAATGATGATAATGCATCGGAGATTGTGGCATCATGATATGCATCATTTTCTGCATTTCCTGCATCACATTCATCTGCGTCATCATCTGTTGCTGCATACACTTCATGCTGTCATACACTTCATGATTTCTTGATTTCCCTGTTTTTGCGGAGACTGACTTTGAGTTTCATGTCCAGACACACTGCCATTGATTAATTCTTGTATTTCCTCACTTAGAAGAGGTTCTCTGGGATTTTCCAATTCATTTTCTTCAGAATTTCTATGCTCTACTGTAGTTAGAAATGGTAACTGCCTATTTCTCATATATATGGCTCTCCCTTTTCTTCACAGATGAATTTTTAAGGAAACAAGGTTTTGTTACCTTTTTGTCACCCTGGTTCTACACCTAACAGTTATATTTTTGTTTGTCAGGAAAACAAGGTTTTGTTATCTTTTTGTCACCCTGATTTACCCTTAAATGTCTTTAATTTACAGAATTTCAAAAATTATAATTATTGAAAAAGACTTTGTAGCTTTTGTTCCAACAATTTTTTTTCAAAGTCTCAAATAGTAAAATCAATTATCTACTCAAGGAAAAAGACTTTGTTGTCTTTTATTTTCCTTCCCCTAATTATTTGAAAAAATTAATTAAAAAGATTTCTTTTAATAAGCAAGAATAAAAGTCATATTTTAAATAATCTTGCACTTCCTTCCCTCTTAACATTAAAAGTTTTAACCGCTGCCGGCAATTGTTATAAATTATAACTCTTGTTGGAATGAATTCAATATTTATTAGTTTTATACGATATAAAATGGTTTGGGGCAGTTTACGCTTTATAAACCGCAAAGCGGTTTATAAAAAAGCGTAAACTGTTCCAAACCATTTTATATCGTATAAAACTAATATATATTTGAATTCATTGCTTATAATTTAATTTGTTGCTATTAACTGTAGATAAAAACGGTCATTTGACCCTAAAAATGACATCAAATTGTACAAAATTCAAACGTAACGTCAGGTGGATTGATACGTTTTTTGACGTTAGTCTTGCTATGACGTTGGCAACATTCTTTATACGATATAAAATAATTTTTTTAGCCAATCAGAAAGCGCGTTACTACCAAAGTTAAATTAGTTTGGTATAAATGCTAGATGATGATTGTTTATTCAAAAGCTTGAACAGGAGAAGTTCCTCATGATGGCTTTTAAAGCTGTTTTTGTTTGTTGTTTAAATGCCCTCAGGGAGAGTTTCTGTTTGCCTCTTGGAATGGAGGATGAGAGCTTGTTTATAAAACATGTATTCTAATTTATAATTTTTTCTATTCCCAGAATGAAAATTAAATGTATATTTGAAACTCCTTGACAAGTTTGTGTATGGGTTATATGTTACTCAGGTGACTCTTAAGGCCTATTGGCTTATTGGCCTCTTGTTAAAACGAAACGGGGAGTTGGGTAAGTTATATCAGTTTAATAGCAAATGTGCTCAACTACTTACTATACAGAAACTTTTTACGCTTGAGATATATATTCCATTAATTATTGTTAATTTTTTCATATGAATTGATAGGAAAGCTCAGATATGGATGGTCATCTCAAGCTTAAAAAGTTCATCCACATTTGCTATTAAACTAACCTACATGTACCCAACGCACGCTATGTCTCGTTACTTTCATTATTTAATTTTTTCCCAAAATAATTACCACTATACAGCAGTGATGTTTCATTCGTAATTGGACACGTTTTTCTACCCCAGCGGACAAATATGGAACCTATAAAAAGATTCAGATTAGATAAGAACTATAAAGAAAAGTATATCATATAATTATCGTTATTGAGGATATTATTTGGGATATCATTATGATTTTAAATACTATTTTTATAGTTCTCCCTTCGTACTAGACACAAAAGCAAACATAATTTTGCAACATATTCATGATCTAATTTTCCTTTTATATTACTTCGGTCTACAATCTTATTTTCTAATACAATACGCAATTCGAATGAACATTCAACAAAAGCTGAATTTTCTTTATATGAAATTGAATTAAATACATAATTTTACCAGATGTCTTCATTTTCAACAGTTCCGAGGTCCTACTCTCCAGTTGGTGCTTTAAATCTTGTGTTTCGCTCTCCTGTGCATGAAGTATTTTCTTTAGTGACTGTAGCTCTCTCTCCATGGCCTCCATGCAAGAATTTAACAAATCTGGGTCGTTCAAAAGAATTCTAGTTTGTACGTGCGCGTTTTTGATTTCTTGCTCCGCGAAACATTTTAGAGTCGGAGACAGCCAGAGAAATGAGGAAAACGGTTAGCCAACGAAAAAACATCTTGGACAGGAAGTTATAAAAATGCAAATACAGCGTGACTTGTAATAGAATAGATAAGAACCGTCGATAATACTTATTACTCTACATTGGTTAGTAAAGTGTCTTTATCACAAAACCATTGACTTATTTTGAGACATATTTTCTCATGATATTTTCTCAGCCATTTCTATTTGCCTTTAAAACTTAAAAAGGGAGAGTATTATTTCTTCTTAGATATTCTGGTTTTAAAAATCAAATGAACACCAAGGTTGAGCTTGTCAATGCATTTATGAAATGCAATTGACAGGTATGGATAAGCTGCAAAAAGAAAGGACTTGAAGAATGAGAAACAAACCCCATAAAGAGGTATATAAAGACGCACTCACTATACTATCTCGCCTACAATGTACACGAAAGAAATCTAGTATGAATAATGTTCTGCAGTTATTGTAGTACACGTCTACATTTAATTAGTTTTCGTTTAACGTGACATTTGTAATGAAAAATAAATAGTTGTGTAAACGAGTTTTCTTAAACACTCATAGCTAAATATAATAAAAAGATGTGTTGAATATTTACTGAATGTATGGTCTAGTGGTAACGCATAGATGATTTTGATTTTACGGTCGCTAGATCGATTCCACCAAGTTGTAAATAAATTTTTTTTTCACTAAAAGCTTGATGAGAATAGAAAGTTTAAATTACATGTTTCTGATTTTTTTTTAATTTAATTTTCCTTGACCTTTAAGTTAGATTAAGTTTATTAAGTCATCATAAGAAATAACACAAGAGACCATTATAAAGTAAGAATTGAATTTGTTGCGATAGAGTTAACCTCTAGTTTCATGGCAAATCGAAGCTGGCTTTTTGTTGTATGATTTAATGATAATCTAGATAGAGAAAAAAAATCCCATAATGTAAACCATCATTTATTACAAATATTAAACGACTACGTAATACTACATTTGTATAAATCGTAATAAAAATTATTAATTCATTTTGGCTAAAAAAAGTCAAATAAAACAAAAAAAGGTCTAGTCAATAGTGAAAATGCACACTAAACATTCAATATTCGTTGAATACCAATTTTCGTGGATTTCGTTATTAAGTTGATCCATGAAATTAAATGTTCATTGAAGTGCAATTTCTATTAACATTTTGTATTCATAGGGTCATTGGCCACGAATTTACGTATCCTTGAAACTGTGATTTTCACTTTTTCCACGAAAATTGATACCCTTGAATATTAATGAAACCACAGTAGTAAAAAAATTGGTACAAAAAAAAGTAAAAAAAAAAAAAGCTCACGGAAGCATGTTAGCAAAAAAGATACATAAACAAATTATATTGTAAGGGGGGGGGATGGGGAGTTCAAAAGAGCGTTGTTGGAAAATTCCGTGGCTTCTGCACACAAAAAATGTCTGAATTTGAATAATTATTAGTTATCGGCTAACCATTGATTTAGATTGGTTAGCTTCAACAGTGTTAATTGTTATAGATAGTTTTAAATTCTCTGAATTTTAAAACTTTAATGTACATATAACAAAATGCAGCAGACAATTTTCAAAACTCTTATAAATTATATACAGTTAACACAGATTAACGTAACCAAAAGTTTGTATTTAAAACAAGTTATTGTACCAAAACATGTTCGTTACCTAATACTTCTAACGACATGTTCATCTTACTCGGGACACTCGCACAAGGAACAAAACTCGTACACACCACACCATCTAACTATTTAGACGTTTCATCGTCACACGAACCAACAATAAGTATGTTGTTTCAAACATTTTTACATTAAAAAAAAATAAAGTAAGTGAATGTGCGTAAAATAAGGAATTCTTAATAAACATCTGAAACGTTTCAAAACTTGGTTATAGTATACAATCTACATTTGTATCTCTCTTTGCATCTGTCTTGTCTATCGTTCGTAAAAGGATAGATCGTTAAAGGGCGTAAATATCATATCATCAATCTGTAAGAAACATCTAAACAAATATCCAGTACTTCTTTTTCTTTCTTTTTTCTGATTTTTTCTTCCTTTTTTTTAAATATGGCGTAGTTTTCTTCCACTGACTTAGTAGGAACTCATGTCAATCACGGCATTTACCTTCAATCAGATTTAGTGTTTTGATATCTTTCCCAAACATGTTGGCCGCTTCGCATTTAATATAACTCACACAATTCAATGCGATGTTTTTCCACTCAATTGTGGCATTAGGGAGGTTTGTAACATGTTGAATAATACTTTCAAAATTTAATCTGCATGGAATAGAAACGTTTGACAAAGGTTGAAAAGAAGCATTCAAACTCCAAGAAGAATTCTTAGTAGAATACCAAGTTAAGGTGTAAGTATCGCTTATGTTCCATCTTATTATGTCAGGAGGTAGTTTGTTATTCACATAACAACTGAATACCATTCTATTGATTCGGCAAATGGATATGTATGGGTAATTGTTTTGCAGTTTTCCATCTTTGTAAGTTGTAATAGCAACATATGGCTGACCTAAAACAAATCAAAGCTGTTAACACTAGTATGTCTACGTACATGAATAAAAATGTATTTATAATATAACTGAGCATTCGATTAAGTATTGCTTCATATAACTTGTATTTTTGGAAAGAGTCTTAAAAGATAAATGATGATTTGATGATGAAGAATGACACAATCGCCCCGATAACAAAGTAGACGAAGAATTACCAATTTCCCATAGGAAAAAGGGTTGAGAGAAGCGTAAACGAGTGTTTGGAAATTTGAGAGAAAAATAAACTCTAAACAATTATTTGATTTTTCGGAAATTTTAATAAAAATTCTCGCTATTCATTAACATCATATATCTCTTAAGACTGCCATGCCGACACACATTAATCTGATTGATCTGATTCAGTTTTAACTGTTAGATCATAAATTACATGTAATTTCAACCCTTTATGAGTCTTTAGTGACGTTAAACAGAAGTAAATCAACTAAGTAAGAATAAAATACACCAAAAAATTATATATATTTAATTAAATGCATCTTATATGGAAAAATAAAAGCTGTTTACCCAGAGCTGAACTAAGATTCTTTTTGTCTATGAAATACTGTATACAGGGTACTATTCGGCCTTCTACTCTTGCAAAAGGTTTCGCCCCGTTTTGAATTAGCCCAAACACAGTTTTGTTAAAAGAGAGATAACCCTGTCTCGTTATTTGTTTATTCATGAACGATAACTCTAACCAACCCACATGCATTGGCATTGGTATGTGAATATTACTCTAGATGCCCCTTGTAATACAAACCAATATTTTACATATAGTACGGGTCACGTCTCTGGCGAAGGTGGTTTTACCAGAGACATAAATAACCTGTTATTTATGTCTCTGGTTTTACTTAAATATTTTAAGTGTGAAACCAAAAAGAAAATGGAATTTATTACCAGAAACGGAAAGACGAGATTTTATGCAGATGTTACAAGGACATCACCTTGGGTTAATTATCATTAATAGGTGTTGAGTGAAAGTGGTGGTATGAAAGGTTTGATAAAGTTGCAGGTGCGCGACGCAGGCGTTGTAGCCCTGCTTCCCAAGAATATCTTTACAGCTTGTTAGGAAAGTGAGAGCGAGCAAGTATTACCGGGGAAAATATGGTGTTTCTATATATCCGGTGACAATAAGACTAAAATGCTCTAGATGGTAAAAAGCAGTTTATTTAAACTTTAGGTCGGTGTGGGTGATTTCTGGGAATCCAAAAACTACACCCGAACAATCCGAAACCTTATTCCTCTCTCTCTCTCTAACAACGGTGTATATCACAATATATATAAGAATTGAACAAAATAGAAATTAGCACTTAAGCACGAGTGGCATATGTCATAGAGTAAAACTTCAATTTGAGTGAGTCAGTTAAATCTAAGGTGAGGTGTAATAAGAGTTAATAAAATAATTAAGCAATTATAACTAAAGTGAATTATTGTCTTGTACAAAAGGAAAGATACAATTATGAATTCTTTTGAAAATAGATAATATAGTAAGTCAAATTTCACGAAAATGTCTTCAACATCAGTTTGTCAATATTTCACTTCATGATACAAGCATGACGCAGCATAGTTAAGGCTGTCAATAAATTCCGTTCAGACAAAAAGCACGGGAAATGTGCATTATGACATCACAGTATATTACAAACCTCGAAAGTACTTATTAATTTATTTATTAGCAAAATTTATTAAATTTATACCGATCTTTTAATTGAAAACAACAAATGCTATTTCTTACAATTTCGATGTCCGTTATATCGTACACACTGAAAAATAAGCGAGATGTTGTTCTCTCTGTACTACAAAATATGACGTCATATGCTTCAAAATGACGCATTAAGTTAAGTCATTGAAGGCTATCATGCAGTTTTTTAGCGAAGAAAAATAAATGTCATAGATTAACGGAAAATTATAAATGAATATTTTGTTTAACATTATTATAAGTAGAATGCTACCTTTCAAGTCTTATTTTCATTTTGTTATAATTATGCATAGTATAAAGAGGCAACCTCGGTTTTGAATAAAATATCGTATATCTTAAAGATTGTTACCTAACTACTAGTATATCAATTAATTGCAAGGGCATACGCTTACCTGATCATGGCAAACTTTTACATGCGAATTTGAAATATGCTATGTAATTTCAAACTTCTACGATCCTTGTAAAATCTTAAAAATTAATTATTTTTTTAATGAAATTAGCACCGTGGCCTTCAAAATTATTCAACATATGCATTTTAAATTACGTTTTCTATTAACAAATAATCTTATCTTAAAAAGTTCGCATCATTTTTCAAAATCTACGATATAACATCAAGTTATTTTATACTTTAGTTGTGAATTTTGACATGATTATGCCCTTGCAATACTGAATTTTTTAAATGACCTCAAAACCACAAATACATCCGCTTGTATCATGCGACTGCCATATCACGTGACCACTATGAACATAAAATATTGTACTGTTATATATTATATACCTATTTACTGGCTATGAGGACGATAGCAAGTTTATTGTCCCCCAAGACAGCAACTATTTCACGAGGCGAAGCCGAAGGAAATAGTTGCTGTCGAGGGGGACAATAAACTTGCTATCGTCCGAATAGTCAGTAAATAGTTATTTTATTATACCGAAGAAAACTTAATTTGTCGGCGATGCAGAATTTCTTAATGATAAACAAATTAGAGTTATCGGATTTTGAATTTAATGCAGCGATCGGATTACGTCAGAGGTGTTCCGAGTTTAAAAAAGAGGGAAATCGAATGCCGCCGGTGAATAGTTTCGATGACTATTCACCATGGGCAGATAGCACGGAAACTATTTCACGGTTAGATAGGATAGCATGTTTATTCATTGTAATTTTACATAGAAAATATTCACAGAGGTATAATATATATATATATATATATATATATATATATATATATATATATATATATATATATATATATATATATATATATATATATATTTCTGAAATATGTTGCATTTGAGAGACTGTTATTGATTTTAAAAAGGACATGCCAGTTGAACTAAAGTATACGTGTTTTCATCACAAAAATTCGCCAATATTTTTATTGGCCTCCTTAACTGTACTGCGAAGTTTATTATTTGTAAGTTAATCTCTGTAGTTGTCATTTGTTTAGTGTGCATGATAGAGTTCTCGGAGATGAAAGTGAGAAGTTGAGAGTCCGAGGAGTGAGAGAGAATTGGTAGAGCCTTACCCAGGGAACACGTGAGAGAGAGAAGAAGAATTAGTTTGGATGTCATCGAGTGAGAACGCATTTTATGTATGCGAGGATATTACTCATGATTCATATATATTGTGTTCGTTGTAAATATGTAAATAAACTTGTAAATATAAACAATAGTTATTAATCAGTGCCGCCACATTAATCAGTACCGTCACACAGGCAAGCAAAGAGGATTTTGTTGAAAGTTATTGGAAGCGGTGGAAAAAACGAAACGGGGAAATTATAACAATCACTATAAATATACAATAAAAACTACCGAAAGATGACAGAGGACAGGCGTCCCCTTTTATTGGGAAATATAAAGAGAATTTGAGAGATTATTCGAAGCAATTGCGATCCGAAGGTGACATTGTTTCAACTCAAATTCATATCCGCAGCTACAGGAATTCTAAAACGCCACAACAAGAGCCTTTTGCGGCGTATTGATTTATCTAAAACCTGGACTGAATCTGTACTTACTCGCATGAGCTTCGTAAGGCGCAAGAGCACTAAAACTGCAAGAACAATTCCAGTTGATTTCCTTGATTTAAAAAATAATTTTCTTAAACAAATTCCTATTTTAATTGCGGAACATGACATCCCAGGGGAGCTCGTTTTAATCTGGGACCAAAAAGGAGTTCCTATAGTGCTCGGGGGTCAATGGAAATGGACGAACGAGGCTCAAAGAAAGTAAACATTGTGTGTTTAAATAATTGAATTGTTATTTCTCTCAAACCATATGAATGGTACATGAGGTACAAAAAAAAATATTTACAAATGTACAGATGCAGGGTCAAGTTAGGAAGAGTACAGGAATCAAATAAATCGAACTACTATTTTTTAACAAATATGGACAATTTTTTTTAATTTAATGCACAAACGTCCTATTACCTCTTTGCTTACAATCACAAAATCAGGCCTATTGCCTCCCACCCCCTCCCCCCTCAGATAATCACTACTTGCTTAACCTATTTTCAACGGCATTTGATTACTAAAATAACATATAATTTATATACTAAACCATATGTACACGAGTCTCGTATTCAATTACGTTTATACAAGGGATGTCAACGAGTACTCAACTATCACTTGGTCATACCGATCATCGACTTAAAATTTTTTTTATGTCGATTACTCATTTAAAAGTTGAAAAAAAAAGTTCGAAACATTTAATCTTTTCTTAACGCATCAGTTTTTTTTGGCTAGGAATGAAATTAAAAGCGTTTTTTTCTAAGAATTTTTATTCATATGTTACAGTCTGTTCCATCGTTGCCCCTGGTGTATTTTTTAAGCGGCTAATATATTGATGCCTTGATCTAATTATTGTTTTCAATAAAAGTGCATAGGCAAATATGTAATTGAAAACGCTTATTTTCTGTTTTTTCTAATCTTAAATATCAATTCAATCAGTTATAGAATTAGATGTTTGTATAAATAAAAAAAATTCAATTATATTAAACATCTAAAGACGTTTGTTTTCATAATCTTTAAACTTTAATTGCTGATTAGGCAGGGATCAATGAATTGACATAGAACAAGACACAATTGATTTGCCTTATATTGGATAATATGTAGGCCTAGCTCAATTAAGTAAATACAAGCGTCACAAGAAAAAAGATAAAATACCTTTTGATTTAATTTCAAATAAATAAATAAAGTATATATTGTTATTAGTTTATAAATGTATTTTTTTAGTTTAATATACCGTGTATGTAACAGTTGCATTAATATACATGTACATGTAATATGATTTGAAAAGGACACATAGTTTAAAACAACGAGTATCGCTCGACTAAAGCCCCTCGATTAATCTACTAGTTTATACAAATAGGGATAATTTGAGTGAAGCTAGCGGTCTTGCTTAGAAACATACTAGCGACATTTATCAGAGATTATTTAGCTACATGTATGTACAAGGATATTCTATTTTGTATTTTAGGTGATTTACAAAGGCATATATCCGATCAGTGCCACCCAAAGTTTAAATTTCCTCGGGGTAGTATATTTTCCACTCAGAAAATCTATGGTCAACTTCCGAGACAATTCTCCGATATTAAGACAAGGTGGTTATTCCATATGTAAATGATGTGAGGTCTGATTTTAACTTGCCCCTGATAAAAAATTCAAGCGTTAGCAATTTGTGATGTGTTTTGTGCTCAGAAAAACACAGCTGTAATGGAAAAACGTAAGAAAGCAAATATAGCGATCTTATTTATCACAGCATGTTGTACCGACCAACTGCAGCTTTTAGATCTGAAAATAAATAAACCATACAAAGGTGCACTGAAAAAAGCCTTCAATGATTTTTTCTGATCGGCTTCGGCCGATCACAGTTGTGTTCATATGAGGCATCCAACAAAAACTATTTGCGCACGCATTGCGCCTTGCACTTCTTTATTTACTATCCAGTGACAGCTTCATGTAAATCCTTAATTACATGTAAATTACTAATATACAGTTGTTGACTGGGATCGAGGGCAACAGTTGATCTGTCTGACCGGCTCGGTCGCAAATTGTTATACCCTTACTAATTTAAAAATTCGTTTTCGCGGAATATGACGTCACCGGTCAAGTCTTTTTTAACAGTCGATTTTAACAGTTCCAGTCCAACGGTCAAATGCTGGACTTTTTTGTATGGAGTTGTATAGTAACTGTTTTATAGGGGTATAACAAAAGACTCTATTTTAATGTGTTTGCCTTGATAGTAAAACATCTACACACTGAAATGTTGATAAAAATCATGTTTAATGGAAGTAATAATTCGTCTACTAAGACGAAAGTTTATTCATGCCAAATCGACAAAATAGTGGGGTATATATATCGTATTTATCATGTTTATTGAATGTACCTTAATGCTTTCGCATTACATTAAGATAGCTTGCCAATGATATATTACATGCCGAGCATTTCTTTAAAAGAAATGCTTGTTATTCCGATCATGTGTATCACACAGGTGCTTGAGGACAGGACCGACCCCCCCCCCCCCCCTCGGGACTTAACTCATTTTTTTCTTTAGATTATCTTTTTATGACATATTTACAATCTAATGTATACATTCATTGAACAAAATAACTTAAAACAAACATTTTGAAAAAAAAAATCATATATCCTCTATATATAATACAACAAGGTTGCTAACTTCCTCTGCCAGCCGAGAGGTACTGCCGATGAATATTTGTTGAAATGTGCTATCAAACTACATCAATCGGTAAAAACGGTGACCTCATCTAGTAGCCCGATAATTCCCTTCACTGAATATCTGCATGTCATGCCCATGTAAATACATTTATTGGGTAAATTGGGTCATTTTCACCGACAAACTGCAAGTTTTGAACCGATCCATCTTCAAGCAACGGAAGTGATGTTTTGTAACGTGTCGAGGGGGTCCGTACCAAGTCAATTCTAGGGTCTGGGGGTTGAATATAAAAATATTAAACAATATTAATTTTCCTCTCTAAAATGATTGTTGATTACAATTGGCCTACAAATATTTACAAAATGGCCTTCCCTTACTTAGGGTAAAATCACAAAATGAATATGGTCGGCCGGGATTGAAACTTTATAAATACCACGAGGTAAACACTATTTATGCCTTATTCAGGCGGTAGTGATTACCCGCGACACGCCCTAGCTATATGTCCTACTCAAGAGGTAAATCTTCAGCAGAGGCAGTCACTGTGTTAACGCCTTATGCAGGACGGACAGTGTACTACCTTTACCTAAAGGCGTACTCCTTCCCTAATACTACTATAGAGTATCAGCGACGACAAACTTAGGCTAGCGTCCACGAGGACAGCCTCTATATAACCCACTAGTGGTAGGCCTCCAAACGCGATTGGTCCTTTTAATTTTTAATGTGGTAAGCCTCTCTCTCAAGGCAACCCACCTACCAAAATCGCAACTTATTAGTCTCGCAATTTCTCTCCGTTGGAACTCCGCTAGGGAAAAGAACGCTGCGAATGGGCGCGCTCGCTTATATACCCTCTGTGGGTCACGTGACAATCTCCGCTGGTTGCTAGGCGACAATACAAACACAGTCGTCATGTGCCGTACGCATGATTTAACATTACATAAAATAAAATCGTTACAGTTTTATCGCAAGAGAGATAACTTCGATTATAAACAGAGAAGTTCCGCATGTACACGAAACAATGAAAAGGTAAGAGATTTACGAATTTGCACGGATAAAATATAATTGACTAGAAGTATGGATTGATCATTCTTAACATGCCGCGAAGAACCGAACACTTATTTATCGTCTCGGGTACTGAAAAATCTGAAAGCAGGCACTCGTACTGAGTAAATTACAATAAAAGACAATAAAGGAAAATATGAAATTAATGTTACGAGTTATCTTTCTTGCGATAAAACATCACTTCCGTTGTGAAGATGGATCGGTTCAAAACTTGCAGCTTGTCGGTGAAAATTGACCCAATTTACCCAATAAATGTATTTACATGGGCATGGCATGCAGATATTTAGTGAAGGGAATTATCGGGCTACGAGATGAGGTCACCGTTTTTACCGATAGATGTAGTTTGATAGCACATTTCAACAAATATTCATCGGCAGTACCTCTCGGCTGGCAGACGAAGTTAGCAATCTTGTTGTATTATATATAGAGGGGATATGATTTTTTTTTTCAAAATGTTCGTTTTAAGTAATTTTGTTCAATGAATGTATACATTAGATTGTAAATATGTCATTAAAAGATAATCTAAAGAAAAAACGAGTAAAGTCCCGGGGGTCTAGATACTTGCGGGTGGGGGTGGGGTGTCGGTCCTGTCCTCAAGCACCTGTGGTGTATCAGGCCGTGAAAATGAGGAAGTGACGCCGGAACTGTAGATCTGCGACTAGCTGTAAACAAATTGCTTATTGCGGAGTGGCTTGTTCAAGCACACTAAGCTATTCAGGACAAAACTTTTATAAAATCGGCTTTTGAAGCCGTTGGTATTCAAGTTCCGTTACAAATGACAATGGTTGTGAAAATATCTTGGTTTTAACTATCTGCGGATCAGTGTAAATGATTAGGCCTAGCGACTTTTTTATCAGTGATCAGTGATCTGGTGACGAGTATGTGACGATATATGTATAACTACTACACTGTATTATGATCGGGTTCGATGTTCGTTATATGTTGTTCAATAATAAACGTTACATGGTGTCAGAAGTGAAGACTAGTATACCCATGTGGACCACGTTTTGAGTGAGTGCTATCCCTCTTGTTCGGTATGAGTGAAGAGCAGCAGGATGCGGGAGTGGCAGCGGCCCCCCAGAAAGTGTATGTACCCACTAACATTCCTTTCCCGGCGAAATTAGATCTCCGCGGCAACATCGCCACGAATTGGCGCCATTTCAAACGTGTCTGGGAGAACTATGAAATCGCGAGTGGATTGAAGGAGAGAAACGGGGAATTGAGAGTGGCAACATTATTGACATGCATGGGCGCTGAGGCGTTATCAGTGTATGATGGGTTAAAATTTGAAAGTGAGGAGGATCGAAAAGACATAATCAAAGTACTGCAGGTACTCGAAGATTTTTGTATTGGTCAAACAAATGTGATCTACGAACGTTATACTTTCAACAAACGAGAACAAGAGGTAAATGAGACGATTGATAGCTATGTTGCAGCACTGCGCACTCTTGTAAAGACGTGTAAATTTGAAGGTTTAGCAGAAGAAATGATCCGGGACAGAATTGTTCTTGGGATAAGGGACAACCACACACGGAAGAAGTTACTGCAAGAGAAAGGTTTGGATCTACAAAGATGTGTTGACATTTGTAGGACGAATGAGAAATCTTGTTCTCAACTAAGAGCAATAGAGGAAGTTCAGTTTGTAAGAAAAACGAACAAACCCAAACCAGTGTTTGAAAAACAGAAAAATCCCAAGGACAGTGAAGAAGTGAACTGTGAGTACTGTGGGCTGAGGCACCGAAAAGAAAGGGAAGATTGTCCGGCTTATGGAAAAAAGTGTGTGAAATGCAGACAAAAGAATCACTTTGCACGAGTATGTAAACAAGGATTCTCGAAGCAGCAGAAGAAATCCTATCCAAACAGGAGGCCGTATAAGAAGAAGTCAGTGCATGACATAAGTGACTACACCTCAGAAAGTGATTGTGAATATGTTCTCACCGTCGAGGAAGTTCACAGTGTAAACAAGAAGAAGAAAATTACAGCTCAGATGATAGTCAATGGCCAGACCGTACAATTTCAGTTGGATTGTGGGTCCAGTGTCAACATTCTTCCCGAAACATTGTATATGCAGTTATGTAAAGACCATGAGAACCTGACGGAAACTAATATGACTTTAGTTATGTACAACAAGAGTGAGACCAAGCCTTTGGGAAAGAGAAGATTGACTCTTCGTAATCCGCGGAACAAGAAAAAGTACAGCATTGAATTTGTGATTGTTGGAGGAACAGAGCTCAACCCGATTCTTGGAGTTTCAGCTATCCAAGCGATGAAGCTCATCACCGTAAATGAAGAGAATTTTGTTGCACAGATTGCAGGACAGTGTGACACAACAGAGCCTCTAACCAAGGATTTTCTACAGCGACAGTACCCAACATTGTTTGAGGGCCTTGGAAAACTAGAAGGAGAGTTACACCTTAGGATTGATGCTACTTTGCAACCGACAAAGATTCCAACCAGGAAAGTGCCGATATCACTTAAGACAGATCTAAAGAATGAACTCGATCGCCTTCAGAAACTTGGAGTCATCACGCCAGTATCAACTCCAACTGACTGGATATCATCCATGGTTGTGGCGAGGAAGTCGAGCGGGGCAATACATATCAATATCAGAAGCAAAGATCAGGAAAAGACGCAAAGAAGCAGCTGAGGAAGATGAAAGTATGAAGTAGTTGAAAAGTGTCATACAGTCAGGATGGCCAGAGTGCAGAGATGACCTTCCTCGTGCAGTTCAGTGTTATTTTCCTTTCCGAGATGAACTGGTCGTCCAAAATGGCCTTATATTTAAAGGTGAAAGGGTCATTTTACCGGAAGGAGTTCGCAGAGACATCATCGATAGAATTCATGAGACCCATATTGGAATCCAGGGATGTTTAAGAAGAGCTCGAGAGTTTGTATATTGGCCCAATATGAATGCGGACATAGAGAACTTTATACAGCGTTGTGAGATCTGTAGTGCATGTCGACCAGACCAGCCCAAAGAACCAATGCTTTCACATGAAATACCTAAGAGACCATGGGAAAGAGTTGGCTGTGATCTGTTTGAGTTTGATGGGAAGGACTACCTGATTTGTGCAGACTACTTCTCGGATTTCTTCGAGATAGACAGACTACACGGCAAGACTGGTAAAGAAATCATAGGCAAGATGAAAGCTCAGATAGCACGCCATGGTATTCCAGATGTTATTGTAACGGATAATGGCCCTCCATTTAACAGTGGAGAATTCAGAGATTTTGCTGAAAAATACGAGTTCGAGCATAGGACATCATCTCCTCGTTAGCCCCAGTCAAATGGCAAGGTTGAGAATGCTGTCAAAATTGTAAAGAATCTAATGCGCAAATGTGTCCTTGATAAGAAAGATCCTTTCTTAGCACTTTTAGACTGGAGAAATACGCCAAGTGAGACCATTGGACTTTCTTCTGTAGAACGATTGTTTGGAAAAAAAACCAGGACAAGACTTACTTTAACAGCGAAACACCTGCAAAACCAAGATTCAGGAAAAGTGACCAGAAAGCTAGTTGACAGGAAGATCAAGGAAAGCAGTTATTACAATCGAGGAGCCAAAGAAATGTCGAAGCTACATGAAGGAGACACAGTGAGGATCAGACCATTCGGAAGAGAAAAGACTTGGACAAAAGCGCAGGTAGAAGATCAAGTTGATAGTCGCTCTCTTGAAGTTCGCACAGAGGACGGACGTGTCTACAGGAGGAACCGCAGACATCTTAGACGTAGCAGAGAACCATTTTCGGCAGATGATCGATTCAGACGTTCCACTTTATGCCCGGAAGTTAACAGGGATAGTATAATGACAAACACACAGAACAGCAGGGACACTGAGAGAAAGGAAACCACAGTCAACAATACGCCAAAAACACAGAACACACCTGTTGTTGACAAAATACCAATAACACCTGAAGCATGCATTGAACCAACTATAACATCAGATGTAGCTGGTAAACGACAGTCGAGAAGTGGACGTGAAATCAGGACGCCCAAGAAATACCAGGATTTTGTGTGTGACATCGAGTGTTTTGTTTAACAGACGAGGTCATAATAATACCTTGTCAACCTCAGTTTTTTTTCCATAGAAAATCTCTAGTCATTTGGTGTTTATTATTATTTTTTTTTCTCTGTAGTTGCATGAGCGTATAGTTTTGTTCTTATTACATTTCTTGTGCATATATGTGTCAAACGTGAACCAAATAAGTGACAGTAAACTAGTAAATTCTTGAAAATTTCATAAATTTGGACACTATAACACTCTGAGACTTTAATAGATAATCTGTTTATTAAAAAAAAAAAACTTTTTGTACAATATAAGTCTAATTTTGAAGAAATTATTTTGAGAAAGGAGATGTGACGATATATGTATAACTACTACACTGTATTATGATCGGGTTCGATGTTCGTTATATGTTGTTCAATAATAAACGTTACAGAGTACGCACGCTTTCGCGCAGCGTTTCATCATCGTTTTGCTTGGTGAACGCCTAGCGTTACGGTTTTAACTGCAGATATTCAGCAAAATTTGTAAAAAAAAAAAAATAACTCGATTGAAGCGTAAAATTAATTATTATATTGTAGAATAAACATAACTGTCTTGAAATATAAGCTATATTTGGAATCGGGTCGAAAACGTGAAGAGGGTTCAGCAAGCCTAGCCCTCTGTCACGTTTTCTTACCCCGCCAAAATATAGCTATTAAATATATTTCAAGACAGTAACCATGTATTTTATATTTATGACCCTTAATATGTAATATTTTATATATTATATATAGATTAGTATATCAGCCCTCGAGCCTGACGGCTCTCGGGCTAATATAGGATGCGATATAAAAATTGCCATGTTAATTATGATTTTTATATCATATGCTTATAGAAAATATGAAGGAAACAATAAAAAAAACATCATGTGATGAATAATAATTGTTAACACATCGCTCCGTGTCTACATATTCCATCTCTTATAAACTTCCCTGAATTTTTTGCGCCAGCTGTTTGTATACCAAGTTAACGTCGACGTAACTATTTGACGTCATACTCGGGAGATCGGAGTTGATCGACGCATACCGAACTCTACGTCATAATAGCCGATGATTAACGGAAAGGGGTGTGATATAACATCCGAAGATTGCCGGAGAGGGGTGTGATATATATAGATTATTACATGGCAATTTTTATATCGCACCCTATATTAGCCCGAGGTCGCTGTATATCAGCCCGAGAGCCATCAGGCTCGAGGGCTGATATACAGCGACCGAGGGCTAATATAGGATGCGATATAAAAATTGCCATGTTATGATTTTTATATCATATACTTATAGAAAATATTAAAGAAGCAATCAAAAACATCATGTGATGAATGATTATTGTTAACTAATCGCTCCGTGTCTATTTATTCGATCTCTAATAAGCTTCCCTGAATTTTTTGCGCCAGCTGTTTGTGTACCAATTTGACGTCGACGTAACTATCTGACGTCATACTCGGAGATCGGAGTTGAACGACGTATACCGAACTCTACGTCATAATAACCGATGATTAACGGAAAGGGGTGTGATATAACACCCGAAGATTGCCGGAGAGGGGTGTGATATAAATCTTATATCACACCCCTAGGGTTTATATCACACGGGTAGGCAATTTTTCTGGTTATATCGCACAGGGCGGAAAAGGGTATATTTTCTATAAGTATACGATATATTTATCTCTCAAATATGTCTGAATGTTTTAATTATACTATAAAGGTCACCATTTTTGACTTTGTCAAATAAAAAATAGCAATTATCAGACAAATCTCGGAAATTGAGTATAGAAAAAAAAACTTTGATTAGACACCTAAAACAAACCAGGTGGTAAAGGGTTTTTTATTTGATTATTTGATTCTTTTTAGCAATAACTTACTTATGTAGAACAGAAAAAATCCCTAGGACAGAAGTTTGAGAAAAAAAATGAAAAAATGGGCAAAATTGATACATTTCGAGCAAAATCGAAAAAATACGAGGTTTTATTTATATAATTGATAGTTAATAATCAATTGTGCATGTCTTCTTTTTGTGTGATTAATAAATCTTTTTAAAACATATATATTATATATTTAATGCAGATTGAAATATATAACAAGGTTTTATCGAACACGTGGATGTCTATTTATAGTTTGTTTATTAGGGGTAGTTTACGCGAAGTAATATTGGTTGGACCGGTTATGTAGAGCATGACTGGCATGCTACGCAGCATAGTTAAGGCTGTCAATAAATTCCGTTTAGACAAAAAGTACGGGAAATGTGCATTATGACATCACAGTATATTACAAACCTCGAAAGTACTTATTAATTTATTTATTAGCAAAATTAATTTATACCGATCTTTTAATTGAAAACAACAAATGCTATTTCTTACAATTTCGATGTCCGTTATATCGTACACACTGAAAAATAAGCGAGATGTCGTTCTCTCTGTACCACAAAATATGACGTCATATGCTTCAAAATGACGCATTAAGTTAAGTCATTGAAGGCTATCATGCAGTTTTTTAGCGAATAAAAATAAATGTCATATGGATTAACGGAAAATTATAAATGAATATTTTGTTTAACATTATTATAAGTAAAATGCTACCTTTCAAGTGTTATAATTATGCATAGTATAAAGAGGCAACCTCGGTTTTGAATAAAATATCATATTTACATTCTACTGTGTTTTTCCATTAAATTATGTGATCTTCAAATGCCTCTAAGTGCAACAAGTAGTCAAAGGTTAAAATGACGAGTTTTATTATGACGTCACAAACGTTAAACGCTGTAAACTGCAACGTCACAAGCGAAAATCAAAGTTCACGCTTGTGGCTGTTACTGTGGCTCATCCATTAACATTAACTTACCCTTAGGATAAGATAGGAATTTTAAGGTATGAATCACATTTGCAGACAAGGCAAGAAGTTAAAAAATGTAAATATAAGTAACGCGCGTTACTCAATTTCTATGCACACACCGCTGCAGTTATGAGAGTGTATACTTTAAAAAATCTATACAAAAAAATCATGATTCAATGCTATAGTATATCTTAAAGATTGTTACCTAACTATATCAATTAATTGCAAGGGCATACGCTTACCTGATCATGACAAACTTTTACATGCGAATTTGAAATATGCTATGTAATTTCAAAACTTCTACGATCCTTGTAAAATCTTAAAAATTAATTATTTTTTTAATGAAATTAGCACCGTGACCTTCAAAATTATTCAACATATGCATTATAAATTACGTTTTCTACTAACAAATAATCTTATCTTAAAAAGTTCACATCATTTTTCAAAATCTACGATATAACATCAAGTTATTTTATAATTTAGTTGTGAATTTTGACATGATTATGCCCTTGCAATATTGAATTTTTTAAATGACGTCAAAATCACAAATACATCCGCTTGTATCATGCGACTGCCATATCACGTGACCACTATGAACTATATAGTTCTATAAGAGTACTATTGTACTCTTATATATATATTTCTGAAATATATTGCATTTGAGCGACTGTTATTGATTTTAAAAAGGACATGCCAGTTGAACTAAAGTATACGTGTTTTCATCACAAAAATTCACCAATATTTTTATTGGCCGCCTTAACTGTACTGCGTATGTGAATTTAAGTCATTCGACCTCAAGACTTTGAGCTGATTACACGTTTTGCACCCACTGATGCATATATATACATGCATGTGTTATTAGTTAATTTAACTAAGTATTAATATGCATTACATGATGTTTTTTGTTGCAGATTTCAAGTTCTTTTTCAAAGAACGCGACAGAAATTACGCGAAATCTATGTGCTTTATTGAATAAATACGCTAGTCTTGGAGCAGTTACCCATAATAAGTGGTGTTATGATTGAATAAGGTAGTAAGTATTTTATGTTCGTTTGAGATTGTTCGAATTAGAACATAATATGGTCACTGCACGCCCACTACTCGTAGGCACGTTATCGGGTGAAGTTAAGTCCGACTGAGCTAAAAGGAGAGAAAATATTAACAAGAAAAGATAGTTTCGATCTTGACGTTTAATTTTTTTCAATGTCACTGAATATCCATTACCAATGGTGCAGTTAAAGCTTGAATGAGCCAAAGGGAGAGAAACTATGCTTTAAACAATATTTTAAACACACAGCTTTACTACCCTGACCCTTGACCCTGGTTTAAGGTCACTGCTTGAGGCACTAAAAAAGATGTTTTTTCATAGAGAATATCTAACCTTGACATTTGATTTAGACGATTAGTTCAAGGGTTTTTGGTACACCCTTTCTACATAGCATTTTTTAAAGAAGGTTTAAGTTAAATTGGGCAAAAGGGGAGAAAAATATATGTGCTCTAGACAGTGATATTTTAATACATGTAGTAAATTTAATTTTACAGATTTAATAAAGCTTAGCTTTAAACTTAACACCTTCATAATACATTTGAGGTTGTTTTTCCGCTTGTCGAAAAAGGGTAATTGTGGTAAAATTAAAAACCATGTTTTCTAATGAATCAGTAAAATTATAAACTCTGGAAAAAAACCTCAACTTACGCCCAACGTTAACCTTTATCAGCTTTTCCACCACCATTGAGTTATTTTCTTTATTTAAGTCATTCCCGACTTTACAAACAAGAAGGGAGTTGCATTCATAAGAGATCTTACGAATGAGTAACTGTCCTTCAATACCAAGATCTGTGTCTGTGAATTAAAAAGACTTTTTAATTTTTCCACATGTTTTTAAACAAGGCGATAGTGTGCCTTGGATTTGATTTATTTTATATATTTCTTATAAAGTAAGACATCCATTTCATTCTACTTCAAATTCGACAATGATATCGCCGCCACAATTGGTACTGTTGAGTTTGCCTCGCTCATGAGTCGGTTACGGTAGATATAAAACACCCATCACATTTTTTTTATTTACATGTATTAATCAATTAAGCGTATTTTAAAATGACTAAATATAATATTAACTACTATACAATACATAATGCTAATTTTCCATATTTACATTTTCGACTTTTCGAACAAAACACAAAAACAAAAATCGTCATTTTTTATAACCTTAGATTTGATACCTTTATATCCGTTGCTGCACTTTTTGTCTTCTTCCCGTATGAACCATTTTACAATAGGGGTTGGGTAGCCATCGGTCGCGTTGCACCAAAGAGTAGTGTTCTCTCCTTCCTCAATAGTTAAGCACATTGAATTTGAAGAGCTAAACGAAATCAAGGAATGGTATGTACTAGTACTTTTAATAACGTATTTACATAAAACTGAACGGTAATTGTTAAAAGAAGTGCATTATTTGGGATTTTTATTGCATTGTCATATCTACAAAATATCTCTGGTGGTCATTGTATAAAAATTCATATTTAGTATGAATTGAAATGTTTCCATGAAGGGATAACAGATGATTGGTTCATGTTAACCAAGGGAGCTAACTCTCTCAAATATAGTAAATATAGGTAAGTTGGTTAATGTTTGTGACATTGAACAGTATCCAAATTTTACAACATTTGGATTTGTTATGAAACATTTTGGTAAACATAACCTTTGAATTGAATACATATACATCAGTACATTTGAAAAGATAGTGAAATTCATCCCCAATTTCATTGCAAGCACATAATTTACAAATTCTGTTTTCTCAAGGAATATTAAACCATCTACCTGTCTCAATAGGTAATTTAGCATTACCCGGTCTAAAATTACAACATTTCTTACATAGTTTTGGTGGCAAAATCAATAGATATTTTTTTAAAATCCAGTGATTTTTTTAAAAATCCTATAATTTAAACCTTTTGGAGAGTTAGAATGAGTTAGTATCGCCTTATAACAAGTAAGATAATCGTTAGAACGAGTAAATTACATTTTGAATACTAATAGTGTTGTTAAAATAAATTAGTATCTCGTTACATCGAATTAGAGTTTGTTTTCTCATAGAAAAGACTTACAGATTTTATCATATCGAGAAAGAAATTAAGACAAAGAACAATAAAAATGTATACTTTATAATCATATCGTTTTTAACACGTTTTCATTTCTTGGGAACATCATCGTCGATATAACTTAGAGGGGGCGGGGCGTTTTTAATCTAACTCTAGACTGCAAATGAACCTTGACATGTGAAGTATTGAAATTAATTCAGGATCATTAGTAATGGGTTTCATGAATCATGAATCATCCTCATCCACAAATTTAAATCTTCAACAACTAATGAAGAAAAGTATTCATTTATTTGTCATAGTTCCATGAAATTTCGTCTCCATGAACTTAGCTGTAAAGAAATTAAAAATCCACGAAAATTGGCGTCACAATAGTTACTGGTTCCACAATATCAGTAACTTTTTAACAGGCATTTAATCATTTGCAAAATTCGATTAGGCAACATTAACAAGAGGTCCATCGGCCACATCGCTCACCTAAGCAACAGTAGCTAGAATAAAAATCAGCTTTATGGAGGCTTAACAGAGAGATTTTCAAAATTTTCTCCACATATTCTTATATTAAACATTGAGCCCCTTTTGAAACTGCTTGAGAATATAAAATACCATTTGAGTTTTTGAGAATAATTTAAAAATATTAAAAAACGTAAAAACTTTGACCCACGACCCAAACAAACTTGAATCTACACAACCTAAGGATGCTTCCATACAAGTTACAGCTTTTCTGACCAAAAGGTTTATTCAGAATTTTTTTAAAAGATTTTATTTTATTTATTCCTGTGTAAAGATTTGATCCTCATTGTTGCCCAATCCTACCACCACGGATCATGATTTTAAAAAAAACTTGAATTAACACTTACTGAGGATGATTCCACACAAGTTTCAGGCAAAATAGGTTTAAGAAGATTTTTAAAGAATTGTTTCTATATATTCCTTTGTAGAAATTCGAACCCCGGCTCATTGTTGCCCAACCCTACCCCTGGGAATCATGACTTGAACAAACTTGGATCTACAATAACTAAGGATGCTTCCACACAAGTTACAGAGTTTCAGGCAAAATGGGTTTAAAGGAGATTTGTTCAGATTTTTCTCTATATATTCCTTTGTAAAAATTCGTACTCCTGCCCAATAGTTGCCCAATCCTACCCCAAGGGATCATGATTTGAACAAACTTGAATCTACACAACCTAAGGATGCTTCTATACAAGTTACAGCTTTTTGGCCAAATAGCTTTGGAGAAGATTTTTCTATTTTTTATTCCTATGTTAAGATTTGACCCCACATTGTGGCCCAATCTTATCCCTGGGGATAGAGATTTGAACAAACCTGAAAATTCGACCTCCATTGTTGCCCAAACCTTTTTTTTTTATTTCATAATCATTTTTTGGACAATCTTGAATCTACCCTATCTAATGATGTTTCCACACAAGTTACAGCTTTTCTGTTTAATTGGTATTTGAGAATAAGATTTTAAACATTTTTCTCTAAATATTGTTATGTAAAAAATTCGACCCCTAATTATTGCCCAACCCTACCGCGGGGGATCATGATTTGAACAAATTTGAATTTACACTACATGAGGATGCTTCCATACAAGTTACAGATTTTCTGGCCAATTGGTTAATAATAAAAATTTTGAAAAATATCAACAAATTTTGATTATCTCCCTTTGAGAGAGGGCGTAGCCCTTTCATTTTAGCAAATTGAATTCCCATTACCCAATAATTCTTTGTACCAAGTTTGGTTGAAATTAGAACAGTGGTTTTGGAGAGGAAAACATAAATGTAATTTAAAAAGTTTACGGACGGACAGACAAACAGACGGACTGACGTACGCCGGAAAAAATGTGACAAGAAAAACCCTCACTTGAGTTTAGCCTATGTTAGCTAGTTAAGGAAAAAGTGATCAACTCGTTACAATGAGTGAGCATTTCGTTACAATGAATATTTCGACTCACTAAAAGTATATTTTTTCGCGCTAAGTTCCGTTCGTCATCAAAGCATTTTTTTTGTCATGCCTATATGACCGAATGGTTAGCGAGAAGTTTTTTTTTCTTAAAAATCCTGCAATATATGACAGCAAATAAAATTTGTTTTTGTGGTGGCATAATTGCACAATAACACATCACCCAAAATGCAGAACGAGAGACTGCTCGAATCATATTTCTTGACGTCATGATTTTTACGTCACTTTTATGTGACTGAAATGAAGTGATTACATGATACATTCAATGACACAATAAAATTATTTCAAAGAATATTCGAAAAACTATATACCTACTTAGAATTTATGAAATGCAAACCTGTTATCCGCACATATATCACCTGATGCATTTACACTAGACACTGCATCTTCAAAAAAAAAAGGCAAAAACAGACAATTTAAATTGTGAATTGGTTATAATCAGCTCAAAAATCCGTACAAAAAATTAACAATACAGAATTAACAAGCATTGTGGAAGCAATGCCGATAATAAAACTGTTGATAACTCATTTATCAAAGACGCCTCCGGCATAGGAGTAACAAAAATATCAAAACAAACAAAAAAATCATACTCGGTAATGATTTTCTTTTAATTTTTATTTACGATAAAAGCTACGGCTTCTTCAAATAACCATCACTTAAATAAATGCGAAACTTAAAAACGCATTGGCTTGACTCTCCACAGTTTATCCCAGCTAAAACCTAAACTAAAACACTTTATCATAATATTGTATTTTTTCCAAACATATGGTTGGTCGATTGCTGCCACATGATCGTGCTATAAATTCTGTTATTATAATATCGTATTTTTACCAAACACATGATTGGTCGATTGCTGTCACGTGACCGTGCTATAAATTATGTTATAGACCTTACTATACTAAAAATAGAAAACTTATTGACCTCAGTATACTAAAAATAGATTTTCATGACAAAATACTGGTTTTGGCACGTGCGACATTATGACGTCATAATAGCGAAATCAGCACCTATACATTATGAACAAAATATTTTACTATTATACGCTTGAAGAGAATGAAGAGAATGGCATTGGTTTTTGATTTATTATAATAAAACAGTTATAGCCTTTTGATATCGGTCAATACATGGTTTCATAGACCTGATGACTTCGTCCTCGGCCGATATACTCTCATCAGGTCTATAAAACCATGTATTGACCTCATCAAAAGGCTATAATTGTATATTATCATAATATCGTATTTTTCCCAAGCTCATGATTGGTCCATTGCTGTCAAATGACCGTGCTATAAATTCTGTTATAGACCTTACTATACTAGAAATAGAAAATTTATTGACCTCACTATACTAAAAATAGATTTTCATGACAAAATACTGGTTTTGGCACCTGCGACATTGTGACGTCATAATAGCAAAATCAACACCTTTACATTATGAACAAAATATTTCACTATTAAACGCTTGAAGAGAATTAGTTTTTGATTTATTATAATAAAACAGTTATAGCCTTTTGATATCGGTCAATACATGGTTTTATAGACCTGACGAGAGTATATCAACCTCGGACTTCGTCCTCGGTCGATATACTCTCATCAGGGCTATAAAACCATGTATTATAGCATTTTGATGAGGTCAATACATGGTTTTATAGACCTGATGAGAGTATATCGACCGAGGACGAAGTCCGAGGTTGATATACTCTCATCAGGTCTATAAAACCTTGTATTGACCTCATCAAAAGGCTATAATTGTATATTATAGACCTTACTATACTAATAATAGAAAATTTATTGACCTCACTGTTTTCATGACAAAATACTGGTTTCGGCACGAGCGACATTGTGACATCATAATAGCGAAATCAACACCTCCACATTATGAACAAAATATTTCACTACTATACGCTTGAAGAGATGAAGAGAATTAGTTTTTGATTTATTATAATAAAACAGTTATAGCCTTTTTATATCGGTCAATACGTGGTTTTATAGACCTGATGAGAATATATCAACCTCGGACTTCGTCCTCGGTCGATATTCTCTCATCACGTCTATAAAACTATGTATTGACCTCATTAAAAGGCTATAATTGTATAATAACACCTTGAAAATTAGGGTGTTTTTGTAAACAGTAATTGCAACAAAGAGTTGTAGCACTATGAAGCCATAAACAATGTTTACATCTACCGAGTATTTTTTTAAGAAAATTAATTGTTATTCATAGCTTTATAGAAACAGACAGGACAAAAATCTACGATTCAGTTCTAACCAGTTCATCGATCGGTCGAAAGCTTCAGCAACCTAAGAAAAAATCACGGACTGCACGAAGTAATCACAAGGTTTGTTTTGGGTTTTTTTTTAAAGCTAAGAAAGTCATCTTGTGGATACTAATAATTAGGTAAAAAGTGGATACATAAACTTTTGAAATACAATAAATATATACGGACTCTGTATCAAAGCTACAGGTCAGTAGCGAGATCGCAGTTTGACCCAGAAACTGACCAGTTTTATAACGTATTTAAATTTCTCAAACATGGACTGTCTTATTTCTTCCCAGAATTCCAATCTACGCAAGCGCATTTGAAGTTTCACCGTAACTTAATTAGTCAGTCCGCGGGCTGACTAATGATGACGTCAGACTCAAATCCCCTTACAAGACGACTTGGCAATTCTTTTTTTCTGGGGATCGTAATATAAAGCATGCTAAGATTTTGACTTAAGTAGGGTCATAAGTAGGACTTAGGCGGAATCTTAGAACCTGCCTAAAAATTTTAATGTATTGGCAATAAATCATTATCTTGGATAATATCTTGTTTATTTTTAGAAACAAGTGCTTGATATCTTTGATATTAGATGAGGATAGAAGATAGGGGTAGAAGTAAATGTACAGACACCAAGTTTAAGGTGGCATGACGAATTTATATACCTACCATATTTATATACCTACCATTTTTTAAAAGCTCAAAGCGATGGCTCTCAGGCAATTTATTCAGTCTATTGTTGTTATTTCTTTGTTTTTACGAATATTACCTAGTTAAGTCGGTGTGTTCCCGTTTTGCACACATTTGATAATTGGGTATAGAACAATAGGTGTGAAATGTGTTGCGATAGCAATTATAGTCTGCTTTCGATCCGTGATTTACCTGAATTTTTACCTGTGTTTTATCGGCGCATTAACCAGAAAATTAAATATATTTCCTTGTGCTATAAAAATATGCCTAAAAACAGCAATTTAAAGAAAAATAACATTTTGTTTTTTATTATTAATGATAATAATATTTATAAGAAGAATATAGAGATTTCATTGTGTTTTTCGATTGAGGATAATAAACCACGTTTACATGCATAGTCTAGTAAACTGGCCATTACGTGTTTACAACCTATTCAGCAGCTCTTTTGAATACTTTATGGAAAATGTTACAGCTCATTACAACTACTGTTAATATTTATATCCATTAATCCAAAACTTTGATATTGGTGAATATTAAGATATTATATTTGTGTAAATTATGAGATAAAAACACTGTATTCAAATGCTGAATTTCAATAATTAACAATAAAACTTCTAAATGTGTGTGAACAAAACTTAAGATAAACTTAAGTCACCTCTACCGGCCGCCTAAGTTTTGGGTAAATTGTCCAAGTAAGCACTCTTCTAGTTAAGGATTTAAGTCTAAGAATGTACCTAAGTCCTACTTAAGCACCGTCTTAGACTTAAGTATCCTTTATGTTACGAGCCCCAGATGTACATAACCAATATTTTAGTTACTTTTACCTACTTTTAATGATAAATTCAATGATTTGTTAATTGAAAGATATAAATATAATCTGTAAAATAATTTTTGATAATTCATGCGGGCTATGAAGATAGCGATCATTGCAGAAAAAATTAACATAACACGTTAACGCGGGTTATGTATTTTTTCTGCAATGTCGCTACTTTCATATCCCGCATGAATCACCAAAGAGAGTATTTTATTGTTTAAATGAAACATGCATATATGCATGCGAGTAGTCCGAAATATCTGACGTTTTCCTGGCCTTTTTAACGATTTTTGATATTCTAAATGCCAGGAAAACGTCAGAACCGGCGCCATTACAAAAACTGGAAATTCGCCGCTTCCAACTGGAGGCGGCATTCTCGGCTCCAATTTAAATATATGTATATTTAACTTAATAATACAGCTCTAAAAAATATACTTTTACTGAACAGTTTGATAATCACACTGATAAACAATAGTGTTGTTGACCTATTTTCTCGCGAGATTTCAAAAATGCACGAAACAAAACAAATCTCAACAGTTTGATAGAATGTGATCAACAGCCTGTTATAGGATGTAAGGACCCATAAAAGCGATATTAGTGAGCAGTAAAATCATCATTTTATTAATAAGTTGTGAATGAAACATTTGATTGAACTCGTAAATATTTAAAATCGAGCCGAGAATGCCTGTAACGACGAAAAGTGACCCTCCGTAGAATATTAACCCGGGGGTCAAATTTCTACGGAGAAAACTGACCCAGGATCAGTATTCTATGACAAGTAGGGTTCTTTTTCTACAGTAGAAAACCATTCCAGACCTGTAGATCTACGACCCCCTACACGTTGAAAACTGACCCCCATAGAACTTTGACCTCACTTATAAACTACATAAAAATTATAGAAATTAAAGGCGATACGTGTAATATTCATGTTTGTCGAATGTCCGGAAAGGGGGGGGGGGATAGCGAAAGCATATGACAGATTAGACAGAACTAAGTATGCGCCTCCCGTTTTACCCTTTTACATAAATAACATCAGTTTGAACAGTCTGGGCGGACTCCGAAAACGGAGTAAACGGAAGTGATTTCTCAAAAGTAAAAATACTCCGAAAAAGGAGTTCGGCGCATGCGCAGTTAATCAAAATATCACATTTTTACGTGAAAACAGGGCACTCAGGAAAATTGATCGTGCAAAGCGGATTATTCATATGCAGGTCTGAAAATACGTTTAAATACTTTATAAGACATATTTCAACAGAATGTATTTGGCAAAAATATACGTTCGTTTGGCAAATCAAATTTTATTTGCTGTCAAAGTTGGCCAATTCTGTTTCCGATGACGAGGTCATTAAAAGTGAATAAACTAATGTTTTTTCATGATTTCACTATGATTAAAAATTATTTATGGGCTAGGGTGTGAAAGAAACTATTACCGTGAATTTTATATCCCGTTTGTAGTCATTACACCGTTCTGTTGAACACGCGATGTCTCGCTCAGCATTGCTCAGTCGGCACTTCTTAAAACCTTATATACATCGTAATTAGTCGTATTTTTTTAAAAACATTACCTTTATTAAAGACTTGAATACTTACATAAGTGCAACATTTAAATTTTCATCTCTATACTTCCAAGTTTTAATTTGAAGTCCGATTTTTTAATCTTACTAGTCCTGGTCGACCACGTGTGAATTAAAATTTTTGTATTTATTTTTCCTGCTGTTTACCGAAACATTTTCACATTTCTTTTGAAGTATAATTTTAAAATTAACCATTTCTGTATCGTTTTTAATTTTTTTTTTTACGCTTCTGAAGGATTTTAATCTATTTTTCAATCACGTTTTCACGGAGAAGGGAGGTAACTCTCCATTATTTACATTAGCTACAAAACGGAAGTTGAGAAAATCGTAATGCATGACGGTGCCAAATACTCCGTTTTCGGAGTCCGCCTAGACTGTTGAACAAATCGATGTCTGTGTTTATGTTGAAGTACTTGTCAGCTTGCCTTGTGGAGTCCCTTCGCTAAGCCTTTTTAGGCCCCCCTCCCCCCGAGGTAAATTCATTATGATGTGCTCGCGTGCGCTCCCTTTTTGCATTATGCTTGTTTTGCTAAATAGGCCCCATTATTATAGCAGATGATGACAAACTTAAACTTAATGACTACGTATTGCAAAATTTTAGAAGAAAACACCCAGAAGACAGATGTGTAATTTCGACAAATAAAGCGGATTTTTTAATATCTATTCTATTTAGCTACACTGAATGTCTGACAACCAAACAAATCACCGTCACACCAACAGACTTATCTTACAGGTACACATAAGACAGCGACTCGAGTGTAAATTCGGCATTTTGGATTTATCACGATTGCGCTAACGTTACACAAAATTAATGTATGATAACTCAGCATCGCCGCCATTATACGAGATACTCAATAAAGTTGTGTAAGTACAGGCACGTAGCATCGTTTTTTAAAAGGGGATAGGACAGACTAATCCGAAATCAGGACAATCGAAAAGAAAAAAAGGTTAACATTTTTCGCCAGTTTTCAAGATCCTAATGCGGGAGGGGGGGGTGTGGGTTAGGATTTTTTCCTTTAATTTTTTATCTGCTTCCAAAGACGGGGGGGTGGGGTGGAGTGGGGGCTCCTTATCAATTCACTTTTTTACTTGTAGACTTAAAAATGTTAATTAAAACATGTTAATTAAAAGCTGGCAAAATATAAACAAAAACACTTTTTTGAATGAGGACTTTTGGTCTCAAGGCTTGACCCCCAATTTTGGCTTGGTCTCAAATTTTGCCTTTACAAAAATTGTTGGCCTCTATTTTATTTTCATAATTATTTACATATTTGATAATTCTATTGAATTTTAGTGATTTAAGTGCAATACACATGAGACATCACACTAGATGGCTTTAAGTGTCTTATAGTGATAATTCTATTGAAACATATTTATGACTACAGGTACATGTATGAGTGATTGATTCTAATAGACTTTGATCAAGTCTGCTTTTAATTCCAAATTAATTTAAGAATGTAATAATGCCATTGTATTACAATGGGTTTTTTCAATGTACATTGTACTTAAACTCAGACTGCTCTCAGTATCGGCCAATACCTAATAATTGCAGAGACCAATTTGTGTTTATTCCAACCAACATTAATGGTCACAAAACGTTTTGCGTTGTTCAAATTTTGATATTGAAGTTCCTAAATTGTTTCCTAAATATACAAACAACACATGCATGAAACTCTACTCTAATAGAAAGGTAATGATTAATGGCATCGCTGAATCAAGATATTGGAGGATGCAATGTTGCAGTCATTCACAAATGGCATAATATTAAACCGAATGCTGTTTACCTGACAGATGCATTTTGTCTAAAATAAACTTTATAACTATCAGATCATAACGAACCGTCAAGTACACAGCAATACTGTAAAGAACCCCCCTTCCCGATTTTCTGTATGCAAGATGCAACACGTTGATGATGACTTCGTTTTTTTTTTTTACTTTTTTAAATTGAATTTTCCACTATCACAACATATACATGTACATACGTGACATATCTCGTATATTAGTTGATACAATCATATTGAAAAACTTTTGACTATTTGAATATTTTTTACTGTACAGTCCTTATGTAGTGAAAGTAAATTTTGAGAGAGAGAGAGAGAGAGAGAGAGAGAGAGAGAGAGAGAAAGATAAAGGGGAGAGAGCGAGGGATAGGGGTAGAGACATTGTTTACATATGTATATAAAATATAAACTATATTCACGTGATATGTCTTTGTTTTACATATATACTTAAAAGAGGATAAAGAAATGGGGAAAAAACCCATTGAAGTTCAAAATAAAATAATTAAAAACACACATTAAAGAAACAATTTAACCATATATACTACAGTACTACGGCTTATCACATATTTGTAATGGATATATGCCGAAAACACACCCCTGCGAATGTGTTCGGAACGTTTTCTTTATCGTTGCTAAGTATGTAATAAATCCAGAGGTGCTCGAATAAAAGTTCACGAGACTTCGCCGAGATTTTGTTCAGTTCCTGTGAAAATTCGAGCGGAAGTGTAAGTGTTCGGATAATATTCTCAAAATACGTAAGTACTGGCCGTTTTTCATATCATATCCTACGTCGATTTATGTTAAAACATGACAATCTATTAGGATGTATGTCTTATTTCATCATCTAGCGGTTATTTAAACTAAACAATGATATTCAGAAAAGAGTTATCGTTCGTGTTCAACGATGTAAACATTGGGTTACTTGATAAAATCATAGCCATGTTTTATGCTTTTGGTGTGCAATACCATGCTTAAAAAAAAGATTTGGTATCTGTTTTGTATAAAAACTTAGTATATCGAGCCATTTTCAAGTAACATTCTGCATAAAATAGTATAGTCTGTTTCACTATTGATGTTATTACTAGGTCAGGCGCGGATCGAAAATTAATCCTTAGGGTGGATCGCTACTCAGCATGTTAATTGTTGCAACAGCAGAAAAAATCCTATATTTTCTATTGTCACATTTATTTCCAAAACTCATTTTATCCACCAATTAATGAAGATAAAGTTTAATATCAATAAACGTCTAGATTTTATATTTGAATACAAGTACCTAGATTCTAGGATATAGACGAGGCACGGTTTTTACTGCGAAACTGAAAGGGTCAAATAAAACCACATGGTCTAAATCTAAATGACAATAACATTCGCAGGGGTGAAACAGTTCTGTATGAAAAAATATCAGACAGTTTCGAGACGCGTTATGGCCGAGAACTGTCTGATATTTTTTCATACAGAAGTGTTTGAGGCATATATCGTACTTAAAACACTGTCATTGAATTTCATTGTTGATTTACCTGTGACAGTCCGAATTTGAAGGACATCAGTACTGTAACCACAGGTAATCGTCTGATATTAAGAAGCTCACTAATATCGGACTGTCACAGGTAAAATTTTAAACTGCTGGAACAAAGGAATGACATCACAGCAGTGTTTTAATTGCCAATAGCTTTCATACTCATTATATCTACAATTTTTCATTAGCACATATTTTTCCGTCAAAGGTCTTTCTATTATAACATTATTTAATTCATGTTTATTTGAATTTGCGTTACTTTTATATTTACACAAAAAATATATTGCTTCACAATAAGAACTACCAAGTTAAAAAATTATAAATTTGTCTATTTTTATATTTTCTTGAGAGAACTGATTGTTTATCAAATGTTATTTACAAATCAAACTGTCTCAAAATCCATTCTTCAACTTCAGTCCATAATTATTTTACTACAGTGCATTCATAAATGTCCTATATTATCGTCCTCTCTTTTACAGAAAGTGCACACGATAGATTCTGCTTTTTTGTTTTGAAAAGATATTTATTTTTCGGGAAAATCAATGAATGAAGAATTTGTAACTGTAATCAATGTAATTTTGATTCTTGTGTAGATTTAAAATGGAGTTCTAAAATTTTGTTCCAGGTTTCTTGTGCATAGTTATATCCCTTTTCTCTCCATTTTGACATACATGTAAATGTAAATGTTTCTCTCTTTTTATCTAATAATAAGTTGTACATAAGTTTGCAACCATTACAATTACTAGTAAACAGTAGGATATGATTAGGAATAACAGGTCCATATTCTTTTATGATTTGTAAGTTTGGTATGTATAAATCTTTGTGTATGCAATATGGTCCCTACAGCAGTTCTTATACTTCGTTTTTTACTTATCTACAAATATATCTCAATAGATGGTATACTTTATATTGACACTCAGTTAAGAGATCACTTTTCGAGAATGGTAATAAAAAAAACCAGCTGTTGTTTCTATTTTAAGAAACTGCTAAAAATGAGTGTGATTGCACCTGCAGCTGGGACACTTATATGAGAAATCCAAGTAAAGTTTAAAGTTATGTAAGAATATGTCCGTATTATTTACTAGATTCAAATGTCGTTTTCAAATACCAAAGTTATATTCAAATGGAGTCAAAGTCAATGCCAAAGCCCTTTTTAGTATCGTTGTTTCTTTGTAATTTGCTCTCACTGTTATATACCTAAGTTTGCAGGTACATTTTTAATGTTAGTTTTATTACAACAGATATCGATTTTAAATTCATGCAAAATCATTTGTAAAGTATTCTGTTTCTTGTGTTCAATTCTAAATTCGAAGTTTTGGGATTTGTGATGTTTATATGGTTTTAAAATCAAGCATCGTGGTTTTTAAAAAAAAATACATTCTTTTTGAGCCTGTTGTAACAATAAAGAATTGATTGTGAAAAATATCCAAATGTGATGACGCATGCAATCGATCGCGGATCTAAGGGATGGGGAATTCAAACTTGTTAAGGTCACTTATTAAATTTACCTATAATAGGCCTCGACCCCCCTTCCCATAATTATCCACCTCCCCCCACCCCCACCCCCCCCCCCGCCCCTCGGATAAAATTTTCAGAATTCATGGAAATGATGAGATGTGCCTATTTCAGACCAATGGTTAATAATAAATTTCTTATTGTGATAGAGACCATGATGAATAATTTTCTCTTCCCCAGTAAATTTACTGGTATCAGTTCCTGTTTACAACTTGTACGAGTTTTTTTTTTTTATTAAGATTGATATCATTCCTATTTAGTCATGGTTGAACAATGTACTTTAATAAAAGAGATACATGTATATATCTTTTCTTTTTTTATTTGAAAAATTATAAAACAGATTGAAATAATGATGATAGGCAATGACAGGTGATCAGAAAATCGAACTCAAGCTGGTTATTCGTACAAGGTTATACGACAAAAAATATCTAAGTACCAAGCAGACAATGTAACCCCCCCCATCACCATCATCCCTCTATCCACCCTAAGGGAAAAGAATGGACCAAAAACAAGTAAACATAGAATCTGTAATAAAACTTAGTCAATATTCTACGGGGTCATTTTTCTACAACCCACACGGAGAAAAATGACCCTAAGGCCATAATTTCTACGATGTAATCCAAAAATTCTACAACTGAATGGGTCATTTTTCTACGTAGAAAAATGACCCTCGGTCAATATTCTACGAGGGTCACTTTTCGTCGTTACACCGCCTACACTTGTAGGCGGTGAATGTCCAGTTTTCGTATCGGCGCCGGTTCTGACGTTTTCCTGGCATGTAAAATATCAAAATCGTTAAAAAAGCCAGGAAAACGTCAGATATTTCGGACTAGCATGCGAGTTGCTATGTCGTTTTCTTCCTCGGATACTTACGATATATGTTAACAATTATACCCTCCGAATTCGTTCCGTTTTCATCAAAACATTTGTAGAATCCACCATCATTTGGGGTTTTAATTTCCCTTGGTAACGACACTAGATCATTGTCTTTTTGGCAACGATCTCTATTTTCCTGGGAAAAACAACAACAGATTTTTCATAAATTTGAAACGCGCGCGCGAGTGTTTGTGTAAAGACATTACTCACTGTTGACTGTAACAGATCTCCTATGTTTAAAACTTCAGTTCTGTTTAAATCGTTGCCATCACAACTGCGAGCTTTAAAAAAGGAAGCAATATCGTTGTTTTTAAAAACGGAAACTAGCTTTGAATACTATGGGGTTTTTTATTTGCCTAAAAAAACCAAGCCACAATGAAAAACAAAAGAAAAACTATAAAATGTTTCGTTCGGGTTATTTAAGGAATAAGGAATCGTTCTTTGAGTATTATGAGGTGATAATTTTGGTCGGAGCGCTTGATCAAATCCAATAATGCCCGAAGGGCGTTATGATTGATTTGATCACGCCCCGACCGAAATTATCACCTCATAATATTCAAAGAATGATTCCTAATTACTTATATTTATATAATTTAGGCCATTGTACGGTTAAATATTTAAATATATTTACATTTTCTAGTGTCTTTGCCTGTGATAACACTACGTATCGATTTTGTACTATATAACCCATAACTTCAAATGACGTATAATTGGGGCGCCAGCGGGGTTTGCTTATAAATAATAAATATTTAAATATTTAATCGTACAATGGCTTAAAATTACATAAATATAAGTATTAAAAGCCATTCAGGCTTTATTGGATTTGATCACGCCCCGACCGAAATTATCCCCTCATAATACTCAAAGAATGATTCCTTATTTCTTATATAAATAAACAAACCCCGCTGGCGCCCCGATAATACGTCATTTGAAGTTATTGGGCTGTATAGTACAAAATCGATACGTAGTGCTATCACGGGCAAACACACTGGAAAATGTAAATATAAGGCATTGTAAACTCAAAATTGCACTCAAAATATTTTATATAGCTTTTCTTTATTCCCACTCTTTCTTGTTCGGTACACAAAAACATGAAACTGACCTGTAAACACAACAGCAAGAAGCAAGGTTCCATGCCAGAAAAACATGTTGTTTGGTAAAAATCATCGATGCTCTGGTGAAATCAGAATAGACCCTCATTGTTTTTCTGATTTTTTTTAATATAAAGGAGGAAGGAAGGACGAGTAACAAATACCGCTGTATCTTGTCCTGGATGTAGCATACCACAGATCTTTACTGATTATAAAGATGGCTTGTGTAAAGAATCAATATGTAATGTACTACAGTCTTCAGTCTGTCAGATCCCCCCCCCCCCCCAATTTGGCGGATTACTAGTATATACAAATCCCACTTTTTAAAAAATATACAGGAAATTTGTTGAGTAACCCCCAATCTAATTTTTTGTTAGCAAAAAAAAAAAATAGTACAATTCTTTTCTAACCAAGTTGGTTTTTAGGCTTTTTTCTTATGAATTTTTTTAGCAGAACTTTGATAGGCACCCAGCTTTTAAATTCCTGTTACAGTCCTACAAGTGTTACATGGAACTTCTCGCGAAATTTTCCCGAAAATTTATTCGAAAATGGGGGCGCTCTGTATCTTGATGTCATTTGTATTGGGTTCTCTTTATCTTTAGCTCATTCGAGATGAAATCTTGATATGTACATTGTTCAGTGCCTTTGTCAGTGATAACATTACGAATCGATTTTGTAATGTATAGACCAATACATTTCTTCAATGACTATTTTAAATATTCAATTGCACATTTGCTGAAAATTATAAAAATATAAATAATAAGGAATTATCCTTTGAATATCATGAGGTGATCAAATATGACCCGGCGTAATCAAATCTATCATAAAGCGTTAGTCGATTTGATTACCCCCGACCGCATTTGATCATGCAACTCATAATACTCAAAGAATGATTCAAGATTCCTTATATAAGTGTACCTTTCTGATCACATGCCTGGCCTCCGTCCATTTTTGGCTGGCTTCTTTAGAACAAAAAAAAGGTGCGCACAACGTTTGATTGCGATTCCTGTATCGAATACTTTAGATAGTCTGAGTTTCAGCTATTCTTTGTCAAAAATCGATCGCGATGAAGTGCGTATAGAACATTACAATTTTATACCCCATAAGAGTCTATCTCTCTATCTATATGCGATGTGAAAAGGGATGAAACATCAGATAAATATGACAACTTAATTACCACTTTGCAGCATTTAAGTTGTTTCATTCCGTGTAACATTTGTAATATATATAAGAATATATATAAGAATTAAAAAGCAGCAGTTTTGACACGCTAGATTCTCCGAAGAGGTCAATTGATTCAAGTCATCCATTATATTATTACTTTGGTTTTTTCAGATTCCTTATCAGTAGACTGTATCGACTTTATTTCTGCTATAACTAAGGGCAAACTTATACATAGTTAACCTTGAGAGTACCAATAATCAAGGGGGCACCAAAAAACTTTAATTATACATCAAACTTTAATTATACCTCAAACTTTCATTTTATGATGCCACGAGGTTATGTTGTGCGCACGAGATAATATTTGCCCATACTGTAAACGTATTATATTTGGCGTGTACGATATTTGGCGGAAAACAGTTTTTGAACAAGTTGGCGTGGATTTGAATTAGCGTATTCCTGAATGTGACTATTCTTATACATATATGCATGACATTTAGCGATGTACTTGATTTAGCGGTAGCTGCATTCCGCCAAAAGCGCTAAATAGAATACACAGCCAAATGTAATACGTTTACAGTATTCTTTGAAGAAAAAAATATGTACGTGTCTTACACCTACCACCGTAAAATTACAATGCTATTAAATATGAATGCAAGCAATTTTAATGTCCTGGAGGGAAAGAAACAGTGGGATGAGAAAGTGAGGGGAAGAGGGGGCCTAAGGATGTGTCAACAATGGGAAAGGGTGTTTCTAATTTGACATTTACTTAGAAATAGTATCAATACACATTCCAAAATAGAAAGTCTACGGGAATTTTGCATTTGCATCAGTCATCAATAAGTCCGGATGATAACGTTGAAAAATTGCGCGAGGTGTCCCGAGTACTTCCGAATGGAGAAAAGATGTAAACATTTCCCATTATAAATCTCCATAAGAAATTTGTTTTCGTTCTTGTAAACTTTTATGAGTGAAAAGGGATAATTTGCTAATGAGGATATCTTTGATATTTTCCATTTCATCGATTTCAACTATACTTCTTTCACAGGTATGTGTATTTTTATTCAAAATCTTCAAAAAATGATGGAACCAATAACTTGGGACAGACTGTAGTATTATATTGAGCTTTTTTAAGAACACGACATGCACCATTGTTATTGATATTGATACACACAACACATGTATCTATTGAGGAAGTAACAATACTTGAGGATACAAACTATAATCATTTTATTAGTATAGATACCGAATCAGAGTCCTCGGGCAATGACTGTAATGTTTTAACTCTCACATATGCAGACACACTGTAAAAGGATTAATCATTTAGATAGATTTATTTTTAAAACAAAATCTTTCCTAGAATTCATGTTTATATCACTTTTTGAATAATGATTTTGTTTTTTGCTGTCGATTTCAAGCAAAATCATAGGTATAGCAATTATTTACATGTAACAAAATTGTTGGAACCTCCACTTAGAAAGGGCGATTTTATCACGATTTTTTCACGTGAGCTTGTTTTGCTATACATTTATAAGAACACCAGAGGAGTAGACAGAAACAGATTGAAACACGATCGAGACAAAATGCTTGGTAAAAGACTTCCGTTCTTTGTCTGCTTTATTGGAGTCTCTCTCAGTAAGTATATTGTTACAGTAATTTTAAGATATCGAGTGATTATAAGACCAAAGGTACAATATTGTATTTGCTTTGTTTAGGTTTGTTTCACGAGATTGAATGCAGGACGACCGAGTCAAGTGACATTACGCCAATTTACATTGAAATAAAGTGCGGAGAGACAAAAAGATTGAGTTGCTATACAGAGGTTCGTTAAAAAATTACCTTACTTTTGTATTTTTTAAAAAATATCTTATGTTCGAGGACGATGTTCCTTATTGCGTCATATTATAATCAATCGTGTAAGAGGTGCGTGTAATTAGCATGTGCGAAATGCGTTTAATTTAAAAACACCTCGAACGGAAACACGATGAGAAAAATAAACTCAGATGTAACCTACAAGAGCTAGGAAAAGTTCTCTTAACAAAACCTACTGACTGCATGATTTTGATTTGGTCCACCATGTTATACTAGTTTTACCATCGCTGTATAATCAATATCGTATAAAGTGAAATGTTTAGATAACTATCTGATAAATCTTGAATAAAGACGTATAAAATGGTGGAACATTCATGTAAGCTCATGATATACACTTAAAAAAGTCTACGTTGTTTACCTTGATAAATAGAATGTGTTGAAAATAACATAATAAAATAATATGAAAAAATATGAAAAAAAAAACAATACCGATTGCAATCAATTACATTTACCCATGACGAAGCCTCAAAATATGAAATTGGTATTTTTTTGTGCGTGCTTAATATGAATGGCAAATTTTGCAACTTATATTAGTCTTTAGTAACATTTTTAAACACTTAAAATGGACAGAACGTCTATAGGGGATAGAATCAGAGCCGTTGGAATGTAAGTGCCTGGATTTTTTCCTATGACAGGTTTTACTCACTTTAAATATGTTGTTTATTTCATCCTCGACATTGTTTTATGTATTTAGCAATCCGAATGAAATTTTATTTTAACATTTGGATTTTCTTTTTATAAGTGTATCGTCACTTCTATCGACAACCTAAAAAATCTAAAAGCTTTCGGCGAAATTCAACCAAACTAGGGGTGTTTCTTATATCCAGCACTGGCCAAGGTCTCTAGTTGCAACCAGAAGTCAAAATCTGAACCATTTGAAAGTAAGACGGAAATCAGTCACCCCTTGGCCAACTGCAAGAAAAACGAATGGGTTTATTTTATAAAGTAAAAACATTACATTGGTAAACACTTACTACTAGTCCGACTATGTGCAGATTTTTTTTAAAATATGAGTTGCTTCAGAATAAATCAACTCATTGTATAACTCAGTGAAAGGACTACACAATTATTACACAAACTTTTTCTTCTAAGAAATACCACCAATGTACACTCATCAAAAGTCCTAAATGTTATTAACGTTTTATTCGGATTGCTTAATATTAAAAACAATATCGAGTATTAAATATACATCCAACAGATTTAAAGTGAGTACAAACTGTCATAAGAACAATAGAGACACCTACTTCCAACGGCTTTGTTATGTGTATTCAACGCAGCCTGTCAGATTGTATTTCATCAATTCGTTGACTAACCTTTATTCATATCCTAATGTTGCTGATCCTTTTATATAATGTCTTGTTTGAAAATGTTATATATTAGTTTATCATTTGACCCGTTGACCTATTTATTTTTTCAACTTTTTCTGCAGGATGGCCTTAAAGGGAAGATCGTGAAAAATGGAATATATTTTAAAACCTCTGGCGAATGGGTGTTAAACTCCGTCACCTCGAGAGACGAAGGATTATACGAATGTTACCGTCGTGAGAATTCACCGGTTCTTCTGAGACAGTACCTAGTAATATTATCACGCGATTTGAAACACAGCGGTTGTAAATGAAAATTGTTATGTTGTCCGTTAAGCTTTGCCGTTTTGGGACTACAAGTACAGGGTGTCCCATAATATATGATACCATTTACTCTTTGAATAGCGTTTGTTTAAGTTTATTTAACAAAAAGTCAAATGCATCTTTATAAATGTATATGAGGTAAAGTTTTACACCACATATTTCAAAAACATTCATAAGTTTTTGACAAATTGGGCGTTGCTTATAAAAACACAACAAATTTAAAGAGAGTGCTCGAAATGACGTCCTTTTTTATCAATGACGACGTTAATTCGATGAGCAAAATTCTCTCCAACAGCCACTGCATGGATCTCATTTCTTCAAATCATCTCACAATTAAAAGAATCAGTTGCTTGTTGAGTCAATTTTTCCAAGGGTATTCTGTTTTTATAACTTGTTCAATTATATCTGGAGTCTGTGTTTGATAATACAGTTTAAAAACGGAAGATACCCGCTCTCTTCTCCGATTTATCTTGATTAAAATTCAATTCAACCAAAGATATATTTTTCATTTAACCACCGAACATGTACCTCTGCTGGTGGACAGTCTGTCCCCGAGGATACTTGTCGTTTGTTACTTCCTTTTTCATTTGCAGTAAGGCATTTTTAATGATGCAAGTTTGTGACATCATAATTTAAATAAAAGAACATTTTTCTCCCAAACCGTTTTTGTGGAAAAAATTAAAAGATTTTACTCTTTATTTGAGTCACAATTTACAAGTTTTGACCATACATGTATATTATTTTATTTATACGAATTTCAAATTTTATCAGATATTCTGGGACACCCTGTATGTACCCATATGTAAACAACAAACACTATGCTTTTTTTTATTTTGTGTGATTTGTTTTTGGTATTCTAGTTTAGTTGAGCCTTTGCAAAGAAATATTTGTATTTATATGTAACGTTTTAGGTTATAAGTAAAAGTAACTTTCATTCATTCATGTGTTTGTTTCATATTTTTTTTTTCTGTGTTATGTTTACAAAGACCCTTATGGTTTCTGACGCTGATACATCTTATTGAGTTATATACATCTCTTCAGATCAGTCTAATGCGTCTTGTTGCAATGTATTTACATATTTTAGTGTTTTTGCCTGTGAATACACAACGTATCGATTTTGTACTATACAGTTCAATAAATTCAAATGACGTACAATATAATTGGGGCGAAAGCGGGATTTGCTTATTTGTATTTTGATATTTAATCGTATTATTGCTGAAAATTATATAAATATAAGTAAGAAGGAATCATTATTTGAATATTATGGGGTGATAATTTCGGTCGGGGCGTGATCAAATCTTTTTCCTGTTTGATCACACCTCGACCAAAATTATCACCTCATAATACTTAAAGAATGATTCCTTATTCCTTAATTAATTAAATCACCCATACTTCTTAACTATCAATCTTAAAACAGAACCTTGAGATTAATAGAATCATTCATTATTACGAGTGTGGGATAGTGAAATTCCATCTCGGGGACAAGATTCACAGTCAAGGACGAGGCATTGCCGAGTCCTAGACCGTGAATCTTGTCCCCGAGATGGGTTTTTACTATACCACACGAGTATATAATGAATGATTATTTTTCTCGTATTATTTTACATAAAAAACGATGTCTGCAACTTTTTCTTTTGAGGTCTAAATGTTAACTTTCGATTTATCCCTCTGCATGCTACAAATAGTGCAAGTAAAGAAGAGAGCATGCGATAATTTTTTCAATGAAAATTTGATACATTGTAGTCAAATATACAAACCAACAATATATAGATTAGCTCAGTTCAGCATTTATCATTTAGTTACAGCAGAACACTTTTGTTTATTTTAAAGCGGCGCAGTAATACACAGTGTAAGACAGAAAAATCTTAAACTGCTGTCTCACAATGGACAAACTGATCTTACACTGGTGATAATGCGAGAAAATTTTATAACTACATGTGTTCATGTAATATGATTTTTTGTACAAACATTTTTATAATAATTGTAATAAACTGGATTGATATGTAACGTCAAAAGAAATATCAAATCAAGCACATATCTGTCTACTCTATTACATGCGTTAAGTCGCTTTCACAGTTGGCACACGAGCACTTTACAGCACTTTGCGATCGAACTTTGTTGGCTTCGTACGAGCTATCGCATACATTGCACGAACACTTGGGTCGCCTCAAAATAGTGGACATTCACATTATTCAGACGTGACCGAATGCGATCCAGATTATTGCAATGTAACGCACGAACATTAGTCCGAACGTTTTAAATCGTTTTGTGTACTCACAAGAGCGATGCACGATTTTTAAAGATCGTAAGATAAATTGCAGCTGTTTATGCGTCTGTTGTGCGACCATGAGACTGTTGCTCAACGAGTCTCGTGTAATCTTACAACGTTTTACTATCATTGCAAGATTTGTTGGTTTCAGTTTTCATACTTTGACATTAGTATATAATGAATATAGGGTTATTTTCGCACCGTGACATTTTCGCTTCTACTTACGGTTTTGGCTCGTCTTTACTTCGCCCCAACTATGTTATGGTTAAAGAGAGATAATATGAGACATTGGAAGTCGCCCAAGTCTTAATCCACTAACTGACAAAAAGAGCGAAATGAGCGAAAATAAAACGTGGCGAATAGTTCCTTTATACAGTATACACAGTATAAGCACAATCTGTTTCAGGCAACAATTGACCCTAATTTTGGCTGTTAACGTTGCTTTTGTCATCTTCTTGGGCGGTATCTTCTCTTGCATTCAACTATTTCTACTGAAGAACATCGAAAACGGGCAGTATATCTACCCTCTCTGACTCGCAGGAGCATTCGTACGATGAAACGCATGATCGGACGAGCGCCGCTCGTCATATCGCATTGGCACACGTTCAATCGTCCGATCATCTGGTCATTCGTGCGATCCTATCGAATTCTCGTACAAAATTTGCATTTATTATACAACATTGCACAACGGTCGCTCAGCACCGTGCGAGTTTCGTATTGTACGAATTTTTCATATGCGATTTTTTAGGCAATAGTTTATGAACCATATCTAAATTTTTTTCGGTCGCACGAATATTTTGTCGCTTCTGCTCTTGCGCCAATTCTGAAAGGGGCTTTACAAACCATTTCTTAATTTTTCGGTCGCACGAATATTTGTCGCTTAGTATTTCTTGAAGATTTTTACACTCAGATGCTTTCAATTATATTAATAGTCGGCTGAGAAAATTTTAGTCGATGATCAAACGATAGTCGAGTACTTGCCATGGGTAATCGTTGACATCTCTAATTATGATGTGTTAGTGCATCCTATAGTCATCATACCACGAAGCTTCTTATTTTGTTAAAAACCATTCTGATTGCACACACAAGTACTCTTAAATTGACATTAAAAAGATGCTTGAGTTTCTGATAGACAACATCTATGTAGCTTTTGGAAATCAAGTCTTCCAACAATCTGTTGGTATTCTCACCAAGTACCAATTGTGCCCCATTGTTAGCAGACCTAATTTTGTATTCTTAATAAGCAGAATTTATTCAAAAAATTGTACGTGAAAAAAATAAATCACTCGCTGTGGCCTTCAACTCAACATTCAAGTATATCGACGACTATTATCAATTAACAATTGTTATTTCCATACTTACGTCAACTCGATATATCCCAGTGAACTTGAAATAAAAGATACCACAGAGTCAGCGTCATCTGTTTGATATTTGGATATTTTACTGGAAATGGACATTTATGGTAACCTAACAACAAAACTTTATGATAAACGCGATGACCTCAATTTTTCTATTGTTAACTTCCTTACTTATGTAGCAATATACCTTCATCACCTGCATATGGTGTTTTTTCTCTCAGTTACTGTAAAAGTGGTTATTTACGCGTGGGGTAAATTTACACTAGATACGCGGTAAGCTTGAAACCGCGTAAACTACCACCTCGCGTATGGTAAAAAAAAAATTTAAGAGTGGTAAATCACGCATCTGCGTATTTAATACCCACGTGTATCCTTTCACCGTAGAAAACGCGTACTTAACCACCAGCGTAAATAACCACTATTACAGTATTTCGATACGCAAGGGCAAGAGCATGCTCTTCGTATGAACAGTTTCTAAGGCGAGGCAAGCTACTGACAAACAAGTTGATAAAACAGAACTATCAACAATTTCGTTTGAAGTCGTCTTTTAGTAAGTCCTATGGACGATACAACGACCTTGTCAGCAAATACAATATTCCACTGGGTTGCATGCTGACTGACGTTTTTCATACTTATTGCTAGACCATAATTAATCACCTAATTGTCTACGGACTTTTCCGTTTTTTCCCGATTACGAAAAAGAACACACGGCGGGTGTGCCCGGTCAGCAGAGGATACTCACTCCTCCTAGGCACCTGATCCTACCTCTATCTTTTTGGAGGTCCGTGCACGTTTTGCTCTGCTTTGAGTTTGTATTTCATTTATTGGATTTTTGAGATGGTTGTCGGTTTGTTAGTGTTATTTTTTATTCTTCACCTACTCTCAAAAATATATATTGTTCAGATCTGTCCATTTAAAAATACATTTCAATAGATGATACCGAGGATTGATTTAGACTAAGGTCTCTGGGCCTCTTGATTAAAAAAAAGGAATAAAGTATGCAGTTGTTGTAAACATGCCGACTTGCAAAGATTTGGTTACTAATAGAAAAACTAATGTCATTTATGATTTTCTCTCTCTCTCTCTCTCTCTCTCTCTCTCTCGTTCTTAAATGTATGTTAAGTGTGTCTCAAGTTCATAAACACTTATGTAAGGAATGTGTGATATAATCGACAAAGATTGTCGGTTTCCTATCCCATGATAGCATACATGTACTAATAAGAGAGTAATTTTTTCGCTCAAATTTTGTTAGAAAACACGTTTACTAAAATGGCTAGAGTGGCGTTTTATTTCTTACTGGGTATATTTTCGAGTTTCAACATCAGCAATTCATTAGGTATGTTACTATACTGTGGAATCATTTTAATTCGTGGGGGTCAATGTTCGTGAGTAGCAAAAACTTTCCTGGTTCGTGTGGACATACTTTCGTTGGTAGCAAGTTCGGGATAATTTTAATAAATATAAACAAATGATTGAGAGATGTAAATTTGTAGACAAGGGTTACCAAAAGAGGCACGAACATTGGTCCCCCACGAACAAAGATGGTTCCACAGCAATCCCTTTTCTCACTGTAGATCAAAACGTAATGTATAAAAGTGCAATTAATCTTTTATCTTTTTACGGGATTTATTTAAAGTATGTATAAAAACGCTTGCAGACAGAATCACGTTATTCAATTAAGTTGGTTAACAGTCTGTCAGTCTGTCAGTCTCGTTACCCGAAAATTCAGAAAAGGGTGTTCGACAAACAACATATAAATGTTGTCGTTTTTGTACTTAATTAATAGGTATATCATATCCAATATGAAGATTTTGGCTCTTACTGTCTCAATAAACCAGTATTGGTCAAATATTCCAAGTGATGATACGTGGTATATTTACTGATAGTGCCTAAAATCATACATCTGGTAAATTTTCTTCATGAAAAACTTTAATCAGCAACAGTGATACCCGATTAAAGAAATTTAAGAGGGCCACTTGGTCGTATCCATTTTTAGAATAAATAAATCTCCTTAAAGGGATACGAATTAGGTCAATGGTTTTTTTTAATGTTAATAATGCTTCCAAAAGGCATTTCTAATAGTCAACCAAAGTTTGAGTGCCAGTCGTCGAGTTATAAGTGGAATACAGAGCACACAATTCTTTGTCTTGTAAACGATTATAACACTGTGCCGGATAAATATGCCAGTGCCAAGGTGGCATTTTTGCACCCGCTTAAGATGCAGTTTCGAAAAAATTCATACATACAAAATGATAGACCATTGTCTAGAGAGTATATAACCACTTTTGTTTTTAGTGTGTTTCACTTGACAGGTGCGATTTTTACCTTTAAAAATTAATATCCCATAGGAAAATGATACTTTTCATAGAAGAAATGATTCTCCTACAAGAAATATTGACAATCTTATAGGATTTTCCAAAAATCCTATATAAATTATATCTCTTATAGGAGAATGGTATTTTCTGTAGGAATTTGAGTCAGACAGGTGGATTTCCTATAGGAAATTCAGATTTCCTATCGAATTTTATCAAATCCTATCAGAATTGAAATTCCTATAGGAAGTTCTTGTATCCGATAGGAAATTTCAAATTTCCTATAGGAATATTGTTTTCCTATGGGAAAAATTATTATCCTGTAGGAATTAAATTTTGAAAGGTAAATATCTTACCTTACAGATGAGATACAATGATAACAAACATGGTTGTAAACTCTTTAAGTAATTGTCAATTATGTGGCAAATTAGATTAGCAGACAAAAAAAAGCACTTAGAAAAAGAACGTTTACCGGTATATTTAACCAATGTAAACGAAAACATGGTATGAACCATAAACGAATATTTGTAAGCTCTGTATCTAGCTTATGACTCAAGTCAGACACTCAAGTTTTGGTTTATAAATAGGAAATGCATTACTAAAACATTGTAAGCAATAAAAATAGAAAATGGTGAAAATTTGACCAAAATTGAGACCATGTACCTTTAAGAAGTGGTATGTATAAAGAATTTAAGGTAGATCTAATGGTTCGTTTGTTGACCATCAGCCTCATCGACAGTGGAGTCTCCCTTGCGTTACTATACATGTTCATTTAAACAAAAGAAATGCATTTTTTCGTGATTCATGCGGGATATGAAGGTGGCGACATTGCAGAAAAAATACATAACCAGCATTAGCAGCTCATGCAAAAAAAATTCTAGAATAATCACTTCTTTGATAATCCGCATGAATCATCAAAAAGCATTTCATTGCTTATATTTACATCGGTTTAAAAGAAATTAATAAATTAGTTGTAAAAGTAAGTAAAGTACACTAAACTACTGTTACATCAGTACGTTAGCTAAAAGAAAACAGCCAAATCGTCTTCTATGGGAACTTGAGTCTGACATCATCATTGTTATTTTGTGCAGTCTGTGATTTTTCTTAAGTCGGTGTAGGTTTCGACCAATCGATACACGGTCCGTGTCGATTTCAGTCTGACTGTTTCAATAAAACTATGAATAAACTATAGTTTTTCGTAAGAAATAGAGGTAATCATACTCGGTAGATGTAAATATATTAGTATTTAACGCATTTCTATCACAACTAACACGTAAATTTAACCTGTTGATCAGCTTGAAAATAATCACAAATATCTTAATCAATATACAACGGCTTTCTGAAAACTACAACCAAATAATCAGCTGAGTGAAGCTGCAAAGTTTGATTAGCAATGTTGGATAAGTATATATATATATATATATATATATATATATATATATATATATATATATATATATATATATATAAAGCACAAGGAAATTCACTTTGTTGGAGCTCCACCTCCGCCCCGGCCGAGGCTTGAACTCACGACCTCCGGAACCCATTCTCCTAGCAGTGAGCGGCCACCGCGCTAACCACTCGGCCATCTAGGCAAGACAAAAATCTTGCTTTCGATGACGAACGGAACCTAGCGCGCTGGCCGCGCACAACACAGTCGTTTGAGATACAGGTGGAATACAGTTAAACGACAATTTGAGAGGATCGAAACGATATACATTGCATAGATATACATATATGATAAGCACAAAAGATGTAAATATAAATAATAAAATGCATTCTTTTTCGCTTCAGTCGGACTACGAAAGGTCAATAGCATTTTCAAAGGAATATTTTTTCAATAATTTTTATTATAATTGTTGAAAAACGCATTTAAGGTTGGGTGTATATAATTAATCGACATAAAAACATTCGGCATACTACAATATATAATATATATATAATCCATTGGAAACACAATTACATTGTTTGAAAGAAAAATGAAAATCCATGTATATGAAAAATGAAAATATGTACTTTATTTGAATTTTACTTTTCTATTGTTTTGTTTACTTTAAAATTTTCAGATACTATGGTTGAAGAACCAACAGCCGATTGCAAATAGCACAGCTCCATTCAATAAAGATGATAGATATTCTATTCTGAATCGATATTCAAGGGACAGTTATTTGATGATAAAATCTTTGAAGAAGACTGATGAAGGACGTTACCGATGCAAGCTGTTAAACGGTTCGGTTATAAGTGACTATTTGCTAAAACTCAAAGGTAACATGTTTTACTCACCTAAGCTAAAACGATAAATTAGGTCTTTTCCCGTTTTTCAAATCTAAATCTTATTTTATTAACATTAATAGTTCCAATCATAAATCAAGAATAAATATACACGAACGTTGTATGCATGTGATATAATTAGGAGGTTTTAACAAAGAAATTTAAAATCCTGAAATTGAAATTGAAAAGTTTTAAGAATGCCTTAACAAAATCCACAGAAAGCTTGTTGAACAAAGATTACAAACGATTTAATAAGAGGATGTTGTACAACACTATTTTTTGATACGTTGAAATGTTATTAGTTTGGTCTACTTTGTAATGATAACAACAAAGCATGATTTTACATTAAGCATGTATAAGAGACAGTTAAACCTTTCAAATGCATCATGATTAAAAAAAACAAATATCTTGTTATCATAGCCATTTTTTCTTTCTTTTTTACCTACGATGTGAATCTCTTTCTTTTATAAGATAAGTGCTAATAACATTTACAATGTAATCAATTCGGTCTTAAAATATTTGTAAATGTTAAAAAATAAAAATACGTACCTGTCGCTCTGAGAATTAAATAAACTTCAATTTCTTTTCTATAATAAAAAAACTGTATAATTAAACCAAATTAACACATAATAATTATTTGACTTTTAATCTATCCAAGAAATCGTATTGAAAGTTTTATACATGTACGTAATCGAAATTAATGAAAATAGTGCTGTAACATATTGCTCAGTTTGTAAAAATAAACACATAATTGTAGTAAATTGTTTAAACAATATTCATTGTAGAATTAAAAAAACAACGCTTTAACACTAGCATATCTTCTATACTAATAGCATGAAAGCAAAAGATGTTTAAAGCAAAATTATTATGTGAATTATTAGAAGAAGCAGCGATCCCTATTGCCAGTGAACCCATATTGAGCGTCTGGGAGTATAATGAAGTTCGTCTGTGGTGCAATGCAACAGGGGTTCCAGAGCCCAAAGTCACGTGGTACGTGTTGGAAACCACAAGTCAGCAAACTGAGGTTTTGAGAGGTACATGTAGATATATATATATACTCATACATCATTCTTTGATAAAATATAAAAAATATTATATATATATATATATATATATATATATATATATATATATATATATATATATATATATATATATATATATATATTTTATATGCATATATTTCTATTATATAATTCCATGAGGTTATCCATTTAACTTTGCCTTTGCATTTTCTAACATATTTTTAAAATCTGCAATACGATTCGCCCTTGGATGTTGATATCATTCTAATCTAATGGCTAAAATATGATTTTTTGTTTTACTATTAGAATTATAGGTATTAATTCAAAATTAACACGACATTCAGTTTTGTTTTTTTTTTTAAATATCACTGACAGAAAGAAAAAAATCACAATGGTGTGTAATAATCTTATGCGATTATCAAACAAGAGAAAATGTTTTACTTTTAAACTGTGAAATTAAATTCAACACATAAAACCATCATTTTTGGCATTTTAAAAACTGATTATGATAACATTTTTAACATGAAAACTACGTTATATTTAAAACTACAAAATAAAGTAATTTAAATACATACAACATATGCATTTGTTGTGGTGAATGATGTACGAATGTAATAAGAGAGACAATTTTTATTTTGAAAACTTTATACATGTACGTATATTTTCTTCTGATGTCATTTAATAAATCTGGAGGCCAAACTCTGACGTCATGGTACTAAAAAAGCAAAAATGATTCCATCAACAGATTGCTGATCACATAATAAAAATCTTTCGAAAGACCGCTTAATTTTGAATGTCCTATTATTTTTAAGACTAAAAGGCTTAACAGAAGAGAAATTTATTTACTCAGTAACAATGTTCTTTTATTTACATCGGAATTCAGGGCAGAATGCTTGGGATAAAAAATGTGTCAAGGGACTGTGCTACAAAATTTCAATGTAATGCTTCAAACAATTACAACGCAAAGAAGGACCCAGTTTCAAAAACCATCTTTCTGGACGTGAAATGTGAGTAAAAATTTAGTATTTCACTCTCTCTCATATCAAGCTCTGGTAGCGCTGTAAGTAATTAACTCCTTCTTTAATTTATGTTTACTTACTGCATCTTTTAGTTCCATTTCTAACATATTTTAATTTCTGTTTTAAAGTTGTTCCGGATATAAATATAAAAGTGAAAATCAACAACGGGAATTTCAGCGTTTAAACCTCAATTTTGCCCAACAGACAGGACTTAATAGAATTAGTGTGCGATGTGTTTGCGAATCCCTTGATAAAGATTACATGGACCCGAGATAATGTCAAAATAGGACACTATACAGTCGGGGAAATTGGCCCAGAAAAAAATGCTGAAGAGAAAAATAATAATGTATATACTATCTCTAATATTCAGACAACCCCTGCCGAGCCAAGGTTTTGGGCTTTTCCATTAAGATTTCAGATGGATGGAGTCTTCATGTTTGCTAAATACAAGTGTGAAGTCGACAACGGAAAGGATACTTTCGTCAAATACATAGAGATAAAGCAGAAATAGATCTAGACCTCCGTATGCCGATTTCATGTAATTAAACGTTCGATGTAGCGCCGAGGACACTACATTATCTGACAGAATTAGAAGATTGAGGCTTATAACTTACTTAAATCATTTTCTCTCTTCATTGCTTGTGAACAGTTTTTTTCGATCGTTTTGCTTTATTTCATTTACTTGGCGCTATCCAATAACTTAACACTAAGCATTAGGCCAAAAAGGTTTATATTGCGTTTGGGTATGTAAATAAACTAAATATGGATATAGGATAACTTGTCAAGATGATGAAGCATGTTTAGATAATAATAGCATCTTGATCGAAATAAGTATAATTGTCACAAAAACTTATTGAAATATGGTAAAATGAAAACACATGTATTGATTGCATTTTGTTTTTACAAGAATTAAATTCATTTATTACATTTTAGTACCATATTATCAGAACAGGTAGCTATCTAAATAGGGAGGCATCACACAGCATTAAATAGGGAGGCATCACACAGCGTCAAATAGGGAGGCATCACACAGCATCAAATAGGGAGGCATCACACAGCATCAAATAGGGAGGCATCACACAGCATCAAATAGGGAGGCATCACACAGCATCCAATTCTATTAGCTACCTTTTATGATAGCCCTTCTTAAAAGACAGATCTCTTCTTCGTAGTTAAAAAAGTATAATATTTATATTTTTACATCATATCACAACAGGTTTATAAACCAACAGTCATTGAATAAATAAAATGGGTTCCTGAATTCAACAGTGTTTGCCTTCTGTTTCACATTACAATCGAGTGAGAGATCAAACTATAGGCAGCGCAAAGTTGAAGTTTGTTCATGAATACATGTATATAGTAAATCTTCAACTTGTTGTACATTATTTTATTTCACCTTGAGACATTAATCTCTATATCTAAGTTTCAGATTTGAAACAAGAAACACAGGACACTCTGATAAATCCAACATACATTTATTACTTATTCATTTTCAATTTTGAATACACTTCATTCAACGATAATTTGCACGAAATGCTTTTGATAAAAAGATAAGTTTATTTTATATATATAGGTCAAAATTTAAAAAAATAACACCCAGTGAAATACATTAGAAGACAGCAGATTTTGCAGTTAAATGAACATAACATATAGAGGTCCAACAAGACCTGCAATTACTTCAAGTTTAAACTGCACCCAGAACTAGTACTAGCTTTGTTTCGGTATATTCGGCATATTTCTGAAAGAAAAACTAACTTTTCATATAAGGTCGGAATAATATACATTTTCATTTTTATTCCAAATGTTGTCAATCTACAAAGTACTGACGACACATGAGAGAAGTTCGGTATCTTTATATGTTGGACAGGGGAGGGAACCGCACTTTGCCTCTACGCTGTAGAACAATCGACCATTATTGTCGTGCTGTCGTGCTCCCTCTGTCAAGTATTCAGGATTGTTATCCATACATAGGAATTCTGTCGAAGTGTGGCTTTGATAGTGAGCTCCAGGGGCCTGTTTCTCAAAAAGGCGTACGTCCAGGCGTAAGCTTAGTCTAAATCAGGGACTAAACCTCAAAACCAGACTAAGTTGCGTTTCACAAAAAGGCGGAAACTTAGTCGGGACTAAATTTGGGTTTAAATCTACGTCTGGTAATGAGTAGGCGTAAGTCTTTAGTCTGTACACAAAAATGGCGAGTGTTTTGTTATAATAAAACACAATAAACAGGGAATTTTGATTTTGGCTTGTTTTACGTGTTATTAAGAATAAAATTCACATCTATTGAAATACAATATTGTATTTGTACATGTACGTTTAACTTTTAAAAATACCTATCGTTCGATAACTGTTCTTATTTCTAAATAAATTAAGTTAAAATCAATTTGATAAATAATGAACTTAACTCATTAATGAAATTTAACTAAAGTATGAAAAATTAAAGATGGGTATATCCCGATAACTGATATAAACACAATAATTAAAAAAATGCTATAATAGTGAATTATTCATGTATTCCACAACAAGATAGACTTAATAAGTACGGATAGATTATTGATTTTTAAATCAATACTCACTTATTACTCAGTAGGCATATACTAGATTTTCGTTTAAAAACATTGTTCAACTAAGTCTATATTTATTTTTACATCATTGGAAGAAGTACCACATATATCTTTTAGACGAAGTCTGAGACCAATGTAATGTTTTAATCAAATTTGAACCTATGGAACGAAACTGAAGTCAAAATATTGAGAATACTCCTTTAACTTTAAAAAGAAGCAACTTAAAACATTTACAAATGTAATCTGTGCTTGTATGTGGTTGTATTGCCTTACCTATATTACTTACAATTTTACAAGACGTATGCATTCTCATTTTTTTACTCCTAGTATCTTTACAAAACCGTATGAAGGCTACTTGTTATATTGAATGTTTATGAATTTAGATACAATCCATTTTAGTTTGTTAAAATATTACTGAAAAATATATTTTAGAATGCAGAGTTTATATCAATTTTAGATCTATTGACAAGCGTTTGTCAAGGTTCTTGAAGATTAAAAAATGTCACATGCACGACTCCTTGAATTTTTGGAAATCAAATTCATTAATATTATTAATTCTATGATTAATTGATCAATTGCGTTCATATTTAACATCGATTGTAATTCTTTTAAAATAGGTATGGTTTACTATCAATGATCTTTTTGCACATGCATATGTGTTGTTAATTTGTATTCATTTAATTGAATTGTACTTTAATTACTTGAAATCATGATAGTTTTGTTTCATCATATTTCAAGGGATGTTTTTTTTTTATTTCGAAGCTATCGAATTCAAAAGACGTTGTTTTAGCAGTTTTAGAACAGATTGCATTTTTTACAAATTTTACTAGCTTGTCATACTTATTATATAATATATAAACAATATAAAGAAACGTTTAATTTATAAAACGTTCGTCTTATAGGGAGGGGTTCTTAGATGATTGCTTTTATATCTATATTTTAATCAACATACTGTATACAGGGTAATTTTCGTCCCGTGTAATTTTTGCCCTTCTTCACTTGCAAACAGTTTCGCTTCGTCGTGAATTCGCCCAGTCACAGTTGTGTTTGTAAAGTTACTAATATTAGACGTTGAAAATCGTCAAGTCTTAAATTCGCCCGCTGACAACGAGTGTGAAATGGTTGAAAATTAAACGGGGGCGAATAATTCCCTGTATACAGTATATATTACTTTCTAAAAACAGGAAAAGGAGTTGGGGAGACCCCGGCCTCAAATGTTGATAATTGTAGACAATATCTTTCAAAACTTTTATCTGAACTTTTATTTGAATTGAATCGTAGTAAAATCAAGAATCGTTTCCATGTCGTTGTCTAAATTCTTACAAAATTGGAACAGAAGATGGAAATTCCGAGTAAATGTACTATGAATTGGAAAATTGATCCACCACATATAATCATAGCCTCAAAGCAAAACAAAATACGATATGCGCATGCTTAGTACTCAGCGGAGATGTCTAAGTTCTTCGACATTTAAACCCTAACTTACGCCTCTTTCAGAAACGCAACATAGACCCGACTAAATATTGGCGTTACTTCGTTCGTCGGACTAACTTAAGCCCAAACTTACGCCTTTTTGAGAAACGGGCCCCTGAGGTTAGGAATCCGTAATATTCCTTTGTCCAGAACTGCGGACATGATACTTTAGCTGGAATCATGATAGAGGACGACGCATGCGCTGTCATACAAACGGCGCATGGAAAATCGTCGTCCACTCCAACACCTTTAAAGCTGAACTCGTATTCAGCCCCGAAAATACGACCAGAATAGCTAAATATTGGGAGACTTGTCGGAGCTGGGTCAGGGTTATGAGGCAGGCAAAGTGTGTTGATTCCGCCATTGGTGTCTGTATAAAATCTTCCTCCAACAATCCCTACATTACAATAAAATATTCAGTTCTAAAAAAAATATATACATAACATTGATATTACAACTGTGGACACGCAGTTTGATGATTTTACCCCACAAAGGTAAGAGGTAGGTTGAATTTATACATTTTAAAACCTTAACTTTTATTATCTTGTAATTAACAATTATTACCTTTACTCATATTATAATTAACGGCATATCTTGTTAAGCAAAATGATAATACTTTTCACTTTCATAGCAAGAGTTTTATTTGAGTGATAAAGCAATTATAAAAGTGCTATTATCATCAAATATCTAAAGAAGTATACGTATATACCATATTATGAGTGACTATATTTTAGTATAATATATATTTTTTATTAGTTCACAGCCATGTACTCGTTAACAATTAAAAATTGTAATATATAGAAAGACGCTTATGTAAGAGTTGGTATCTGCAATTGTACTTTTTTGTCTATACTCATTAGCACCCCCATCATACGGCTCTACCGAACGCGGAGGACTCTGCTAAACGCGGAGCAGTGTTAAATTCACACGGAGAAGACAAGGTCTTTCATTTCCCTTCAAAATCGCTCATAAAATGTTTAATTCAAACTTCTTTTAGGTTTAAATCATAAAGCTTTCAAATTGTACAATTGAGAAAGAAATTTTTCCGCTGCTGGTGTTTAAACATCAAATTGGTCGATAATTTTTGTAAACAAAAAAATTTAAGTATCGAGTTTGACCGTTCAACGCCATTTCACATAATGTTCTCAAAAATACAAGTCTTTCATATTCATAAATCTACATTCTAGCCAATTTTCAAGTCATTATCTTAAAGCTGCTTGGTCCGACTTTATGTCAAATTTGTGTACGCTTTTAAACGATGGTTATGCTAAGTATGTGTATAATAATAGACATTGCAGTTGTTTTCCCAGTCAATTAAGCCAAATTTTAATGAAAAAAATATGTACAAAATTTGTTAACAAAACAAACGACATAAAAAGGTATTGCGTTATTTCGCCTCATGTTAAAATTCGCCCCTGACGTCGAGACCGGTAAAGTTGTAGTACGACTTTGACACCGCTATTAATAAAGGTCATAATGTTCAGGCAAACTAAAATTAACCTGTGTACATTTTGTTCGCTAATATTTCTGAAGTTTGCATTGTTTACAATCGATGCATAACAAGCAGGTTGAATAAACCAAGTCATTTGGGGGACGAAACCAAACGGTTCCCTTTTCTTAACATTCTCATGATGCATTTTGGTTTGTTTTTTCGTTTGCTCAAAAAGAAATTATTTTATTTACTTTGAATATTTCTAACTTTGAAAGGAGACCGATTCTGCTGATGTAATAAGGAGAAAAGCTATAACTTTCTATGATAATTGGTTTGTATGGAAAATTAAAGGAATAACACTTGCGTGTATTTTTGTTTGGTAAATAAACTTTCCGTTGTTTTCGTTCAACCGAAGTTCTCTAAATTTTAGAAGTTCGACTGTTTCCGTGGGTTTTGGTGCGATGGTCTATTATATCTTTTAAAATGTCCTTTTTTGTATAAATAAACTCTCCGTTGTTTTCGTTCAACCGAAGTTCTCTATGTTTCAGAAGTTCGACCGTTTCCAAGGGTTTTGGTGCAATGGTCTATTATATGTATTAAAATGTCTTTTTTTCGTAAGGCAGTAATATCGTACAAACCGCTGCGTCTATAATATGTGCTACAAAAAAAAAAGTTTACACATTTAGACATGTATTTGGTCAATGATATCTGGGCACTACAAATGATTAACCATGCCAATTTTATACAGGTTTGTCCATTTAAATATAAAAATGCCGTATTTTGTACAAATTGTCAATTATGAGAACAGTTTGATAAGTTTTGACAGGCAAAACACTTAAATTTGGGATTTTATTACAGAAATTTCCTCCGCGTTCAGTCAGTTTCATTTCAACATATTCCTCAAGTTCAGCAAAGCCAACATCCGCGTTCTTACGATCCAATTTTTATTGACCATGTTCCCTATAAACGGTCATTATTTATTACAAAGTTAAGATAATACCTTGAAAATTGGATAGAATGTAGACTTATGATTATGACAGACTTGTATTCTTTAAAATTGCGTTGAAATGGCGTTGAACTATCAAACTTGTTTCTTAATTTTTTTTTTACAAAAATTATCGACGATTTTGATGTTTAAACACCAACAGCGGAAAAATTTCTTTCTCAATTTGTTAGAATTTTGTACCATTTAAAACCTATACCATCCCTTTATGATTTAAACCTTAAAGAAATTTGAATTAAATATATTATGCGCGAGTTTTGAGGGAAATGAAAGACCTTGTCTTTTCCGTGTGAATTTAACACTGCTCTACGTTTAGCCGAGTCATCCGCGTTCGGTAGAGCCGTATAATGGGGTGCATTAGGAGTGAATGAATTGTGTAAATGCGCATCATAAAAATGTAAAATTCATATCTACAAAGGTATGATATAAAATTATAAACTCTCAGTATCGTAGAAATTGAGGTAATAATATTAATAGTATACTATATTTAAGAACTATTCAAAGGATGTAGACCCAGAAAAACACTATACTGTAAATTCCTAATTAAAAGCGAGGAATTAATAAGAAATTCTGATTAAAATTCGGCGTTCGCGATTAAATATTCTCGCGATTTGATGGAAAACAGTTGAATCGCGGAATGATGTACTCACGTAAAACAAGGAATCTACAGTAACGCGTCGGATGCGCAAGTAAACCATAGGATATATATTTACATTATATAAAACGTCTGCAGGGAATATAGAAATAATAACTATAGGTAATTCTACTAGATTTAGAGATTTGATGGGACAAGTAGCCCATAGAAAGAGATGCTTCGAAGTCACAGGCGCTTGTTTCTGTGATTAAGTTTACTATATATATAATACTTAATTTACAACTTTACAAGGTATCTAATTCCGAATTTGGTGTAACCCCCCCCCCCCCCCACACACACACACACACACTCCTTCCGTGAATTGCAAACGTTCTAGCTTTCAGACGAAACGCCATAGGTAAATGCTACCACCATTTTCATTTTTCATAATTTATAACCACTAATAATACATTTGAAAGCAGTTGGTTTTTATTTAATGGGCATTCGAAGAGTCATGATGTCAATTGGAAAGTAATTTATTTCAAATTTAAAAAAATAACCTTCAGCATTGGTCTCTTTCAAAGATATTTTTGAAGTAAGTAAAGATGATTTTTGTTGGGTAACCAAATATACAAAGCGTCATAAGAGTGAAATTAAAAAGAATCCGGTAGGGTTCCTCTCCTGATTGCACGTACATCTATGGTTCAAACAGTGAGACAAACTGTTACAGTTAACAAATCGCCCCTAAGGAGACTTGTCCTTTGACCATTCACCTTTATATTCTTTGCCTCGAATAAATACAAAGTATTTCTTACAAATCAACAAGAGTTCAACAAATATACCTCGATAACATTATTGCGCTAGCATGTGCTGTACCTTGATTTGATCGTTGATTCTTAAAATTTTGAAGCTCGGATTTCATGCTGCAAACCATCAATTCGAGCTTTCATCATATCCGGGTCATTCAGCAAAATTCGTTTCACGTTTTCTGTACTTGAAATTTCAAATAAAAGGCACGCAAACACAAATGATTTCAAAGACTTCATTGCAAAAAATGAAACTAAACAAAATTAATGTTTTGTACTTGCATATATTGTACATTGAGAGTTCAGTTTTATAGCTATGCCTATCAGACTTGCATGATAATGCACCAGCTGTATTTTTATTTCACCTGCTAAAGTAATCTATACTGTACTGTACTTGTATTATTTTAGATACCTGTTGTATTTTTCAATTGCATCATCGCCAGTCATTGTCACAGTGACAAGAATTGAGTTGAATGCGAAAATAATTCGGCTCAATTTTCTGTCTAAAATAATTTTTAAAGCAAATGCAACTGTTTACAAGACTATATCAAAAAAGTACATTTTTAACTTTCTATACCTTTGTATTTTACATTTCTTAACCTTAAATATTCAAATAATTAGCCTTTCTTTCGTAAAGTTTGGAAGCACTTGATTGTTTTCCGTATCGCGACTCAGTAGTGAAACATTAGCTATCGTTTTTATTTTATGGTCTCAAAAGTAATTTAAATGTAAACAATGTACTGTCATGCAGCCCTGGGTTAAATCTATGAACTTTCTATTTGTAATGTACCGATCCGGTATTTGTTCACTTGGTATTACTTAAAACAGTTGATCTTCTTCTTACTCTGTTGGGGACCGCTTTAAGAAATTACTGTCAAATCTATTAGGGGAAAAAGGTAAGAACAACGTTGAATTAATTTAAAGTAAATCACTAGAAAGCGCCATCCATTCTGAAATCTTGAATTATCTATATTATATGACAATTAATCCAATCAGGAGCATCTACATGATCATCTTTATTTTCACGTTTCTTTAACGCTTTGAACTTTAAACCATAACCTTCCCAATTTGACCGACAGTTTGGTTAATTTGTTTTTAAAAATGCATAGTTTAAGATGTTTTTATATTAAACCGTCAATCCGAAAGTCTAGTTTTATTGGAGTTTTTTGGTATGTTTTTTTTATTTATTATTTTTTTGGGGGGGTGGGGGGTGGGGGGGGGGTCAGCGAAACGTCTTTTAACCTCTGAACAGAATTTCATAAATCTTTGTAGAGATATTTTTTTAACATTTGATATACAATGTAATATTGAAACAGTTTGTCAGCGCTTTTCCACTTAAACTGCTCAACATTATCTAAAGAAACTTTGTTGTGAATATTGAAGGACATTTAAATTTGTAGATTCTATGTTTTTTACACTAAATATGTGGATAAGCATATTACAGGATATTCCAATGAATCATTTTTAAAGTTATCCTTTTTGCAACTATATAGAAATTTGTCCTTTATTTAATGTACTACCCACATAGCTGTTTTTCAGCACAACCAACCTTAACTGCTTCATGGTCTATAAAAGTATGTACATTTCAACATTTCAACATCACTGGAATTCTTGAGAAGGGGGAATTGAAAATAAAAACTTTATTTTTTGTTTTTCGTAACTAACACGATGCCACTAATGGTAACTTTAGAGAAAATTACCTCAATTTTGAATAAATTTTGTGCATATTAACAGAATCTTAATTGTAAGATCAGCAAAAAATCTGAATAAGAAAATACAACAAACATTATGAATTTTTTTGACGTCACATAATTGCCCTTTATTTGGTACATACCACACAGGCTATGGTTTGAGAATTCTGGTAAGGTGGGCAAGGAAGGGACCCACAGAGAGCGTGTACTGGATAAAACAGCCTTCCATTATCGTTATGCTGTCTGGCGCCATCTGTCATATACTCCGGATTTTCGTCCAAACACAAATATTCCGCGCCATAATGATCTGAGTAAGAACCACCAGACGTTAAAAACCCGGCATATTGCTTCGTCTAACTCGAAGGACAGGAAGATTTTGTCGGAATCATTATCGATGTTGCTTGCGAATTAAAGCAAACAGCACATGGTACGTCATCATCGTTAGCTATGTTTTTGAAGGTGAATTCGTATTCAGAGCCGTATAAAACTCCATAATAAGAATTGAATGGTACCCCGGCGGGACCTGCATCTGGGTAATGGGGCATGCATAGAGTTGTTGTAGCACTCCCCTTTGCGTTAAATTGCCCACCACCAGAGAAACCTACAATAACCATAAATCATTATATTCGGATATTCTGTAATTTTAGAACTACTGATTTTTTAATTTGAATTAATTAAACTGTCAAAATTCATTTACATTATTTCCTTTTTAGGTCACCTGAGTAAACTCAGGTGACATATTGCTTTCTGTTTTCGTCCGTCGTCGTGCGTCGTCCGTCTTGCGTCGTGCGTCGCTGTTTCATTGCGGAATAAAATTGAAAAAATGTCTGTTCTAGCATCCAAACTTAATTGGGATGCAAATGTAAGTGCATCGTCCTTCAGGCAAGGGAACAATTCCTCTGCTTGTCGACGGGTTGTCCAGCGAAATCTCTCTGAAATCATGTTAAACTGGATCCAGAAGGATTCCCAGGTTGTGTTGTTTCTACCATTAAAAATTGGTAATCTTGCTTTTGGCTCATCATGGTGAGGAATTTCATAATTTTCTTGAAATTGGTTTCTATTGTTTTTGTACACATTGAGTCCTGTGTCTCCAAATCCATAGTCAAGGTTTCGTGCATTGCCCCTGAACATTTGAGCATGAGAATTTGAATTTCATTCATTTGCTGCATGACAAAATTATGAATCACTCACTGGTTGTCTTTGTATGTTGTTGAAAGTTACAAGTTCTTTCTAGTTCATGTTATAGTCATAATGATGATAATGCATCGGAGATTGTGGCATCATGGTATGCATCATTTTCTGCATTTCCTGCATCACATTCATCTGCGTCATCATCTGTTGCTGCATTATTGTCATACACTTCATGATTTCTTGATTTCCCTGTTTTTGCGGAGACTGACTTTGAATTTCATATCCAGAAACACTGCCATTGATTGATTCTTGTATTTCCTCACTTAAAAGAGGTTCTCTGGGATTTTCCAATTCATTTTCTTCAGAATTTCTATGCTCCACTGTAGTTAGAAATGGTAACTGCCTATTTCTGAAATATATGGCTCTCCCTTTTCTTCACAGATAAAATTTTTAGGGAAACAAGGTTTTGTTACCTTTTTGTCACCCTGGTTCTACACCTAACAGTTATATTTTTTTTATCAGGAAAACAAGGTTTTGTTATCTTTTTGTCACCTTGATTTACCCTTAAATGTCTTTAATTTACAGAATTTCAAAAATTAAAATTATTGAAAAAGACTTTGTTGTCTTTTGTTCCAACAATTTTTTTTTAAAGTCTCAAATAGTAAAATCAATTATCTACTCAAGGAAAAAGACTTTGTTGTCTTCTATTTTTCTTCCCCTAATTATTTGAAATTAAATAAAAAGATTTTTTTTAATATGCAAGAATAAAAGTTACCTTTTAAATAATCTTCCACTTCCTTCCCTCTTAACATTAAAAGTTTTAACCGCTGCCGGCAATTGTTATAAATTATAACTCTTGTTGAAAGAATTAATGTATTTAAAAAAACGTCTACTGACACAGAATAAAAACTTACTGCATATTTAGAAAAAAAATTGAGCTGTCGTCTGTAGTAATATTTCATGTCACCTACATGTAAGGCAAGGGTTATAGCTGGGAGGGGGATATATTTTTGTCTTATTATTTTGTTCTGCTCAGGAATTTCAATGACAAAAATTAGTAAATTCACAAATATAGAAAAGAGTAAGAATGGAGCTGTCTAACAAAGTTAAGAGATTGTGAAAGCATTTGGAAGAGTTCAAGCTTCTTCATAATGGAGTTATCTTCCTTTGCTTGCTCATATTAATCATTGAATTTAATGTAATTATAAGGAAGTTGTATGATCAAAAGAATTATGCAAGTATTTTTATCATTTGAAACAAAAACAGTTTTTGAACTTTCTAAATAAACAAATAGACTTGTTAATAGTAAAGTAATAATTGGCTAACTAAAATCACTGCTACATGTACATGAAAAATGATTTAAGGAATGAATTCAATATTTATTAGTTTTATACGATATAAAATGGTTTGGGGCAGTTTACGCTTTATAAACCGCAAAGCGGTTTATAAAAAAGCGTAAACTGTGCCAAACCATTTTATATCGTATAAAACTAATATATATTTGAATTCATTGCTTATAATTTAATTTGTTGCTATTAACTGTAGATAAAAACGGTCATTTGACCCTAAAAATAACATCAAATTGTACAAAATTTAAACGTAACGTCAGGTGGATTGATACGTTTTTGACGATAGTCTTGCTATGACGTTGGCAACATTCTTTATACGATATAAAATAATTGTTTTAGCCAATCAGAAAGCGCGTTACTACCAAAGTTAAATTATTTTGGTATAAATGCTAGATGATGATTGTTTATTCAAAAGCTTGAACAGGAGAAGTTCCTCATGATGACCTTTAAAGCTGTTTTTGTTTGTTTGTTTGTTTGTTTGTTTAAATGCCCTCAGGGAGAGTTTCTGTTTGCCTCTTGGGATGGATGATGAGAGCTTGTTTATAAAACATGTATTCTAATTTATAATTTTTTTATTCCCAGAATGAAAATTAAATGCATATTTGAAACTCCTCGACAAGTTTATGTATGGGTTATATGCTACTCAGGTGACTCTTAAGGCCTATTGGCTTATTGGCCTCTTGTTTAAACGCAACGGGGAGTTGGGTAGGTGATATTAGTTTAATAGCAAATGTGCTCAACTACCTACTATACAGAAACTTTTTACGCTTGAGATATATATTCTATTAATTATTGTTAAATTTTTCATCTGAATTGATAGGAAAGCTCAGATATGGATGGTCATCTCAAGCTTAAAAAGTTCATCCACATTTGCTATTAAACTAACCTACATGTACCCAACGCACGCTATGTCTCGTTACTTTCATTATTTAATTTTTTCCCAAAATAATTACCACTATACAGCACTGATGTTTCATTCGTATTTGGACACGTTTTTCTACCCCAGCGGACAAATGTGGAACCTATAAAAAGATCCAGATTAGATAAGAACTATAAAGAGAAGTATATCATATAATTATCGTTATTGAGGATATTATTTGGGATATCATTATGATTTTAAATATTATTTTTATAGTTCTCCCTTCGTACTAGACACAAAAGCAAACATAATTTTGCAACATATACATGATCTAATTTTCCTTTTATATTACTTCGGTCTACAATCTTATTTTCTAATACAATACGCAATTCGAATGAACATTCAACAAAAGCTGAATTTTCTTTATATGAAATTAATTAAATACATAATTTTACCAGATGTCTTCATTTTCAACAGTTCCGAGGTCCTACTCTCCAGTTGGTGCTTTAAATCTTGTGTTTCGCTCTCCTGTGCATGAAGGTTTGTCTTTAGTGACTGTAGCTCTTTCTCCATGGCCTCCATGAGAGAATTTAACAAATCTGGGTCGTTCAAAAGAATTCTAGTTTGTACGTGCGCGTTTTTGATTTCTTGCTCCGCGAAACATTTTAGAGTCGGAGACAGCAGAGAAATGTGGAAAACGGTTAGCCAACGAAAAAACATCTTGGACAGGAAGTTATAGCAATGCAAATACAGCGTGACTTGTAATAGAATAGATAAGAACCGTCGATAATACTTATTACTCTACATTGGTTAGTAAAGTGGTCTTTATCACAAAACCATTGACTTATTTTGAGACATATTTTCTCATGATTTTTTTTTTGTTTTGGAAATTTCCTTAAACTTTATTCATGCATTGAAGCCATTTCTATTTGCCTTTAAAACTTAAAAGGGAGAGTATTATTTCTTCTTAGATATTCTGGTTTTAAAAATCAAATGAACACCACGGTTGAGCTTGTCAATGCATTTATGAAATGCAATTGACAGGTATGGATAAGATTAAAAAAGAAAGGACTTGAAGAATGAGAAACAAACCCCATAAAGATGTATATAAAGACGCACTCAGTATACGATCTCGCCTACAATGTACACGAAAGAAATCTAGTATGAATAATGTTCTGCAGTTATTGTAGTACACGTTTACATTTAATTAGTTTTCGTTTAACGTGACATTTGTAATGAAAAATAAATAGTTATATAAATGAGTTTTCTTAAACACTCATAGCTAAATATTGAATATAGTGTTGAATATTTACTGAATGTATGGTCTAGTGGTAACGCATAGATGATTTTGATTTTGCGGTCGCTAGATCGATTCCACCAAGTTGTAAATAAAATTTTTTTTCACTAAAAGCTTGATGAGAATAGAAAATTTAAATTACATGTTTCTGATTATTTTTTTTAAATTTAATTTTCCTTGACCTTTAAGTTAGATTAAGTTTATTAAGTCATCATAAGAAATAACACAAGAGACCATAATAAAGTAAGAATTGAATTTGTTGCTATAGAGTTAACCTCTAGTTTCATGGCAAATCGAAGCTGGTTTTTTGTTGTATGATTTAATGATAATCTAGATAGAGAAAAAAAATCCCATAATGTAAACCATCATTTATTACAAATATTAAACGACTACGTAATACTACATTTGTATAAATCGTAATAAAAATTATTAATTCATTTTGGCTAAAAAAAGTCAAATAAAACAAAAAAAAGGTCTAGTCAATAGTGAAAATGCACACTAAACCTAGTAAAAAAATTGGTACAAAAAAGTAAAAAAAAAAAAGCTCACGGAAGCATGTTAGCAAAAAAGATACATAAACAAATTATATTGTAAGGGGGCGGATGGGGAGTTCAAAAGAGCGTTGTTGGAAAATTCCGTGGCTTCTGCACAAAAAAAAATGTCTAAATTTGAATAATTATTAGTGATCGGCTAACCATTGATTTAGATTGGTTAGCTTCAACAGTGTTAATTGTTATAGATGTAACCGGTGTCGGTAGAATAAAAACTCAGACAACTTGATCTGGTCAAAGGTTCACTTCATTCAGTATATAAATTACACAAAAAACCTGGAATAATTCATTTTAATTGTCGTATTCCATATTTAAATACATAATTATTTAACATAAAGTAATTTCACAATTACATTTATTATAATATCTTACCGGGACAGCTTCACCCAAGACAGACAGTATTCATCAGTATTTACAAACGATGCGTCTATCTGGACAACGAAGTGGGAAGTGTCCAGGTATTTAACATATATCATATAGTGCAGTATATTGGCGGGAACAGGTAGAAGAACAGGTTTTAAAGATCATGTGATATATTTATTTATAGATGAAGTTGGTCGTTGCTGGGCTAAAAATATACGCTCACACGCACACGAACACTCTTAAGAAGAAATGCAATAGCGCAAATACATATTTAATAATATAACCCTGGTTACATACTCCCCCTCTTGGCTGAAATGGCTCCTGACATTTCCAGAAGAGTATGCTATAATAAATATACATCCAAAATACACAAATCAAAATTCAAATAAAATCAAAACACATTACCCAAACAAACTCATATCCACCACATAATAAAATCCACTATGAAAAAAATAACCACTCCAACTCCCAACATTATCATAATGTAGGACTTGACATCAACCAATGAAATGCTTGTAAACAATAATAAATGTAATTTAATGTTATTAAATGTTGTTTATATAAAATCATGTAGAGCAGATCGTATTTCATCTGTGTTGGATCACATGTTACGCTTAGCCAATCATATTATCGCAGCAGCCTGTTTGTAGCTTGCAGTTGAACAGTAAACACTCAAAGTATTTTACACCGATTCCTTTGGAATATACCCTAATTTATTTGGGATTTATCGTCGGATATTAACACGGAACATAAACAACTTTGTGATAGGTGTTATCGTGAGTAATTGGCTAACTTTAATCCACGTGTGTTGTGTTTACAAGACACGACTGAGTTCCTTGACTTTTTATAAACCTTTATTTACATGTGATATTAATAGACTAGAAATGACTGGAAGAAAGCGAAAACAGGCAAGCCAACCCGTAAGAAATGTTCGTACACGAAGTGAAAATCCACGTTGGGATGAAAACGAGCCGGAAAATTGGTCGGTGACCGAGTTAATTCGGAGACTTAGATATGCAAGTTTCTTAGTGCCAGCTTCTTTGAAAAAGTCACAATTGATTCAAGTATATCGAGACAATGTGGTAAATTCAAATCAGTCGAGAAACAGAACAATAACAAGCGAGGAAGAAATTGACTCTAATGAGATCCAAAATGGCGACGTCTTACCCATACTTCCGGCATCTTCATCTGTCGTTATCGAAAGTGAGGCTGGGCGGATGTCCACTGAAGCGAAAGTAGACTCGCTCAGCCATGCTGTAGAAAACATACAACAGTCATTGGTATCATTGACGAACGCGGTCAGCAGCATCCAGGCTCACAACGGGAACAGAAACCAGGCAATGACGTACGGAACAACAACCGACCTAAATACACGGGTCTCTTCGGATTCTGTTCCGTTTATAGAGACGGTGTCCACAACTCTGCGTAACAACATTATACAAGGTAAAGATGTTAATTTGGCTACTTTACTTTTGCCCCGTGAAAATGAAGAACATAAAATCCAAGATAACGAGGGTCAAGTAATTTTAATCAAACCAAATCACGATGTCAGACTGCAGAGAAATCTATCAATAAGCGAATTTATCCTGGCTTTCTCCAAGTTTAAAAACGTCATGTGTGAGGTTTATCCTGAGAGACGACAAGAGTTGGATGCGTATGAGAGGGACATCGTAGAGATGGCGTCCATGCTCTGCTCCATCAAAGAAATATAAGAGTAGATTGGTCAGTCAGAGACACTAAACTGTTTACTTCCATATTCGCGGGTCAAACTGTGATTAGATGTGATAGCTGCAACAGTTTAACGCACACAGCTCATTTTTGCCCAAAAGCTAAATTACATCCTGCCCAAAATAACCCTATGCAGTCTAAATACAGAGGATCGACCAATCAAGTTGATGTTCAAGGCAGACCGCGATTAACACACAAAGGAAAAGAGATATGTAACAATTTCAATGGAGAAAATGGCTGTAACAGACAATCCTATAATTTAGTTCATATCTGCTCAGCCTGCAAGCTAGGGAAACATGCATCTATTCAGTGCAAAACCGCTGTTAGACAAAAAGACGGAAATACAACGGAGAAACAGTGACTAGAGAATACATCTACAAAAACGGATTCTTGTGTGAAGAGAAATACATGTGTAACGCCAATTAACATCATGGCCTTTAAACTTGAATTACAACACCACCCAGATAGAGATTTTGAAAATACTTTTATCAATGGTTTGGAAAGAGGATTTGACACAGGAATTGCCCAATTACCAGCTACAACATTAGAATGCAAAAATCTAAGTTCCGCTAGAAAGAATCCTGAGGTAGTGGACAATTTACTCAAATATGAATTAGACAAGGGATACTTAGATGGACCGTTACGGTTTAAAAAGCCACCCTATGACATATATCGTATAAGCCCGATTGGTGTGGTGGAAGGAAAATATTCAAAGAAATATAGATTGATTGTCGATCTATCATCACCTCACGAACACATTTCTGAAGTCAGTATCAACAGTCTTATTGATAAGGAAGATTACTCACTCCAGTACGTTCGAATTGATGATGCTATTAATATTTTGAAGTTATTAGGTGACAATTCACTTATGTGCAAGACAGACATTGTGGATGCTTTCAAATTATTGCCTTTATCTGCATCTGTGGAACCCTACTATGGAATAAAGTGGAGAGATAAATATTATTTCTACAAAAGATTAGTCTTTGGGTGCAGAAGTAGTCCAAAAATTTTTGACATGCTTTCTCAGGCTGTCGGCTGGATTTTGAGCAATAATTACCATATTAAGCATATATTACATTTGTTAGATGATTTCTTGACTATTGACCCAACAGGCGATGAAGGATTCCGAAGCATGGCGGTGCTGACAATGGTGTTCAATAAATTAGGAATTCCAATATAAGAGAAGAAAACAAAAGGTCCATGTGATGAAATGGAGTACCTGGGAATAATATTGGACTCATCTAAGATGGAAGCACGCATACCTATAGAGAAAGTAGAGCGCCTATTCTTCCTCATTGGGAATTTAAAGTCAAAACGTTCATGTACAAAACGAGAGCTTCTTAGTATTTTAGGCCATTTCAACTTTGCAGCACGCATAATACCAGCAGGAAGATCTTTTACTTCCTATTTACTAACGTTGGCACTTTCTGTAAAGAAATTACATCACCATGTGAATTTAACGAAAGAATGCAGAAATGATCTGGTTATGTGGGAGACATTCTTAAAGCAATGGAATGGAAAGTCTTTCTTTTGGGATGAAAATGTGACCAGCGCTTCTGATATTTGCTTATATACAGATGCTTCTTCTACCATGGGATTTGGAGGCTACTACGAGGGTAAATGGTTTCAAGGAAAATGGCCGTCAGAAATTCAAAATTTAGGAGATGATCCCTTATCTATGGCTTTGTTGGAACTTTATCCTATTGTGGTTGCAGCTGTATTATGGGGCCACAAGTGGTCGGGAATGAGAATAAAATTCTGGTGTGATAATCTTGCCACTGTTCAAATCATTAAAAAACGTAGATCAAAATCACCAATGATTATGAAATTACTTAGAAAACTAACTTGGATATCAGCCATTGACAATTTCATTATTTTATGTGACCATGTTCCAGGAAAAACAAGATATCTGTGAGCCAATGCTCACTAGTGATACCCCCGCTCTGATGTGAATATGCAAAATAAGCAAAGTCGACATTTAACAGAAAGCTGGCATCCGATTGGTACAGAAATATATCCCACAATATGGCATGCCTAAACAAATAGTGTGTTAAAATTTCAAGCATCTGCGATAAATAGCTGCTGAGAAATCTTTGAGGAAAATTTGTTTGAAAATTTTGGCTAAAAATAAACAAAGTACTCATTTAAGAGGAAGTTGACGTCCGATTGGTACAAAAATATATCCCACGATATGGCATGCCTTAACAAACACTGTGTAAAAATTTCAAGCATCTGCGATAAATAGTTGCTGAGAAATCTTTGACGGAAATTTGTTTGAAAATTTTGGCTAAAAATAATCAAAGTCATTATTTAACAGGAAGTTGACGTCCGATTGATACAAAAATATATCCGACAATATGGCATGCCTAAACAAATAGTGTGTTAAAATTTCAAGCATCTGCGATAATTAGTTGCTGAGAAATCTTTGACGGAAATTTGTTTGAAAATTTTGGCTAAATATAAACAAAGTACTCATTTAACAGGAAGTTGACGTCTGATTGGTACAAAAATACATCCCACGATAAAGCATGCCTATACAAATAGTGTGTTAAAATTTCAAGCATCTGCGATAAATAGTTGCTGAGAAATCTTTGACGGAAACTTGTTTGAAAATTTTGGCTAAAAATAAACAAAGTCGTCATTTAACAGGAAGTTGACGTCTGATTGGTACAAAAATATATCCCACGATATGGCATGCCTATACAAATACTGTGTAAAAATTTCAAGCATCTGCGATAAATAGTTGCTGAGAAATCTTTGACAAAAATTTGTTTGAAAATTTTGGTTAAAAAATAAGCAAAGTCGTCATTTAACAGGAAGTTGACGTCCGATTGGTACAAAAATATATCCCACGATATGGCATGCCCTAACAAACACTGTGTAAAAATTTTAAGCATCTGCGATAAATAGTTGCTGAGATAAATGCGACAGAAATTTTTGTTACGGACAGACAGACAGACAGACACACAAGGGTAAAACAGTATACCCCCTCTCCTTCGGAGCGGGGGTATAATAAACATTATCGCTGACTCTTTATCTCGATTCCAGATGGCACGATTCCGCAAAGTAGCTCCGGCGGCAGCAGCAACTCCAACCCCAGTTCCACCCCTACAAGAGTTAATCCTGTATTAGAAAGAGAATCTAGGATGTTGTGCGAGTCATCCATTAGTGATAATACCAGGAGTACCTATAGAACTGGATTTACTATATTTTGTCAATTTCTATCTTCCATTGGAATTGAAGCAAGGGATTATCATCCTCCAGAGATTTCTGAGCAGATCTTGATATACTTCGTTACCCACTGCTGCAAAATGCTCAAATTGAGTCACAGTACTATCAAATTGTATCTTGCGGCGGTGAGATTCCATTACATCAAGGCGGGAGTGCCAAATCCCTTGTGTTCGTCAACAGATAATTGTGCGAGGTTACAAACAGTGATGAGAGGAATTCAGAAGCAAAAGTGCACAAAGGAGAAAAGAAGACCCATAACATACAGTGTGTTAGTTCAAATTCATAATGCATTAAAAAGAGGAATGTTCGGAGCATTTCTTGATACTATGTTGCAAGCGGCTTGTTCCACAGCATTCTTTGCCTATCTTCGATGTGGGGATTTACCGTAAACAACGTAAAACAAGACAATATACTGCGTACGGAAGACATGGTTATGGATACGGAAGGAACGGCTTTCACTCTCATTCTGAGAAGATCCAAAACCGACCCTTTTCGAAAAGGAATACAAATCCGTTTATTTCAATCCGGTCAAACCGTGTGTCCAGTGCAGTGTATGAAAAAGTACATGGTGTTCCGACGAAGCTGGTTCAACCGTAATGTGTCCTCGGCATTATTCGTAGATGAGAGTGGAAATCCTTTGTCAAGACATTTATTCATATCAAAACTGAAACAGATTCTAAAATCGCTTGGTTTTGCTGATGAGAAATTCCAGGGACATTCATTTAGGATTGGAGCAGCTACATCCGCGGCCGCAGGCAAGGTAGAGGATCACCTGATCAAAACCTTGGGAAGATGGAGTTCCGATTGCTATACCAGATACATTCGATCCGATGACCAAACTTTATCGCGTGCTCAACAAGCTATGTGTTGTCTATAATTCTAAAACTATGTGAATCTGGTGTATTGATTTTCAATGATTACTTACTTTGCATATGTATTGGCAAATATCTCACGATTGTTGAAATGGACTGAAATTTGTTATTGTTATGTGTAGCTTAGATAATGACTTTGCATAGGGATTATCCTTTAACTGCAGTCACTATGTACTTAATTGTTGCATGATACAATGTTTAATTATTTTGCTAAATTTGTACTGTTTGTTACTTGAAGGAATGTTTCTTATATCAGTTGATGAAGGTGTATTAGTTCATGAAGGTGTATTATCAGATCAAGAGTGGTAGTGATCAACCCAATTCCTTTTGGGGCTCTCAGCTATTACAATTTACATTTATAATAACTTCGTTTGGGCATTTCACACATGGTCAATTGGCCATGTGTTATTATACCCCAAAAGAATTGTACAATGTTCACTCATTTTGTCATCAGTACAAACACACGCACACAGGCCATCGGCCTCATCTGCACAAGGCCATCGGCCTTACACTTGCTTTCAAGGCCATCGGCCTCACACACTCGGGGTTTTCATCCCAAATCAGGTACAAGCCAGAGGCTACTACATATCAGGCCATCGGCCTTCTACATCAGCCATCGGCTACTACATATCAGGCCATCGGCCTTCTACATCATATCTTTTCTAGATATTGCAGGCCTTATTGCCTCATTCAGTTTGTAATATTTTGTTGGCGTGTGTATTTTTATGTTACTGTATGTTCTGTTACTTAATAGCTGAGTAGTTCCCAGAAGGCAATTTGAATAAATTTGTAACATCTTTTTTAGTTGGTTTTATATAAATTCATCATATAACTTGAAATCTCATTGGTCAGCTCAATTAAAAAGTACTAGTTTTGCAACTGACTATGTGAACTGAAATCCTGAAATAACAACTGATCAGAACCATTGGACTAAACAATGCAGTAATGAGATATGACCCCCCGGATATGGGTATGGGAAATACTGGCATACAAACTGATTTTATTTATTTTTTTTAATACCTTAAAATAAATAGTTTAAACTGCGTCATAAAACAATCGGCATAAAAGCAGTTATTCGGCATAAACAAACGGTTCTCGGCATAAAAAAACATCACGGCATAAAAAACCAATTACAACACCCACTCACCGAAACGATCGGGTGGTTTTCGAGATCTTGTAGACCTTCGCGGCATAACCAGTGAAAATGACTGATTCGGTCGACTAAGTATAGTATTCTCTGAATCGCTGTTGCCCTCTGCTTCCTCAGTGTTTTCACTGGACTGGAGTTCATTCTGATCCTCAGTATTTTCACTGATGTTTTCATTGGACTGGAGTTCATTCTGAAACAAAGCAAAATCATGTTCATTAGTATCACTAGAACTATAGCTATCATCTGACAAATTTTGACTTGTTCTAATTGTCTTAGTCTTAATCTGTATAATTTCTGCATCTGAACTATCATGATCAGATTCCTGTAAATCAGATTTCTGTTTCTCCATGATTTTCCTCCTTGATACTGGTGTCCTGGAAGCAACAGGCAAATCAGATTCGCATGGCAGTACATGGTTAAATGGTAGGAGCATATTTCTGTGCAAGGTTCTAGTTTTTCGACTAGTGGTACTCTGTACCTTGAAAACAGGGATGTCTGAATTAGGGATGTCTTTGACAACATAAACATCTGAGTCCCATTTGTCAGCTAGTTTGTTTTTTCCTTTTAACCCAACATTCCTAACTAAAACTCTATCTCCTATTTCAAGCATACTAAACCTAACTCCCTGGTCATAATTGTTCTTATTTTTATCAGAAATTCTCCCAGCTTCCTTTGAGGCTAATTTGTACGCTACTTTCATCCTATCCCTGAGTTTTTGTACGTAAGTATGATGGTCACCTTCCTCCAAGTCTGAGTCAATTCCGAAGAAGACGTCAATGGGTAATTTAGGATGCCATCCAAACATCAAGTAATGGGGTGTGTATCCAGTAGCATCACTCTTAGTTGCATTATATGCATGTACCAAAGGTGCAACATGGGATTTCCAATCGGATTTCTGTTCCTCACTTAAATTTGAGAGCATTTTAATCAGTGTTTGATTAAAACTTTCAGCAGAACCATTTCCCATGGGATGATATGGCGTAGTTCTGGTTTTCTTGATTCCTAGGAGCTTACAGAGTTCTCTAATGACCTTTGATTCAAAGTTTCTCCCTTGGTCACTGTGTAGTTTTCAGGAAAGCTATAGTGAAGAAAGAAATTATCATACAAAACTTTAGCAGTAGTGTGGGCTGTTTGATTTTTGCAAGGTATAGCTTGAGCAAATCTGGTAAAATGGTCAGTTATCACTAGGATATTTTCAAATCCACCTTTGGATTGCTCTAAGCTCAAAAAATCTATACAAACTAATTCCATGGGTCTAGTCGAGACAATTGGAATAAGCTCAGCTGCAGGCCTAACTGGGGTCTTACTGCATATGCATCTGCTACAAGTTTCTATATGATTGCTGATATCCCTTTCCATTCCTGGCCAATAGAAACGCTGCCTGGCTAACCATAAGGTCTTATCCTTTCCGGGATGTCCTACATCATTGTGGATTCCTTGCAATGCTGTCACTCTAAAACTCTGTGGGACAACTAACTGTAGGAATTTCCTATCTTCATGAAAAGCGGTTTTACACAAGATTCCATTAACTATCTTGAGCTTCTTAAAAATCCGTAAATACTTCTGGACCTCTATGGATTCCCTCTTCACATTTCCTCCTTTAGGGCGGAAACCGCTTTTCAGGATTTGGACAACTCGATGTACATCCTCATCTCTTAACTGCTCATCTATCCAGTCATTGGTGTTGAGTGTGTCGGTAGAGAAGTTCTCCTCATCGGCCGTTTGAGTTGAACCCTCCTCCGAGATCATCTGACAATACGGTAACTGGACGCTTGCTGCTTGACACAAAGCTTTTACTGTATCTGAGTATATAATAGGTTTCCTGGAAAGACCATCTGCATCACCATTTAAATGTCCACTTCTGTAAGATATCTGGAAGTTATAGTTGGCAAGGGCAGCAACCCACCTTTGACCTGTGGCATCCAACTTGGCTTTGGATTAGATGTAAGTCAAGGGGTTGTTATCTGTGACTACCTGAAACTGACTGCCATATAAGTAATCGTGAAGTTTGTCGCAAACTGCCCACTTCAAAGCCAAAAACTCCATCTTGTGTGCTGGGTAATTTTTCTCGCTGGGTCTCAATCCACGGCTGGCGTATGCAATTACCTTTAATTTCCCTTCCTGTTCTTGATATAAGACAGCTCCAAGCCCCTTTGCACTGGCGTCTGTATGTAACACAAAAGGTTTGGAATAATCTGCATATCCAAGCACTGGTGGACTTGTCAACTTCTCTTTTATTGTCTCAAATGCTTCCATCTCCCTCTCAGACCATTTCCAAGGAACTGCTTTAATTGGTTTGTTTCCTCTTCCTGGTGTCTTTCCTCTATGAGTGTCATGTTCGCATTTTGATGGTTTAAGTTTCAATCCATGATGTGATAACTGTTTAAAAACTTTTTCCAATCGTTGACAATGCTCTTCAAATGTTTTAGAAAATATCAAAATGTCATCCAGAAAAATCAAACATTCTTTAAGATGAATTTCCCCCATGCATTTTTCCATTAAGCGTTGAAAAGTAGCCGGAGCATTTGTCAGTCCAAAACACATCCTATTGCATTCGTAAAATCCTATGTTACCTACCGAAAAAGCTGTTTTGTGTTTGTCCTTCTCTGCTATCTCCACCTGCCAATATCCAGATCTCAAGTCCAATTTGCTGAAATACTTCGCTCCGCTCAATGTATCGAAAATGTCATCAAAACGCGGTAGCATAAAGCAATCTTTTTTCGTTTTCGAGTTTAACATTCTCATGTCAATGCAAAAGCGAAGAGATCCATCGGATTTTCGGACTAAAACAACATTTGACGAATAGTTGCTATTAGATTTTCTGATAACACCTGAATCTAACATTTCTTTAACATGCTCCCTAACCTCTTCTAACATATTAGGAGGTATTCTCCTGTACGGTTGTTTGAATGGTGTTTCATCCTCTAAGTCAATTTTATGTTGCACTAAGTCTGTTTTACCCAAATCTAAAAGACCTTTTGAAAAAACATGACAATTTTCCTTGAGAAGAGATTTGACCCTTTCAAATTGTTTTGTATTTAATACATTAGAGTCAATCTTAACTCCAAGACTGATTGGATCACTGGTCTCAGACTCCTCATTTTGCTGAAAATGAACAGAATTATTGACAATCTTAACTTCTTCTAAGTTACAAAGTATCATACCACGCTTAATTGTGATCAGTTTAGCAGCGATATTACAAACTGTAACCTGTACGGTTGGTTTTTTTAATAAAACCTGACAACTCAACTACTCTAGGACACACTGTAAACTTTAAATCTTTGTCACAATTTTCGGTAATTAAAGTCATACTTTCTTTTCTAGGTACACCATTTGTTCTCCCTTTTACAACCATTGATTTGTTTGGTTCAATAATGACACTTCTCTTACACCTTGATCTAACATGGTACATGGTAAGATTGACACTTTAAAGTATCTAATGCCCTTTGCTATTGTAAAGGAATGAAAGTACCTGAAATTTTGTTATTCAATACATTTCTACAAATTCTAAGTACATTAGTACCAATGATAATTGGACACTTTTTGTTGAATTCTGTATCTTGTACAACCAACATAGGCACAAAGAACTCAATATCAAGGAATGGAATCTTTAAAGTACATTTAATATATCCCTTGTATTGTAACAGAGAACCATCTGCTACTGATACTTCCAAACCTAGATTTGATAACGTTTTCAATTCTGGTTGATTTTCTAATGATTTGTACCCTGTTAGTGATATAGTTGATACCATAGAACCACTATCAATAAGTGCATTTCTCTTTTCAATCTGTATTTCAATCATAATTTCATTGGATTCACCAGTCAACTCACACATAATCTGTTGGCCTTGAGTAAAACTGGTCCCTGATCGGCCATCCACAGAGACCTTTACATGTTTGGGGGTTTACCTGAATTATTTGAGTAGTATCCTCCCCTGTTCTGTCTTCTGCCCTGGTATCTGCTATCATAACTATGTCCTCTTACTTGACTAACATTACCTCTATAGTTACCTCGACCTCGTCCATTGTTGCCTCTACTCCATCCTCCATGATAATTGTCATTTGACCCAGTCTCTTTTCTAGTATCTAACTTAGCTAATATCTGATTGAACTTTTCATCTAACTTACCATTGAGTGTCTTCTCCATGTCTTCCATTTTCTTGTTCATTTTCTGTTCAAGTACCTGTAAATCTGATTCTGTTGACATACCATGTTGATGTACAACTCCTTTCTTCTCATCAGCTCTGGTACTAATAGACAGTTCTTTCTCAACTCTTCTAATTTCTAACAACAACAACTTATCATATTTGGTAATGGAGTCATATTTATGTCGGGTCTGCCCTTTAAGTTTTTCTGATCTTAAAGAGGTCCAAAACTTATGTCTAAGTAAGTCATTCTTAGAGGCTTTGTCAAGATACCCATTGTCTATTGCATTCTGCAACATTGTTTCTAATCTACACCCAAAGGAAGTAGCACACTCTGATGGTAACTGATAAGCACCAAAAAATTCCTGCATAATCATTCCATTATCTGAAACTTCCCCAAAAAGTATGTCAAGTTTTTCTAGAATCTCTCTTAATCTAGCTTTCTCGCCCAGTGGAATCAACATTTGCTTTGCTGTACCCCTTAAGGACCTTCTTACACTCTGAATGATGCTACTTTCTTTAACTTCAGGGTCATTTCTTAAACATTGTACCTCGTATCGCCACTCTTTATATGACACGTCACCTTTCTGGGGTGGATCATCCCCAGAGAACTGTGGTATTCTGAGAAACTGTGCTTGATTTACTTCATACACATGAGTAATACTACCTTCGTCTCTCTCGTATGTACTGCAACCTTTTTTTCTTTCACCTTGAGATGGAATTTTGGTACTAACTTTAAATTTTACACCATTAAGCTCATCACCACTTTCAAATTGTTTACTTAGAGGTGGAATTTTGGTATTAGTTTTGAATTTTATGCCATTTAGTTCATCACCCTTTTCAAATTCAACTTGATTAGAAAGTGGGTCAGGTATAGGGGCATTCTCTTCTATCTTAACAGACTTGGATTCCCTATCCCCCATTTTAGGAGTACTAGTATCAGCACCAGCAAAATCTATCTTATCATCCTCCTCTGAAAACATCTCTTGACCTTTCTTATCAACTGACATCTTAATTCTATCAGCAATAGAATGATCTGACATGACAGAACTTAGACCTTCACAAACACAATTGAACATATATGAACACAAATAATTAATACAACTGAAATATACCACTGAATTGCTATGGCTTCAAGTTTAAAACGCAGCGCTTTTGTAAAAAAAAATAACGTTCACACAACCACACACCACACACACTATAGCTGATTCAACACACCAGGTTGTTTTGTCACTATGTCTAACTACTGATTAGTAATTCAAGAAATGAGTGCACATAGTGTTAGATACATGCAGGGTATTAGCTATGGTTGGTACTGACTTAACTAATTTTTCACAAAAGTAACAAAACAGCAAGATTTGAACATAAACATTGGGCACAACACAATCCTGAAATCAAACGATGAAATAACATTCAAATAAACAAAAAATTTTAACAGAATTTGAAAAAAACCAAGAACTGCAGTAGGCCTTTGATAAACAAATGAAAAAAATCAAAATAATAAACACAGCGAATCTAAATAAACAAAATATAAATCAGCAAAATTGAAATCGAAAGTAACAGGAAATTGAAAACAGCTGATTGAAGTTTCCGGAAGTAAACAATTACATCGGGTTCGGATTCAAGAATTCCTTTCTGTTTCAAAACACAACCACGTGGATATGGAATATGCACACTACACTGACAGACACGTCACACATAGTAATAAAATTTGTATGCATACTGGGTAAAATTTCAACGCATAATTTTCAGTACCTTTCGCTTGCAAGCTTAACTTTGGCCTTTCCAACGATATGGTTGACTGCTCACGTCTCGAAGGCTACTCGGTCACGTGATAACGCACCTTTGGATCCGCGCGCTTTCCCGCCAAATTCCTTCTGGTCCGTGAATAACGGTACTGGCCAGGAGTAATATTCACAATTAATAAAATTTTAACACATCTTCCCTCTGAATTTTGAATTAATTCACAACATAATAATTTTACATATTAGCTATAAACACAGACGAACTCTCTCTTCACGAAGGCACACAGATAATCTTCTATGAAGGTTCGTCCCCCGGGTGTCAATGGTAAAACTTTCTGGCTGCTGGTCCCGGTCTTGTAGTTAACATTTTATATGAAGGACAACGTGGGCGCCATTTGTAACCGGTGTCGGTAGAATAAAAACTCAGACAACTTGATCTGGTCAAAGGTTCACTTCATTCAGTATATAAATTACACAAAAACCTGGAATAATTCATTATAATTGTCGTATTCCATACGACAATTCCATTCCATTTCATTAAATACATAATTATTTAACATAAAGTAATTTCACAAATACATTTATTATAATATCTTACCGGGACAGCTTCACCCAAGACAGACAGTATTCATCAGTATTTACAAACGATGCGTCTATCTGGACAACGAAGTGGGAAGTGTCCAGGTATTTAACATATATCATATAGTGCAGTATATTGGCGGGAACAGGTAGAAGAACAGGTTTTAAAGATCATGTGATATATTTATTTATAGATGAAGTTGGTCGTCGCTGGGCTAAAAATATACGCTCACACGCACACGAACACTCTCAAGAAGAAATGCAATAGCGCAAATACATATTTAATAATATAACCCTGGTTACATAGTTTTAAATTCTCTGAATTTTAAAACTTTAATGTACATATAACAAAAATGCAGTAGACAATTTTCGAAACTCTTATAAATTATATACAGTTAACACAGATTAACGTAACCAAAAGTTTGTATTTAAAACAAGTTATTGTACCAAAACATGTTCGTTACCTAATACTTCTAACGACATGTTCATCTTACTCGGGACACTCGCACAAGGAACAAAACTCGGACACATCACACCATCTAACTATTTAAACACCACTTATAAAGTAAGTGAATGTGCGTAAAATAAGGAATTCTTAATAAACATCTGAAACGTTTCAAAACTTGGTTATAGAATACCATCTACATTTGTATCTCTCTTTGCATCTGTCTTGTCTATCGTTTGTAAAAGGATAGATCGTTAAAGGACGTAAATATCATATCATCAATCTGTAAGAAACATCTAAACAAATATCCAGTACTTCTTTTTCTTTCTTTTTTTCTGATTTTTTCTTCCTTTTTCTTCCTTTTTTTAAATATGGCGTAGTTTTCTTCCACTGACTTAGTAGGAAATCATGTCAATCACGGCATTTACCTTCAATCAGATTTAGTGTTTTGATATCTTTCCCAAACATGTTGGCCGCTTCGCATTTAATATAACTCACACAATTCAATGCGATGTTTTTCCACTCAATTGTGGCATTAGGGAAGTTTGTAACATGTTGAATAATACTTTCAAAATTTGATCTGCATGGAATAGAAACGTTTGACAAAGGTTGAAAAGAAGCATTCAAACTCCAAGAAGAATTCTTAGTAGAATACCAAGTTAAGGTGTAAGTATCGCTTATGTTCCATCTTATTACGTCAGGAGGTGGGTTGTTATTCACATAACAACTGAATACCATTCTATTGATTGGGCAAATGGATATGTTTGGGTAATTGTTTTGCAGTTTTCCATCTTTGTAAGTTCTAATAGCAACATTTGACTGACCTAAAACAAATCAAAGCTATTAACACTAGTATGTCTACGTACATGAATAAAAATATATTTATAATATAACTGAGCATTCGATTAAGTATTGCTTCATATAACTTGTATTTTTGGAAAGAGTCTTAAAAGATAAATGATGATTTGATGATGAAGAATGACACAATCGCCCCGATAACAAAGTAGACGAAGAATTAACAATTTCCCATAGGAAAAAGGGTTGAGAGAAGCGTTAACGAGTGTCTGAAAATTTGAGAGAAAAATAAACTCTAAACAATTATTTGATTTTTCGGAAATTTTAATAAAAATTTTCGCTATGCATAAACATCATATATCTCTTAAGACTGCCATGCCGACACACATTAATCTGATTGATCTGATTCAGTTTTAATTGTTAGATCATAAATCACATGTAATTTCAACCCTTTTATGAGTATTTAGTGACGTTAAACAGAAGTAAATCAACTAAGTAAGAATTAAATACACCAAAAAATTATATACATTTAATTAAATGCACCTTATATGAAAAAATAATAGCTGTTTACCCAGAGCTGAACTAAGATTCTTTTTGTCTATGAAATACTTTATACAGGGTAATATTCGGCCTTCTACTCTTGCAAAAGGTTTCGCCCCGTTTTGAATTAGCCCAAACACAGTTTTGTTAAAAGAGAGATAACCCTGTCTCGTTATTTGTTTATTCATGAACGATAACTCTAACAAATCCGCATGCATTGGCATTGGTATGTGAATATTACTCTAATTCCCCCTTGTAATACAAACCAAGATTTTACATATAGTACGGGTCACGTCTCTGGCGAAGGTGGTTTTACCAGAGACATAAATAACCTGTTATTTATGTCTCTGGTTTTACTTAAATATTTTAAGTGTGAAACCAAAAAGAAACTGGAATTTATTACCAGAAACGGAAAGACGAGATTTTATGCAGGTGTTACAAGGACATCACCTGGGGTTAATTATCATAAATAGGTGTTGAGTGAAAGTGGTGGTATGAAAGGTTTGATAAAGTTGCAGGTGCGCGACGCAGGCGTTGTAGCCCTGCTTCCCAAGAGTATCTTTACAGCATGTTAGGAAAGTGAGAGCGAGCAAGAATCACCGGGGAAAATATGGTGTTTCTATATATCCGGTGACAATAAGACTAAAATTCTTTAGATGGTAAAAAGCACTTTATTTAAACTTTAGGTCGGTATGGGTGATTTCTGGGAATCCAAAAACTACACCCGAACAATCCGAAACCTAATTCTTCTCTTTTTAACAACGGTGTATATCACAATATATATAAGAATTGAACAAAATAGAAATGTGAGTGAGAGAGAATTGGTAGAGCCTTACCCAGGGAACACGTGGGAGAGAGAGAAGAAGAATTAGTTTGGATGTCATCGAGTGAGAACGCATTTTATGTATGCGAGGATATTACTCATGATTCATATATATTGTGTTCGTTGTAAATATGTAAATAAACTTGTAAATATAAACAATAGTTATTAATCAGTGCCGTCATATTAATCAGTACCGTCACACAGGCAAGCGAAGAGGATTTTGTTGAAAGTTATTGGAAGCGGTGGAAAAAAGAAACGGGGAAATTATAACAATTATTGTCCAGAGGTTCAAGCAAAGATGGCCAAATATGTAGTTGAAAATGGAATTGCTAATGCTGCAAGGAAATTTTTGAAAGAACTCGGACTTCCTGTGAATAAAGGCACTGTGAGAAGTATCAAATCTTTATTTTTGCAGAGATGTTTGTTTTCTAAAGAAGAATTGACAAAACTACCGAAAGATGACAGAGGACAGGCGTCCCCTTTTATTGAAAAATATAAAGAGAATTTGAGAGATTATTCGAAGCAATTGCGATCCGAAGGTGACATTGTTTCAACTCAAATTCATATCCGCAGCTACAGGAATTCTAAAACACCACAACAAGAGCCTTTTGCGGCGTATTGATTTATCTAAAACCTGGACTGAATCTGTACTTACTCGCATGAGCTTGGTAAGGCGCAAGAGCACTTAAACTGCAAGAACAATTCCAGCTGATTTCCTTGATTTAAAATATAATTTTCTTAAACAAATTCCTATTTTAATTGCGGAACATGACATCCCAGGGGAGCTCGTTTTAATCTGGGACCAAAAAGGAGTTCCTATAGTGCTCGGGGGTCAATGGAAATGGACGAACGAGGCTCAAAGAAAGTCAACATTGTGTGTTTAAATAATTGAATATTTATTTCTCTCAAACCATATCAATGGTACATGAGGTACAAAAAAAATATTTACAAATGTACAAATGCAGGGTCAAGTTAGGAAGAGTACAGGAATTAAATAAATCGAACTAATATTTTTTTAACAAATATGGACATTTTTTTAATTTAATGCACAAACGTCCTATTACCTCTTTGCTTACAATCACAAAATCAGGCCTATTGCCTCCCACCCCCTCCCCCCTCAGATAATCACTACTTGCTTAACCTATTTTCAACGGCATTTGATTACTAAAATAACATATAATTTATATACTAAACCATATGTACACGAGTCTCGTATTCAATTACGTGTATACAAGGGATGTCAACGAGTACTCAACAATCTCTTGGTCATACCGATCATCGACTTAAAAATTTTTTATGTCGATTACTCATTTAAAAGTTGAAAAAAAAGTTCGAAACATTTAATTTTTCTTAACGCATCAGTTTTTTGGCTAGGAATGAAATTAAAAGCGTTTTTTTCTAAGACTTTTTTATTCATATGCTACAGTCTGTTCCATCGTTGCCCCTGGTGTATTTTTTAAGCGGCTAATATATTGGTGCCTTGATCTAATTATTGTTTTCAATAAAAGTGCGTAGGCAAATATGTAATTGAAAACGCTTATTTTATGTTTTTTCTAATCTTAAATATCAATTCAATCAGTTATAGAATTAGATGTTTGTATAAATAAAAAAAAAATTAATTATATCAAACATCTAAAGACGTTTGTTTTCATAATCTTTAAACTTTAATTGCTGATTAGGCAGGGATCAATGACTTGGCATAGAACAAGACACGATTGATTTGCCTTATATTGGATAATATGTAGGCCTAGCTCAATTAAGTAAATACAAGCGTCACAAGAAAAAAGATAAAATACCTTTTGATTTAATTTCAAATAAATAAATAAAGAAAGTACATATTGTTATTAGTTTATAAATGTTTTTTTAGTTTAATATACCGTGTATGTAACAGTTGCATTAATATACATGTACATGTAATATTATTTGAAAAGGACACATAGTTTAAAACAACGAGTATCGCTCGACTAAAGCCCCTCGATTAATCTACTAGTTTATACAAATAGGGATAATTTGAGTGAAGCTAGCGGTCTTGCTTAGAAACATACTAGCGACATTTATCAGAGATTATTTAGCTACATGTATGTACAAGGATATTCTATTTTGTATTTTAGGTGATTTACAAAGGCATATATCCGATCAGTGCCACCCAAAGTTTAAATTTCCTCGGGGTAGTATATTTTCCACTCAGAAAATCTCTGGTCAACTTCCGAGACAATTCTCCGATATTTAGACAAGGTGGTTATTCCATACGTAAATGATGTAAGGTCTGATTTTAACTTGCCCCCGATAAAAAATTAAAGCGTTAGCAATTTGTGATGTGTTTAGTGCTCACAGAAACACCGCTGTAATGGAAAAACGTAAGAAAGCAAATATAGCGATCTTATTTATCACAGCATGTTGTACCGACCAACTGCAGCCTTTAGATCTGAAAATAAATAAACCATACAAAGGTGCACTGAAAAAAGCCTTCAATGATTTTTTCTGATCGGCTTCGGCCGATCACAGTTGTGTTCATATGAGGCATCCAACAAAAACTATTTGCGCACGCATTGCGCCTTGCACTTCTTTATTTACTATCCAGTGACAGCTTCATGTAAATCCTTAATTACATGTAAATTACTAATATACAGTTGTTGACTGGGGTCGAGGGCAACAGTTGATCTGTCTGACCGGCTCGGCCGCAAATTGTTATATCCTTACTAATTTAAAAATTCGTTTTCGCGGAATATGACGTCACCGGTCAAGTCTTTTTTAACAGTCGATTTTAACAGTTCCAGTCCAACGGTCAAATGCTGGACTTTTTTGTATGGAGTTGTATAGTAACTGTTTTATAGGGGTATAACAAAAGACTCTATTTTAATGTGTTTGCCTTGATAGTAAAACATCAACACACTGAAATGTTGATAAAAATCATGTTTAATGGAAGTACAATTCGTCTACTAAGACGAAAGTTTATTCATGCCAAATCGACAAAATAGTGGGGTATATATATCGTATTTATCATGTTTATTGAATGTACCTTAATGCTTTCGCATTACATTAAGAGAGCTTGCCAATGATATATTACATGCCGAGCATTTCTTTAAAAGGAATGCTTGTTATTCCGATCATGTGTATCACACAGATGCTTGAGGACAGGACCGACCCCCCCCCCCCCCACCCACCCCGTATCTAGACCCCCCGGGACTTAACTCATTTTTTTTCTTTAGATTATCTTTTTATGACATATTTACAATCTAATGTATACATTCATTGAACAAAATAACTTAAAACAAACATTTTGAAAAAAAAATCATATATCCTCTATATATAATACAACAAGGTTGCTAACTTCGTCTGCCAGCCGAGAGGTACTGCCTATGAATATTTGTTGAAATGTGCTATCAAACTACATCAATCGGTAAAAACGGTGACCTCATCTCGTAGCCCGATAATTCCCTTCACTGAATATCTGCATGTTATGCCATGTAAATACATTTATTGGGTAAATTGGGTCATTTTCACCGACAAACTGCAAGTTTTGAACCGATCCATCTTCAAGCAACGGAAGTGATGTTTTGTAACGTGTCGAGGGGGTCCGTACCAAGTCAATTCTAGGGTCTGGGGGGTTGAATATAAAAATATTAAACAATATTATTTTTCCTCTCTAAATTATTGTTGATTACAATTGGCCTACAAATATTTACAAAATGGCCTTCCCTTACTTAGGGTAAAATCACAAAATGAATATGGTCGGCCGGGACTGAAACTTTATAAATACCACTATTTATGCCTTATTCAGGCGGTAGTGATTGCCCGCGACACGCCCTAGCTATATGTCCTACTCAAGAGGTAAATCTTCAGCAGAGGCAGTCACTGTGTTAACGCCTTATGCAGGACGGACAGTGTACTACCTTTACCTAAAGGCGTACCCTTCCCTAATTGCCTGACGTCATGACGTCAGGCATATCTAAGGTTTAAAAGTTACAACATCCGAAACAGTGAAGTCAACAATGGAAGCTAGCAATATCATTTTTCATTGAAAAAAGATTTTTCAATGCATATTAATAATGTGACGACCTTCAAATTCGCAATTAACGAAAACATTGTAAAGGATGAAACAATTAAGCAATAGTGAGCAAGTGTTTAAAGCAAAAAAGAGGTTCACTGTACACGTGTGTAATTCGGGCTGACTATATTTAGTTAGGATGAAACTTCAATTGCGCTTGCGTAAGTTGGAATTTTGGGAAGAAACTAGACAGTTCGTGTTAGAAATATTCGGAGACGTTATGAAACCGGTCAGTTTCTAGGTCAAACTGCGCATCAATGTATTGGAAGACATCTGCAGCCACAGTCCGGAGTCAGCCTATATCTTCCCAACTCTCTTAGTGAGATTGAAAAGTGATTATATTGGAAGTAGTTTGCCACCAAACCATAAAAATCAGAGAGCTATGTCAACAAAATTACAACTATAAGTATTAAGAAGGTGTGCAGTCAAACATTGCATGTACACCGCTACACGATTATCTCGTCACCTACATGTACAGCCATAAAAATAAGGCTGCAAACTAAATGTGCACCCGCATATTATTATATTGTTCTGGAAACTATTTACCTAGTATTTTAAAAGATTATGTATTCACTTTTGCCCTAAAAGTAAAATCCCGCTGGCTGACTTTCTTAGCTTTTTAAAAAGATAACCTTGTCATGCTTAAAAATAGATAGCACTGAAGAGGAGGGGGTGTCATCACAACAAGTTATTACCTAACGAGGCAATTAAAGGCCGGCACATTAAACATGCATCGGTTGATATTATTTTTTTTTGTTTAAAAGAAAAAGAAAATTGTTGTATTGGATTTAAAAAGCAGCATTGAGCACGTTCACTGTACACGTGTGCAATCCAACAGAAAGGCCCGAACGGTGAATAAGGGGGGGGGGGGCGCCACGCAATTGTTTACAAGTTGTACCTAATGATTATAATATTACACGGTAGAATGTACACTATAATTGTGTTCGGTTATCATTTCTTAACAAAATTGCCAGTTTGTATTAAAGTATTTACTAAGTACTGTTACGTTAGCTTATATTCATTAGAGAAACGAAGCAGGCATGGTCGTTTACTGTGCTTTGAGGGATTTCATTCATTGTAAAAGGGGTGTAACTTCCGTGTTTTACTCAATGTAAATAATTAGTGCATAGTTATCGATTGATTCTTGCTAAACTCAAGTAAAATTAATATTTAACAAGTAAAAGTTGTTACTAACTCGGTGGGCAATTCCAATCTGCATAAAAGGAGGCACAGGATTAATTCTACTCCGCGCCATATTGTCAAAATCTTAGGAGCAGTGGAATAATCCATGATGGGAAGCTAAGCATTATTCTAACAATTGTATTGTGTTCGTAATTAAGTTTAATTTAATTGCTATATTTTTATTTTGTTGGCGGCAAATAAAGTTTTTAGAGAAAATTACATGTACGCAAAATATTTTAGGTTCAAAATAAATAATATGTAAAATTCATTTAAAGTAAAAAAAAAAACCCCTTAGTGAATATAATTTGAAACAGTCCAACTTTAGAGACGCATTTGGAAGACTGCGAGAAGAACGAACTACAAATCAAAGACAGATTAAAATTCATAGAACCAAGTTCTTGCATGAAATAAATATGTTTAGTCAGGCAAGCTTTTTGGAAAGCTATTACTTGTACTACTATAGAGTATCAGCGACGACTAACTTAGGTTAGCGTCCAATATAACCCACTAGTGCTCGGCCTCCAAACGCGATTGGTCCTTATAATTTTCAATGTGGTAAGCATCTCTCTCAAGGCAACCCACCTACCAAAATCGCAACTTATTAGTCTCGCAATTTCTCTCCGTTGGAACTCCGCTAGGGAAAAGAACGCTGCGAATGCGACGCGCTCGCTTATATACCCTCTGTGGGTCACGTGACAATCTCCGCTGGTTGCTAGACGACAATACAAACACAGTCGTCATGTGCCGTACGCATGATTTAACATTACATAAAATAAAATCGTTACAGTTTTATCGCAAGAGAGATAACTTCGATTATAAACAGAGAAGTTCCGCATGTACACGAAACAATAAAAAGGTAAAAGATTTACGAATTTGCACGGAAAAGTTGTTAAAATATAATTGACTAGAAGTATGAATTGATCATTCTTAACATATGGAGAAATAAGTCCGATTTGTTCTCATTAATATTCATTAACCACACTACGTAAATCCTGACGTCACAATGCATATAGTTCAAAGTGCGCCAAAGTCGTAGTATTGACTTTAGAAAGTTGTCGAAGAGAAATTTTTAAACAGAAGAGGATAATAAAAGCAAAACATCCTTGTGTTCTGTCTATAAAAACAAAAGCTAGTTAAAACACTCTTTGTTTGCCCCTGAAATGTCGCTTAAATCAAATATATATTATAGAGGTTTGTAGGTTTGTGCCCCTTTACCTACAAGCAACAACCCCCAAAAAGACAATTTTTAAAACTAATTGGCACATTCATTTTAATTAGAAAGAAATAAAAATGTACATTAATTTAAAGTATGAAATATAAAATACCAGGGAGCACCATGGCAACTCGCTTATATCAATTTAAAACATTCGAACTTCTGTGTCGAAATTGGCAATTATCAACTAATTCACTGTTTTACTATGTAAATGGTTCCTTTCTCGCTTCAAATTTTCATATTCAAACGGCACAATAAACAATAAATCAATTTTTAATCGAATAGCGTTATTTTTTTCTACTGGTGTGTAGGTGAAATTCATACCATGGCAAAAAGTTCCGGCGTAAGCGTTTCCGAGTTATTTGAGAAATTTTAAATGTTCATTATACATTACTTTGAAATAGTTACAGCCTCAATTTCAAGATGGCGGCCGTATGCAAATTAGACAAATCGGACTTATTTCTCCATATGACATGCCGCGAAGAACTGAACACTTATTTATCGTCTCGGGTACTGAAAAATCTGAAAGCAGGCACTCGTACTGAGTAAATTACAATAAAAGACAATAAAAGAAAATATGAAATTAATGTTACGAGTTATCTTTCTTGCGATAAAACATCACTTCCGTTGGTTGAAGATGGATCGGTTCAAAACTTGCAGCTTTTCGGTGAAAATTGACCCAATTTACCCAATAAATGTATTTACATGGGCATGGCATGCAGATATTTAGTGAAGGGAATTATCGGGCTACGAGATGAGGTCACCGTTTTTACCGATAGATGTAGTTTGATAGCACATTTCAACAAATATTCATCGGCAGTACATCTGGGCTGGCAGACGAAGTTAGCAACCATGTTGTATTATATATAGAGGGGATATGATTTTTTTTTCAAAATGTTCGTTTTAAGTAATTTTGTTCAATGAATGTATACATTAGATTGTAAATATGTCATAAAAAGATAATCTAAAGAAAAAACGAGTAAAGTCCCGGGGGTCTAGATACTTCCGGGTGGGGGTGGGGTGTCGGTCCTGTCCTCAAGCACCTGTGGTGTATCAGGCCGTGAAAATGGGGAAGTGACGCCGGAACTGTAGATCTGCGACTAGCTGTAAACAAATTGCTTATTGCGGAGTGGCTTGTTCAAGCACACTAAGCTAATTAGTATTCAGGACAGAACTTTTATAAAATCGGCTTTTGAAGCCGTTGGTATTCAAGTTCCGTTACAAATGACAATGGTTGTGAAAATATCTTGGTTTTAACTATCTGCGGATCAGTGTAAATGATTAGGCCTAGCGACTTTTTTATCAGTGATCAGTGATCTGGTGACGAGTACGCACGCTTTCGCGCAGCGTTTCATCATCGTTTTGCTTTGTGAAGGCCATGGCGTTACGGTTTTAACTGCAGATATTCAGCAAAATTTGTAAAAAAATAACTCGTTTGAAGCGTAAAATTAATTATTATATTGTAGAATAAACATAACTGTCTTGAAATATAAGCTATATTTGGAATCGGGTCGAAAACGTGAAGAGGGTTCAGCAAGCCTAGCCCTCTGTCACGTTTTCTTACCCCGCCAAAATATAGCTTATTAAATATATTTCAAGACAGTAACCATGTATTTTATATTTATGACCCTTAATATGTGATATTTTATATATTATATATAGATTATTACATGGCAATTTTTATATCGCATCCTATATTAGCCCGAGGTCGCTGTATATCAGCCCGAGAGCCGTCAGGCTCAAGGGCTGATATACAGCGACCGAGGGCTAGTGTAGGATGCGATATAAAAATTGCCATGTTAATTATGATTTTTATATCATATGCTTATAGAAAATATGAAAGAAACAATAAAAAAACATCATGTGATGAATAATAATTGTTAACACATCGCTCCGTGTCTACATATTCCATCTCTTATAAACTTCCCTGAATTTTTTGCGCCAGCTGTTTATATACCAAGTTAAAGTCGACGTAACTATTTGACGTCATACTCGGGAGATCGGAGTTGATCGACGCATACCGAACTCTACGTCATAATAGCCGATGATTAACGGAAAATGTATTTATCATGGGTGCTGAGCATTATTTGTACATGTGGGAAAGTAGGCGGGTTTGTTTTGGTACGGGTGATTGGTTTTTACAATGATTGGTTATTTATATAGTAACTAGTACGCATGAGTGGAGATGTTATATAAGGGCGTGTATTTGGTAAATGAACCATTCGAAGGTTCAGATTCTTAACTTAGTTCACGTATTAGAGATATTCCCACCCACCCACCCCTTGTTATGATATGTTATTTGTAATAATCGATTTGCTATCAGTATTGAAGTTTATAATTTATCTTTTGTAGTTTGATGATTGTACATATGGATGGAGTTAAACGTGAGATTGATTGATCGAGTTGATTTACTGTGATTGGATTTGATAAGAAACAGAAAAAGAGAATTTATGTAATGTGGTTGAAAAAAATCTGAGCGCTTCGCCTCCTATCCTATAATAATGCGTTGTTTTATATGGTAAATGATTTATGTTCGTTTGAGTGTAACGAATTAAGAACATAAGGGATGTGATATAACATCCGAAGATTGCCGGAGAGGGGTGTGATATATATATATATATTATTACATGGCAATTTTTATATCGCATCCTATATTAGCCCGAGGTCGAAGTATATCAGCCCGAGAGCCGTTAGGCTCGAGGGCTGATATACAGCGACCGAGGGCTAATGTAGGATGCGATATATAGATTATTACATGGCAATTTTTATATCGCATCCTATATTAGCCCGAGGTCGTTGTATATCAGCCCGAGAGCCGTCAGGCTCGAGGGCTGATATACAGCGACCGAGGGCTAATATAGGATGCGATATAAAAATTGCCATGTTATGATTTTTATATCATATACTTATAGAAAATATTAAAGAAGCAATCAAAAACATCATGTGATGAATGATTATTGTTAACAAATCGATCCATGTCTATTTATTCGATCTCTAATAAGCTTCCCTGATTTTTTTGCGCCAGCTGTTTGTGTACCAAGTTGACGTCGACGTAACTATTTGACGTCATACTCGGAGATCGGAGTTGAACGACGCATACCGAACTCTACGTCATAATAACCGATGATTAACGGAAAGGGGTGTGATATAACATCCGAAAATTGCCGGAGAGGGGTGTGATATAAATCTTATATCACACCCCTAGGGTTTATATCGCACGGGTAGGCAATTTTTCTGGTTATATCGCACAGGGCGGAAAAGGGTATATTTTCTATAAGTATACGATATATAAAAATTGCCATATTATGATTTTATATCATATACTTATAGAAAATATTAAAGAAGCAATCAAAAACATCATGTGATGAATGATTATTGTTAACTAATCGCTCCGTGTCTATTTATTCGATCTCTAATAAGCTTCCCTGAATTTTTTGCGCCAGCTGTTTGTGTACCAATTTGACGTCGACGTAACTATTTGACGTCATACTCGGAGATCGGAGTTGAACGACGTATACCGAACTCTAATAATCGATGATTAACGGAAAGGGGTGTGATATAACATCCGAAGATTGCCGGAGAGGGGTGTGATATAAATCTTATATCACACCCCTAGGGTTTATATCACACGGGTAGGCAATTTTTCTGGTTATATCGCACAGGGCGGAAAAGGGTATATTTTCTATAAGTATACGATATATTTATCTCTCAAATATGTCTGAATGTTTTAATTATACTATAAAGGTCACCATTTTTGCCTTTGTCAAATAAAAAATAGCAATTATCTGACAAATCTGGGAAATTGAGTATAGAAAAAAACTTTGATTAGACACCTAAAACAAACCAGGTGGTAAAGGGTTTTTTATTTGATTATTTGATGCTTTTTAGTAATAACTTCCTTATGTGGAACAGAAAAAAATCCCTAGGACAGAAGTTTGAAAAAAAATGTAAAAATGGGCAAAATTGATACATTTCGAGCAAAATCCCACAGGGTCCTATGTTGAAAATTAACAAACTTTGAGATGACCCGCAAAACAAACGATATGGTAAATGTCTGATTTTTTTTAAATTTTAGTATAATAATTATATTAGCAAAAATTTGTGTAAAAAATACATTTAAAATCTAGGGCAGAACAAATTAAACCCGGCCTCGCTAAATAAGGTTTTATTTATATAATTGAAAGTTATTAATCAATTGTGCATGTCTTCTTTGTGTGTGATTAATAAATCTTTTTAAAACATATATATTATATATTTAATGCAGATTGAAATATATAACAAGGTTTTATCGAACACGTGGTTGTCTATTTATAGTTTGTTTATTAGGGGTAGTTTACGCGTAGTAATATTGGTTGGACCGGTTATGTAGAGCATGACTGGCATGCTATGTGAATTTAAGTCATTCGACCTCAAGACTTTGAGCTGATTACACGTTTTGCACCTACCCGCCCACCCACTTATGCATATATATACATGCATGAGTTAATTTAACTAAGAATTAATATGCATTACATGATGTTTTTTGTTGCAGATTTCAAGTTCTTTTTCAAAGAACGCGACAGAAATTACGCGAAATCTATGTGCTTTATTGAATAAATACGCTAGTCTTGGAGCACTTACCCATAATAAGTGGTGTTATGATTGAATAAGGTAGTAAGTATTTTATGTTCGTTTGAGATTGTTCGAATTAGAACATAATATGGTCACTGCACGCCCACTACTCGTAGGCACTCTATCGGGTGAAGTTAAGTCCGACTGAGCCAAAAGGAGAGAAATTATTAACAAGAAAAGATAGTTTCGATCTTGACGTTTAATTTTTTTCAATGTCACTGAATATCTATTATCAATGGTGCAGTTAAAGCTTGAATGAGCCAAAGGGAGAGAAAATATGCTTTAAACAATATTTTAAACACACAGCTTTACTACCCTGACCCTTGACCCTGGTTTAAGGTCACTGCTTGAGGCACTAAAAAAGTTTTTTTTTTTTTATAGAGAATATCTAACTTTGACATTTGATTTAGACGATTAGTTCAAGGGTTATTGGTACACCCTCTCTACATAGCATTTTTTAAAAGAAGGTTTAAGTTAAATTGGGCAAAAGGGGAGAAAAATATATGTGCTCTAGACAGTGATATTTTAATGTAGTAAATTTAATTTTACAGATTTAATAAAGCTTAGCTTTAAACTTAACACCTGCATAATACATTTGAGGTTGTTTTTCCGCTTGTCGAAAAAGGGTAATTGTGGTGAAATTAAAAACCATGTTTTCTCATGAATCAGTAAAATTATAAACTCTGGGAAAAAACCTCAACTTACGCCCAACGTTAACCTCTATCAGCTTTTCCACCACCATTGAGTTCTTTTCTTTATTTAAGTCATTCCCGACTTTACAAACAAGAAGGGAGTTGCATTCATAAGAGATCTTACGAATGAGTAACTGTCCTTCAATACCAAGATCGGTGTCTGTGAATTAAAAAGACTTTTTAATTTTTCCACATGTTTTTAAACAAGGCGATAGTGTGCCTTGGATTTGATCTATTTTATATATTTGTTATAATGTAAGACATCCATTTCATTCTACTTTAAATTCGACAACGATATCGCCGCCACAATTGGTACTGTTGAGTTTGCCTCTCTCATGAGTCGGTTACGGTAGATATAATACACCCATCACATTTTTTTATTTACATGTATTAATCAATTAAGCGTATTTTAAAATGACTAAATATAATATTAAGTACTATGCAATACATAATGCTAATTTTCCATATTTACATTTTCGACTTTTCGAACAAAACACAAAAACACAAAAATCGCCATTTTTTATAACCTTAGATTTGATACCTTTATATCCGTCGTTGTACTTTTTGTCGATTTCCCGTATGAACCATTTCACAGTAGGGATTGGGTAGCCATCGGTCGCGTTGCACCAAAGAGTAGTGTTCTCTCCTTCCTCAATAGTTAAGCACATTGAATTTGAAGAGCTAAATGAAATCAAGGAATGGTGTGTACTAGTACATGTAATGACGTATTTACATAAAACTGAACGGTAATTGTTAAAAGAAGTGCATTATTTGGGATTTTTATTGCATTATCATATCTACAAAATATCTCTGGTGGTCATTGTATAAAAATACATATTTAGTATGAATTGAAATGTTTCCATTCATACTAAATATGAATTTTTATAATTTATAATTATTTCGTAAAAACAGATCAGATCAACAGATCACTGAACTTTATTCTCATAACTGAATTTACAATGTAGAGAAAATACTTATGTACAGTATGTACAAACTACAATGTAATAGATGAAAATCATTGGTACAGGAATGATGAAGGGGATAACAGATGATTGGTTCATGTTAACCAAGGGAGCTAACTCTCTCAAATATAGTAAATATAGGTAAGTTGGTTAATGTTTGTGACATTGAACAGAATCCAAATTTTACAACATTTGGATTTGTTATAAAATATTTTGGTAAACATAACCTTTGAATTGGATATATTTACATCAGTACATTTGAAAAGATAGTGAAATGCATCCCCAATTTCATTGCAAGCACATAATTTACAAATTCTGTTTTCTCAAGGAATATTAAACTATCTACCTGTCTCAATAGGTAATTTAGCATTACCCGTTTAAAAATTACATATTTCTTACATAGTTTTGTTGGCAAAATCAATAAATATTTTTCAAAATCCAGTGATTTTTTAAAAATCCTATAATTTAAACCTTTTGGAGAGTTAGAATGAGTTAGTATCGCCTTATAACAAGTAAGTTATATCGTTAGAATGAGTCAATTACATTTTCAATACTAATTGTGTTGTTAAAATAAATTAGTATCTCGTTACATCGAATTAGAGTTTATTTTCTCATATATAGTCTCATAGAAAAGACTTACAGATTTTATCATATCTAGAAAGAAATTAAGACAAAGAACAATAAAAATGTACACTTTATAACCATATCGTTTTCAACAAGTTTTCATTTCTTGGGAACATATCGTCGATATAACTTAGGGGGGGGGCGCTTTTAAATTAGCTCTAGCTATAGACTGCAAATGAACCCTGACATTGACTGTGAATTATTGAAATTAATTCAGGATCATTAGTAATGGGTTTCATGAATCATCCTCATCAACAAATTTAAATCTTCAACAACTAATGAAGAAAAGTATTCATTTATTTGTCATAGTTCCATGAAATTTCGTCCCCATGAACCTAGCTGTAAAGAAATTAAAAATCCACGAAAATTGACGTCAAAATAGTTACTGGTTCCACATTATCAGAAACAGGCATTTAATCATTTGCAAAATTCGATTAGGCTCAACATTAACAAGAGGTCCATCGGCCACATCGGTCATCTAAGCAACAGTAGCTAGAATAAAAATCAGCTTTATGGAGTCTTAACAGAAAGATTTTCAAAATTTTCTCCAAATATTTTTAAATTAAACATTGAGCCCCTTTTGAAACTGCTTGAGAATACAAAATACCATCTGAGTTCTTGAGAATAATTAAAAAATATTAATAAATAATTAAAACTTTGACCCACGACCCAAACAAACTTGAATCTACACAACCTAATGATGCTTCCATACAAGTTACAGCTTTTCTGACCAAAAGGTTTATTCAGAATTTTTTTTTTGTTGAAGATTTTATTTTATTTATTCCTGTGTAAAGATTTGATCCTCATTGTTGCCCAATCCTAACCCCAGGGATCATGATTTTGAAAAACTTGAATTAACACTGCCTGAGGGTGCTTCCACACAAGTTTCAGGCAAAATGGGTGTTAAGAAGATTTTTAAAGAATTTTTTCTATATATTCCTTTGTAAAAATTCGAACTCCGGCTCATTGTTGCCCAACCCTACCCCTGGGAATCATGACTTGAACAAACTTGGATCTACAATAACTAAGGATGCTTCCACACAAGTTACAGAGTTTCAGGCAAAATGGGTTTAAAGCAGATTTTTTCAGATTTTTCTCTGTATATTCCTTTGTAAAAGTTCTTACTCCTGCCCAATAGTTGCCCAATCCTACCCCATTAAGGGATCATGATTTGAACAAACTTGAATCTACACAACCTAAGGATGCTTCCATACAAGTTACAGCTTTTTGGTCAAATAGATTTGGAGATGATTTTTCTATTTTTTATTCCTATGTAAAGATTTGACCCCACTTTGTGGCCCAATCCTATCCCTGGGGATAGCGATTTTCTATGTAAAGATTTGACCCCACTTTGTGGCCCAATCCTAACCCTGGGGATAGCGATTTGAACAAACCTGAAAATTCGACCTCCATTGTTGCCCAAACCTTTTTTTTCATTTCATAATCATTTTTTGGACAATCTTGAAGCTACCCTATCTAATGATGTTTCCACACAAGTTACAGCTTTTCTGTTTAATTGGTTTTTGAGAATGAGATTTTAAACAGTTTTCTCTAAATATTGTTATGTAAAAATTCGACCCCTAATTATTGCCAAACCCTACCGCTGGGGATCATGATTTGAACAAATTTGAATTTACACTACATGAGGATGCTTCCATACAAGTTACAGATTTTCTGGCCAATTGGTTAATAATAAGATTTTTGAAAAATATCAACAAATTTTAATTATCTCCCTTTGAGAAAGGGCGTAGCCCTTTCATTTTAGCAAATTGAATTCCCATTACCCAATAATTCTTTGTGCCAAGTTTGATTGAAATTAGAACAGTGGTTCTGGAGAGGAAGTCATAAATGTAATTTAAACAGTTTACGGACGGACAGACAAACAGACGGACTGACGTACGCCGGAAAAAATGTGACAAGAAAAACCCTCACTTGAGTTTAGCCTATGTTAGCTAGTTAAGGAAAACGTGATCAACTCGTTACAAGGAGTGTGCATTTCGTTACAATGAATATCTCGACTCGCTTAAAGTATATTTTTCGTATATGACCGAATGGTTAGCGAGAAGTTTTTTCGTAAAAATCCTGCAATATATGACAGCAAATAAAATTTGTTTTTGTGGTGGCATAATTGCATAATAACACATCACCCAAAATGCAGAACGAGAGAATGCTCGAATCATACTTTTTGACGTCATGATTTTTACGTCACTTTTATGTGACTGAAATGAAGTGATTACATGACACATTCAATGACACAATAAAATTATTTCAAAGAATATTCGAAAAACTATAACCTATACCTACTTAGAATTTATGAAATGCAAACCTTTTATCCGCACATATATCACCTGATGCATTTACACTAGACACTGCATCTTCAAAAAAAAAGGCAAAAACAGACAATTTAAATTGTGAATTGGTAATAATCAGCTCAAAAATCCGTACAAAAAATTAACAATACAGAATTAACATGCATCGTGGAAGCAATGCCGATAATAAAACTGTTGATAACTCATTTATCAAAGACGCCTTCGGCATAGGAGTAACAAAAATAACAAAACAAACATTACATTATACTCAGTAATGATTTTTATTTTTATTTACGATAAAGGCTACGGGTTCTACAAATAACCATCTCTTAAATAAATGCGAAAACTAAGAAACGCATTGGCTTGACTCTCCACCGTTCATCCCAGCTAAAAACTATTATTAGAATACTGTATTTTTTCCAAGCATATGGTTTGTCGATTGCTGCCACACGATCGTGCTTTAAATTCTGTTATTATAATATCGTATTTTTCCCAAACACATGATTGGTCGATTGCTGACACGTGACCGTGCTATAATATACAAATATAGCCCTTTCATGAGGTCGATCCATAGATATATCGACTTCACAGAAAAGCATATCGACCGAGCACGAAGTGCGAGGTCAATATGCTTTTCTGTGAAGTCGATATATCTATGGATCAACCGAGTGAAAGGGCTACATTTGTTATATTATTTTCCAAAAAAGAATTTGCTTTTATACTGATAAAGCAATTTTATCAAAACAATTGATGAATTGAGTAATTTCATATTTCCTTCAATAACAACACTTTATTTATTTAATTAATTTTAGGTATTCCAGAACATGTTATGTTGTAATTAATGGTAACATTTGAGCAATGTCTAATTATTGGAGCAGCATCTTTGTTGTTTGTTTACGCGGATTTTACCGGAAAGAGAATTTTGATTGGTTGGGATGAATCATGCCAGCGACATTGATATCATAATAGCGAAATCAACACGTTTACATTATGAACAAAATATTTCACTACTATACGCTTGAAGAGATGAAGAGAATTAGTTTTTGATTTATTATAATAAAACACTAATAGCCTTTTTATATCGGTCAATACATGGTTTTATAGACCTGATGAGAATATATCAACCTCGGACTTCGTCCTCGGTCGATATTCTCTCATCAGGTCTATAAAACTATGTATTGACCTCATCAAAAAGCTATAATTGTATAATAACACCTTAAAATTAGGGTGTTTTTGTAAAGAGTAATTGCAACAAAGAGTTGTAGCACTATGAAGCCATAAACAATGTTTACATCTACCGAGTATTTTCTTAAGAAAATTAACTGTTATTCATAGCTTTATAGAAACAGACAGGACAAAAATCTACGATTCAGTTCTAACCAGTTCATCGATCGGTCGAAAGCTTCAGCAACCTAAGAAAAATCACGGACTGCACGAAGTAATCACAAGGTTAGTTTTTTTTTTTTTAAAGCTAAGAAAGTCAGCTAGTGGATACTGATAATTAGGTATAAAGTGGATATATGAACTATTGAAATACAATAAATATATTCGGACTCTGTATCAAAGCTACAGGTCAGTATCGAGATCGACGATGTGCAGTTTGACCCAGAAACTGACCAGTTTTATAATGTATTCAAATTTCTCTAACATGGACTGTCTAATTTCTTCCCAGAATTCCAATCTACGCAAGCGCATTTGAAGTTTCATCGTAACTTAATTAGTCAGTCCGCGGGCTGACTAATGATGACGTCAGACTCAAATCCCAATACAAGACGACTTGACAATTCTTTTTTTCTGGGGATCGTAATATAAAGCATGCTAAGATTTTGACTTAAGTAGGGTCATAAGTAGGAATTAGGCGGAATCTTAGAACCTGCCTAAAAATTTTAATGTATTGGCAATAAATCATTATCTTGGATAATATCTTGTTTATTTTTAGAAGCAAGTGCTTGATATTTTTGATATTAGATGGGGGTAGAAGTAAATGTACAGACACCAAGTTTAAGGTGGCATGAGCATATTTATATACCTACCATTTTTAAAAAGCTCAAAGCGATGGCTCTCAGGCAATGTATTCAGTCTATTGTTGTTGCTTCTTTGTTTTTACGAATATTACCTAGTTAAGTCATTCTCGAAAACTGCCTGTGGCGTACATCGCGATGCCGTTAGAACTTGATAGAAGAATATAGTAGATATCTTTTTATCTTTTGTTTTACATATTACATCACCAATAAGGCAATTTACATATTCTGAGTGTATTTTCTTCCTTTAAGTCGATATCTTGAAGTGAGGCAATCGTCGTCTTTAAACTCACTGAGAGCTTTCCTGTCTTCAAACGTCCTTTTTTTCAATTTTCGCAAGTTTACATGCATAGTCTAGTAAACTGGCCATTACGTGTTTACAACCTATTCAGCAGCCCTTTTGCATACTTTATGGAAAATGTTACAGCTCATTACAACCACTGTTAATATTTTTATCCATTAATCCAAAATTTTTAGCTTTGATAATAGTTAATACTAAGATATTAAATTTGTGTAAATTATGTGATAAAGACACTGTATTCAAATGCTGAATTTCAATAATTAACAATAAAACTTCTAAATGTGTGTAAACAAAACTTAAGAAAAACTTAAGTCACCTCTACCGGCCGCCTAAGTTTTGTCCAAGTAAGCACTCTTCTAGTTACGGATTTAAGTCTAAGAATGTACCTAAGTCCTACTTAAGCACTGTCTTAGACTTAAGTACCCTTTATGTTACGAGCCCCAGATGTACATAACAAATAATTTAGTTACGTTTACCTACTTTTAATGATAAATTCAATAATTTGTTAATTGAAAGATATAATCTATAAAATAATTTTTGATAATTCATGCGGGCTATGAAGGTAGCGATCATTGCAGAAAAAATTAACATAACACGCTAACGCGGGTTATGTATTTTTTCTGCAATGTCGCTACTTTCATATCCCGCATGAATCACCAAAGAAAGTATTTTATAGTTTAAAGGAAACATGCATAGATGCATGCGAGTAGTCCGAAATATCTGACGTTTTCCTGGCTTTTTTTAACGATTTTTGATATTCTACATGCCAGGAAAACGTCAGAACCGGCGCCATTACAAAAACTGGAAATTCGCCGCTTCCAACTGGAGGCGGCATTCTCGGCTCCATTTTAAATAGATATATATTTAACTTAATAATACAGCTTTAAAAAATATACTTTTACTGAACAGTTTGATAATCACACCGATAAACAATAGTGTTGTTGACCTATTTTCTCGCGATATTGCAAAAATGCACGAAATCAAAACAAATCTCAACAGTTCGATAGAATGTGTTCAACAGCCTGTTATGGGATGTAAGGACCCATAAAAGCGATATTAGTGAGCAGTAAAATCATCATTTTATTAATTAGTTGTGAATGAAACATTTGATTGAACTCGTAAATATTTAAAATCGAACCGAGAATGCCGCCTCCAGTTGGAGGCGGCGAATGTCCAGTTTTCGTATCGGCGCCGGTTCTGACGTTTAAATAATTTCCTGGCATGTAAAATATCAAAATCGTTAAATCAAAGTACTGAAAGTACTGTAAGACGGTGGCGTCGTTTGATAATTATGTATGATAATTATTGTCGTCGAAAACCCGCGGCCAGTATCGCATACATGTACTAATGCTTAACGCTTACATGCACAACTGGTCGTGAGTTTCCTACATGGATAACTATGTGGAAATCGTAGTTGTGTAATCTCAATTTACACTTTACAAAAGCTATGTCTCTTGGCCGTCGTCTTTGGGGTAAAACCCGTAGATTCATTCAGTAGCCTTTGTATTATAGAAGTTTGCATATATATATTTGTATTTATATCGTTTGACATTAAAATCCGTTTTTGGTATGTATTTTGTTTGCCCCAGAATGCCTCATTCAATATGTGGGTTGCCACCACATATTGAATGAATAAATAAAATTCAAAGCGATTTTATCACAATACGCCCAAATGTATAAAGAAGGGACATTTGTGGGTTTTTTTCTTTAGACCTTTGGGTTGACCCCGCAAAGGGGAACAACTTTTGAAAAGTGAGGATTGGACTATTGTGCTTTAAAGGTATTGTAGATTTTTCAAAGTAACGAGAACAAACAAGACTTTGGTATGATAAAATACTTGTCAGGTTTTTACTAACTATTTGGGCATACATGTATGTTTATTTTCCCTCTCGACAGAATTTTCCCTCAATTTCTTCACAGGGAAAAAGTTGCAGTCTCGTGGGCCAACACACTTACTTTAATTTGTCTTCATAGCCAGTTAATACATGTAGGTGTATAGAAAACGGAATGAGTTTACAAGAACATGTTTGATAAAACTGGAAAATGCTTTTGGAATGCACGTCATCATGAAACCGCATAGTCAATCAATATTTTATCTTCGACTTCGAGTGGTTTATTTCCATTAGCTCACAACAAAAGTGAATGAAAATTTGAAAAGAAAAATCATACAATATTCAGTTGCGGCAGTTTCATTAACCAACGTTTTAAAGTACATTTGTTCTATTGTATTTAGCTGTAGATTAATTCCAATCATTTGAATGAATTCGGAATAGTCACATGTATAATTATTTAGTACACTTTAAAACGCATAATTTACTTGCTACATTTAACTTTTCTAGTATAAATAGAACCAATATTTATTAATTATTCACCAAAACATTTGCTTTACATAAGGCCTTAATCAGTTCCTTTGTTTGGAAATCACATATTTGTTTAATCCTGCATTTAATATGCGAGATTTTGAAGAATCTTTTTTATATTTTCATTTTTTATATTTTCATTTTAAAAAACTATGTGTAATGTCAGGAGTTTTGCACTAATATGTATAATTTTTACAAGGTCTTCAATTTGCATCCGATTTGATTTTTTGCAGTAAAATAATACTGTTAATGGGACATGTTGGGACATGTCCATAATATAATAAGAGCGTACAAGCAAAGGACTTTTCATTATAAAGTTTGACCTATGACCTCTAGATCATTTGTGTACAAAGGTATGTCTTCTTTATCAAAAGAGGACTCAAAAGATATGGACCCTGAATAAAACTGTTTATAATTATACATGTTTATTTCCAAAGCCGTGTGATGCTTGACCTTTCCTCCATCCCATAAAATTAATGGCAATATTGGTAAACTATTCCGCACCAGATTTAAGCAAAATGAGCGAAGAAATAAATAATGTTTTCAGGGATCTTTTCAATTTCTCCAGGTAAGGAATAAAATAGTAGTGGTAAAATGAAATCTAATGTTTTAACAGGATAAATCAGTTTTTAAAACACAAAACAAACAAAATCCAAGTTGAACGCACGTTTTTCTGAGCCGTACATCTGTGTATATTTTCATTTTATTCGTTGCATGTACTAGACAATAGATCTAGGGTTCGCAAATCTCGGCAAAATTTCCGAAAAGCTACAGTTTAGTAGCTCAGTAGAATACTACAGTCATCTATGAAGCACGTTCTAGCATTGCGTTGAGTGATGACACTATCTAACCGGTGTGTACTAGTATTTCAATTGCGATTCGCAACAAGATTCCGATTGACGCATTTATATAGACCCACCCATTTAAAAAAGCATGTTGAGAACATGATGCTATCACACGGAAACAAATGCTGAAGAAAGCTCATAATAAAGTTGTACTCGCGAGTTAAAAATTACAGAGTTTATTTGAGAACAAACGGGGCGATGTTTACGTACATGTAACAGTTAAAAAAAAAAAGCTAGGACGGGCGCATATGGAGAAAAGTCACAGATCGTACCTCGCTTATCGTATTACGTTATTCAGTTTACTGTGAAAAAATTCGTCAGAAACTGTTTAGTGAACAAATATATTTTACATTACCTTTCACAATGTACCATACCATTCTCTCACCAGAGGTCGTGCTACACAAGTTTCGCTTACACCTCTGTCAACGCCGGAAAAATAGTCTGTCACATGATCAAAACAAGCATGGCGAGCACATGGCATTGTTGATTCGTTTCTTCTGTTCAATGAGCTTGAAGGGGAGTCATCGACGGACGAAGACTTTGAGGACACTTTTAAAAACATCACAGGAGATGACATTGCTGCTGATTTATGTAAAATCATCGATAAATCGGTAGCGTACAGAAACTGGTTTTTCAAACATCTGTCAAACTAGATCATGTGATCAAATTTTAATTTTTACCTCCGCAAAATAGTTCTCCCAGTAACGTTGAAATAAAAATAAATAAAGGCGTTAAAGATTTAAATTTAATTATTTATAATCATATTCATAAATAAAAGGAATAACTAAATAGATTTTAATTCCATTTTGCCCATCGTTTAAGTTTGTACAAGAATCTTGTACATCGGGCGTTGACAGAGGTGTAAGCGAAACTTGTGTAGCACGACCTCTGGTGAGAGAATGGTACCATACATGTATATGGAATATCGCATGAGTTGAACCGATTGTTTTTCCTCACAAAAAGCTAGCGCTTGCTGCAAAATGGAGATTCACGGGTTTACACGCCGTGAAATCCATAAGACGTTTTACAGCATATATCTTCGATTCCTTACAACAAATCTTACTGAAAATTTTTGAAACTCGTCACCAGGTCCGTAAAATGACGAAGTGTGGTGTGTTTATATACATATAAAACTGTGTGTGAAATGGCGACTCGATTTGCACGTGAGTTTTACAATCCGAGGTCGATGAGCGTGTTTGAGAGAAAGTCATTGTAGAGCGTCAACATCAGTAGTAATTATTGTCTGATGAATATTGAGGTGCATGTAACAAAATTAATGATTCTACAGACTGAGGGGGTTATAAAATAAGGTTGATCACATATCAGTCCAAAATTGAACATGTTTGTATAGTAAATTTCAAGTTTTTTGCATGTTTGAAAACACATGCACACTTGTAGAAGAAAGTGTGCCATCGATCGGTTGAAGTTCAATAAAATGTAATTTATGTAATATTCATTGTCAGTATATGTTGTGAATTCTTTGGAATAAGCTACAACAAAATAAATACTGCCTCAACTTAAATTGATGCGTTGAAAATGATTGATCATGAATTTATCGATGAAGCATAATTGCTAAAAAATGAAATGGCAAACCCGTTTAAATAGTGTGTTTCTGACAATTGTTTACACCATAAAAAAAGACATGATTATTGTGAGAACTCTTGGTCAATTATCGCAGTGATATAATTTTTGGAGTCATGATACTGAGTTAAAGGTATATGTGGCGTATTTGGAGTAAAATTTTTGACATGAGTTTGAGTAAAAATATACATCATACTTCTTAAAATTAGACGTTTTACAAACTCTAGGCCCATAAAACATGTTCTGTCTTTAGTTATTTGTCTTTAAACTTTGCTGCACGTCTGATGAATATTAATGTAATCCGCCATTTATAACGCCACTGCGCATGAGTGCGGGAAAACCTAGCATTGAAAACACGATGGAAGAAGAGTTTGTATACAAATTAGAATTACGTTTTTCATGTCTTAAATTAAATAATTTTTATATCAGATGATACTCGAAGCATTATTATTCCGATATTCATTAATGTAGAACGATATAAATTGTTTATTAAGTGTAATAAAGACGAAGATCGATTTTAGCATCAACGACACGGTAAACGGAGTAAATACCCCTCTCCCTGAGGGATGCATGTACTGAGAGTGTTTATTTATTCTTTATTCAAAAATTCCTCTAAACAAAAATCCACTTGTGGTTTAAAACTTATAAAGTAAAGACACGGGACAAATGGAGCACGAACCTGACTAGCAAAACCCCTACAACTTCATCATGGAAACTTAAGTTTAATTCGGCTTTAATTCCTGTTCTATCAACCTACATGGTCTCCGATGACAATCTTCCCTTTGTTCCTATCCTTGTCAGTCTGTCTCTTTTTTCTTTCATTGCCAAATCTGTCAAACTTAACGGTATACCTATCATTCTCGTCGTCGCCATTCTTGTTGATAGACCAAGATTGATGTCACGTGACCCATTTAAGGCGGGGTTATTCAAATCTTTTGTATTTTTTACCGTGCCGGTAAAAAAATAAAAAATAATTTTTTAATTTCTTGTATCTTTGTTATGCGATTGAATTATAAAGCGTAATTTGTTTTAAAGTCCTATCTTTAAGTAAAGAAATGAAGCAAATAATCAGATCTTATTATTGTTATTCACTAAAAATACGCCACATATACCTTTAAACTTCACATCCGGCAGTTGGTGCATACGTTATCAATACCGCGTAAGCAGACAGGGAAACGGCTCATTAAAAATAAGACACAATTTCATAAATTATTTAAATGTATGTACAAAATAATTAGCAGCTATAATGCTTAAAATATCTAATAAGATTTAAATTAGTTCTCAAACTGAAATCGACAATCGGTAAAACATCGCCAGTAACTCTGCATACCTAACAGAGTTATCGTTCCTAATCCGCTAGGGTCCCCGTGAGAAATACCCTTCCGGCCAGGACGATAGCAATAGACAGTGGCTATTTATAGCCACCGTCTAAAAAGCCAGGAAAACGTCAGATATTTCGAACTAGCATGCGAGTTGCTATGTCGTTTTCTTCCTCGGATACTTACGAATTATGTAAACAATTATACCCTCCGAATTCGTTCCGTTTATATTAGAACATTTGTAGAATCCACCATCATCTGGGCTTTTAATTTCCTTTGGTAACGACACTAGATTATTGCCTTTTATGCAATTATCTATATTTTCCTGGGAAAAACAACAACAGATTTTTCATAAATTTGAAACGCGCGCGCGCGAGTGTGTGTGTAAAGACATTATATAAATAGTGCCTGATTGGGAGGGTACCAATTGAAACTGGTACACTCCCAAACAGGCACTATTTATTTTATTATACTGAATGTCTTAATTTAATAGCAAAGGATGACTGCACTTAGCGCCGGGTTTTGGGCCCTTTTCGGTCGCTTCTGTTGCGTTTATTTCTTAACCTAATATCACTTTTATTAATTTTTTAAAGAGTCTAGTCTATTTCCAACATGAATTCAGATTTTAGACTGTGATACAAACAGCTCATTCTATGTATTTCTCCTTACTACTTTCGAAAAAAGGAGAATTTTTGCTTGTCTGCCCTTGACCAAACATTAGATTGATATTAATATGCATGAGAGGTGGAGCTGACATTATCAGAATGGTACTAAAATTAGACTAGCATGAATAACAATGCTATATGTATAAAAGTTTATGTGATCACTCTTTCATCATAACCCTATCTATTCTATATGGTACAAGTATATTATTTACTATGATTTCAACAATTTGACCACGCCCAGGAAAGTACAGAAGTCTTTAAATCAATGCTTGACAACTTAACGTGTTCGAAAACATTGTCCTAGTCAGCACATAACACGCTACCTTACACGCCACGTGATAGAATTTTGTATTCACAAAGTTACCTGAGGTGAGAAATCACGTGGTGAATTATAATATTCAACATGCATCAACCCTTGGTTACAACAGGGAAAGCGAAAGTAAGAAGAAGCAGTTTTTTCTCATTTTAACCATGAGCGCATGTTTGTCTATTAATCTCCTATTGACATAACTTTGATAATGCAAATATACAACTACTGTTAAGCGGAGAACAATAGACAAACATGCGCTGACTATGTACGAAGTCAGTATAAAAGTGGGCGTCCTCATTATCGTATGGAGATTCAAGAAATCGTGATGACCCTATGAAAACAAATTCGTACTTGGTAACAACATACTTTTATTTAACGCAATTACGTAAAGTTGCAGTTTAGATGTGGACCATTTCTGCAATTGAAAGAAAATTCTTCTTTTAAAAGTTTATTTTCTCGCAAATATCGCATGTCCTTAAGTGCAGTCATCCTTTGAATGCTTTTATATAGAAAAGACGTAAGTTCTAAGGCGAACCGTACGCGCATAATTTACGCGCATGTAACAATTCGTTCTATCGGCCCGTTGCCAAGTGTGTTGCTAACGCTGAGGGTATTAGAACGGATTGTCAACTGCGTCTAAACCAATCAGATTTCAGTATTTAACATGAAAGTATAATAATACTCACTGTTGGCCTTAACAGATTTCCTATGTTTAAAACTTCAGTTCTGTTTAAATCGTTGCCATCACAACTGCGAGCTTTAAAAAAAAGAAGCAATAGGTGTTTTTAAAAACGGAAACTAGCTTTGAATACTATTAGGGTTTTTTATTTGCCTAAAAAATCCAAGCCACATTGAAAAACAAAAGAAAAACTATAAAAAGTTTCGTTCGGGTTATTTTAGGAATAAGGAATCATTCTTTGAGTATTATGAGGTGATAATTTTGGTCAAGGCGCGTGATCAAATTCAATAATGCCCGAAGGGCTTTATGATAGATCTGATCACGCCCCGACCGAAATTATCACCTCATAATATTCAAAGAATGATTCCTAATTACTTATTTTTATATAATTTATGCCGTTGTACGGTTAAATATTTAAATATATTTACGTTTTCCAGTGTCTTTGCCTGTGATAACACTACGTATCGATTTTGTACTATATAACCCATAACTTCAAATGACGTATAATTGGGGCGCCAGCGGGGTTTGCTTATTTATATTTAAATATTTAATCGTAAAATGGCTTAAAATTATATAAATATAAGTAATAAAGAATCATTCTTTGAATATTATGTGGGGATGATTTCGGTCGGGGTGTGATCGAATCTATCATAAAGCCCTTCGGGCATTATTGGATTTGATCACGCCCCGACCGAAATCATCACCTCATAATACTCAAAGAATGATTCCTTATTCCTTTTATAAATAAGCAAACCCCGCTGGCGCCCCGATTATACGTCATTTGAAGTTATTGGGCTGTATAGTACAAAATCGATATAGTGGTATCACAGGCAAAGACACTAAAACATGTAAATATAAGGCATTGTAAACTCAAAATTGCACTCAATTATTTTATATAGCTTTTCATTATTCCCACTCTTTCTTGTTCTGTACACAAAAACATGAAACTGACCTGTAAACACAACAGCAAGAAGCAAGGTTCCATGCCAGCAAAACATGTTGTTTGGTAAAAATCATCGATGCTCTGGTGAAATCAGAATAGACCCTCATTGTTTTTCTGATTTTTTTTAATATAAAGGAGGAAGGAAGGATGAGTAACAAATACCGCTGTATCTTGTCCTGGATGTAGCATACCACAGATCTTTACTGATTATAAAGATGGCTTGTGTAAAGAATCAATATGTAATGTACTACAGTCTTCAGTCTGTCAGACCCCCCCCCCCCCCCAATTTGGCGGATTACTAGTATAATTACAAATCCCACTTTTTTAAAAATATACAGGAAACTTGTTGAGTAACCCCCAATCTAATTTTTTGTTAGAAAAAAAAGTACAATTCTTTTCTAACCAAGTAGGTTTTTAGCCTTTTTTCTTATGAATTTTTTTAGCAGAACTTTGATAAGCACCCAGCTTTTAAATTCCTGTTACAGTCCTACAAGTGTTACATGGAACTTCTCGCGCAGTTTTCCCGAAAATTTATTCGAAAATGGGGGCGCTCTGTATCTTGATGTCATTTGTATTGGGTTCTCTTTATCTTTCTTTATCTATCTTTAGCTCATTCGAGATGAAATCTTGATATTTACATTGTTCAGTGCCTTTGTCAGTGATAACATTACGAATCGATTTGTAATGTATATACCAATACATTTCTTCAATGACTATTTTAAATATTCAATTGCACATTTGCTGAAAATTATAAAAATATAAGTAATAAGGAATAATATCCTTTGATTATCATGAGGTGATCAAATATGGCCCGGCGTAATCAAATCTATCATAAAGCGTTAGTGGATTTGATTACCCCCGACCGTATTTGATCTTGCACCTCATAATACTCAAAGAATGATTCAATATTCCTTAAATAAGTGGACCTTTCTGATCACATGCATGGCCTCCGTCCAATTGTCTGTAAACTTTCTAAAAACATTTTTGGCTGGCTTCTTTAGAACAAAAAAAAGGTGCGCACAACGTTTGATTGCGATTCTTGTATCGAATACTTTAAATAGTCTGAGTTTGAGCTATTCTTTGTCAAAAATCGATGAAGTGCATACAGAACATTAATGTTGAATCTTCCGTTTACCACTTTGCAGCATATTAGTTGTTTCATTCCATGTAACATATGCAATATATATAGGAAAGGCAGCTGTTTTGACACGCTAGATTCTCCGAAAAGAGAAAACAGGTCAATTGATTCAAGTCATCCATTATATTATTACTTTGGGTTTTCAGATTTCTTATCAGTAGACTGTATCGACTTTATTTCTTCTATAACTAAGGGCGAACTGATACATGGTAAACCTTGAGAGTACCAATAATCAAGGGGGCACCAAAAAACTTTAATTATACATCAAACTTTAATTATACATCAAACTTTCATTTTATGATGCCACGAGATTATGTTGTGCGCACGAGATAATATTTGCCCATATTCTTTGAAGAAAAAAAATATTTACGTGTCCTATATGTACCACCGTAAAATTGCAATTTTATTAAATATGAATGCAAGCAATTTTAATATCCTTGAGAGAAAGAAACAGTGGGATGAGAAAGTAAGGGGAAGAGGGGATCGAGCTGAGGATGTGTCAACAATGGGAAAAGGTGTTTCTAATTTGACATTTACTTAGAAATAGTAAAACGCCAGAAGAAATAAAGGCTGTCTATAATCAAATTGGAAGCTAGTTAGTAAGTTATGGTTCAGACACAAATACTGGACAAAAGAAATGATAATTCCTATGTTCTTCATTATGAGCAAGAGAACAGCTGAACAAGGAAATAAACTTAGCAACAGCATTATAAGTTTCAAGTATCCTAGTTATGATGATCTAAAGAAATAAGAAAAACAATCTTCCTGTCTTTGAGTTATAAAGGACACAAACAATAACAAAGGAATTAAATAAGGTTGGATGTCATCACCTATAGAGGTAAACGAAAAAAAGATTCAAAATGTATTAACTGATTCCATGCAATATCTATTTCCTAAATGGGGGATACATATAAACAACGACAAAGATGGTCAGATTGATTAAACTTTTTAGAATAAAAAAAGTGTCAAATAAGTGACTGTTGACAGTGATTCCTTTTTACTCCAGGATACAGATCACTATTTGTACAAACATCGTCTAATCTAATAGGCGGATAGTGTTAGGTCTATAAATATCTATATGGAATGAAGTAACAAACATAAGAAGTATTATTGACATTTTATGAATTATCATTTATTTTTTATTCAAAAAGAAGTTGAAACATCTTCACATGAAAAACAGAACATTAAGGAGTAAGAAAAAAAATCACAGCTTCATTCATCCTTCCTGTAAAATTTTCACTTTAAATTTCAATTCATTGTTCCATCCCATTTTATATACAAAGTTAAACTTGCACACAATTTCTCAACTTTTATCACAAACGTCCAGTGTACAAACTCCCTTTCAGAAATATTTTAACTCTGCAATGACATATTATGATCAACATAACTGTTGTTCATCATTTTTTGCTCCATTTTGAAAATGGACTGTGTTAGATATAGAGAGATCCATCAGCAGGTCCAATATATCCCACAGCAATCAGAATAACATCAACAATTGTCCATACCCCTAACCCCCCAAAGCTGAACAGTTTCCCCAGAGCTTCTTTCCACTGACCCAGGTAGAATCGGTCCACTCCAAATCCGCCCAGGGTCACACTGTAATGGTAAAGGTGAGACTTTATGTTAAGGTGTTCCAAAAAACTTTCACAAGAAATGGTAAAATTACCTGGTACATATTAACGAAATAAATGAAAGAGATGATTAACAGTCTTGCAAATGTATAAACATTATAGGAGAACTGAATTCAATGTTTAACATCCAAATTGTAAATTTTTTTACCTACATTGTGTATTTTTCTTGCCATAATTAATAATTAAACTAATAAAAAAACAAGAGGCCCAGGGGCCCCATCGCTCACCTGAGGAACAATAGCCTTAACTCTGATCAAATTAGCATTACAGTATCAAAATCGAAATATCTTGACAACTAAGTACAGTAGATATTGCTCAAAAAATTTAAAATATCTGCCGATTTTTATCCACATATTTTTATGGTAAATACCAAGCCCCTTTTGTTGTTGTACCTGTAAGATTTTTCTCTATTCCTATATAACCCCCACCCCCCTCTTTGTGGCCCCACTTTTCTCTAGGGAATCATGGTTTCATCAAACTTTAATCTGCACAACCCATGCTTTCACACAAGTAACTGCTTTTTGGACTGAAAACTTTCCGAGAATATTTTTAAAGATTTTCTCAATATATTGCTATGTAAAAATTCATCTCCCCATTGTGGCCCCACCCTACCCCCAGGGACCATGATTTAAACAAACTTAAATCTACACTATCTGAGGATGCCTCCACACAAGTTTTAGCTTTTCTGGCCAAATAGTTTTTAAGAAGATTTTTAAAGATTTTCTCTATATATTCCTATGTAAAAATTCATCCCCCCATTGTGGCCCCACCCTACCCCTGGGGACCATGATTTAAACAAACTTGAATCTCCTCTATTTGTGGATGCTTCCACTCAAATTGAAGCTTTTTTGGACTAATAGTTTTTGAGAAGAAGATTTTTAAAGATTTTCTCCATATATTCCTATGTAAAAATTCATCCCCCATTGTGGCCCCACCCTACCCCTGGGGACCATGATTTAACCAAATTGAAACTACACTATCTGAGGATGCTTCCACTCCAATTTGAGCTTTCCTGGCCTAATAGTTTTTAAGAAGAAGATTTTTAAAGATTTTCTTGATATATTCCTATGTAAAAATTCATCCCCCATTGTGGCCCCACCCTACCCCTGGGGACCATGATTTAAACAAACTTGAATCTACACTATCTGAGGATGCTTCCACTCCAATTTGAGCTTTTCTGGCCTAATAGTTTTTGAGAAGAAGATTTTTAAAGATTTTCTCTATATATTCCTATGTAAAAATTCATCCCCCATTGTGACCCCACCCTACCCCCGGGGACCATGATTTAAACATACTTGAATCTACACTATCTGAGGATGCTTCTGCTCCAATTTAAATGTTTCTGGTCAAATAGTTTCTGAGAAGAAGAATTTTATAGATTTTCTCCATATATTCCTATGTAAAAATTCATCCCCCATTGTGGCCCCACCCTACCCGCAGGGACCATGATTTAAACAAACTTGAATCTACACTATCTGAAGATGCTTCCGCTCAAATTTGATCTTTTCTGGTCAAATAGTTTTTGAGAAGAGGATTATAAATTTTCTCTATATATATCTATGTAAAAATTCATTTCCCATTGTGGCCACACCCTACCCCAGGGGACCATGATTTAAACAAACTTGAATCTACACTATCTGAGGATGCTTCCGCTCAAATTGGAGCATTTCTGGCCTTATAGTTTTTGAGAAGAAGATTTTTGAAAAATACCTACAAATTTTCAATAATTCTAAATTATCTCCCCTTTAAAGAGGGTGTGGCCCTTCATTTGAACAAACTTGAATCCCCTTCACCCAGTGATGCTTTGTGCCAAGTTTGGTTGAAATCTGCCCAGTGGTTCTGGAGAAGAAGATGAAAATGTGAAAAGTTTACAATGCCAACAACAACGCCAAAGCCAACGACGACAGACAACAGACAAATTTTGATCAGAAAATCTCTCTTGAGCTTTCAGCTCAGGTGAGCTAAAAACCATATAGCATTTTCACATAAATAAACAGATGTTGATTGATGAACCAAGTCAAATACATGTAAACACAAAAGTTTGATCTGCAGAACTATTGTTGATTAAAAGGATGTTGAATTGCCCATCAGCATCTTGTGGCCATGTTTCTTTAATACTAACTGAATTTGCACCACATCTCCGCTCCCAAAACCCCAGATTAATTCCACGAAAATTGTCTTAATTTTAAAGCCCTTCTTCATTTCAATTTACATTGAGCACCTACCTTAGTGCTAGTGCTGTTGACCATTTATAACCACTTGTCCAGTTGCAGAACTGACTCTTTTGAAATGTCCTGCTTCCTAGTTAAGTGGAAATCAAAAAATTTACCCCTAGTATGCATACTGTCATGTATAAATATGCACATCAATAACTTGTCAAACAAAATCCATGTAGGTAAATGTTTCTGAATTTATCTTCAAAATCATAATTTCATGACAATTTCATGATTGTAAAATGCTGCCAATTCACAAAAGATTATAGCCTTATTTTATAAACGAAATGGTTTTGTATATATAAATGAATTATACCATATTTTTTTCATCATTTCAGTTAAATAACTGCTAAGACAAATTTAAACCAAACCAGCATTGCATTTAAATATATTGTTCTAATGATGTTAAAACAAACCCACAAAAATTGTAGATTTTTGTCATTTAAGAAATCACACACACAAAAGTTCATTACATGAAAAACAAGATATCTCAATCTGATTAAAATAAGATCTTTGATCCGCTCTGACAAATTTGATGTCGCTAAACAAAGTGTGGGTAGCGACATCGAATTTGTCAGAGCGGATCAAAGATCTTATTTTAATCAGATTGAAGATATCTGTGAGCCAATGCTCACTAGTGATACCCCCGCTCTGATGTGAATATGCAAAATAAGCAAAGTCGACATTTAACAGAAAGCTGGCATCCGATTGGTACAGAAATATATCCCACAATATGGCATGCCTAAACAAATAGTGTGTAAAAATTCCAAGCATCTGCGATAAATAGCTGCTGAGAAATCTTTGAGGAAAATTTGTTTGAAAATTTTGGCTAAAAATAAACAAAGTACTCATTTAACAGGAAGTTGACGTCTGATTGGTACAAAAATATATCCCACGATATGGCATGCCTTAACAAACACTGTGTAAAAATTTCAAGCATCTGCGATAAATAGTTGCTGAGAAATCTTTGACGGAAATTTGTTTGAAAATTTTGGCTAAAAATAAACAAAGTCATTATTTAACAGGAAGTTGACGTCCGATTGATACAAAAATATATATTCCACAATATGGCATGCCTAAACAAATAGTGTGTTAAAATTTCTAGCATCTGCGATAATAAGTTGCTGAGAAATCTTTGACGGAAATTTGTTTGAAAATTTTGGCTAAATATAAACAAAGTACTCATTTAACAGGAAGTTGACGTCCGATTGGTACAAAAATACATCCCACGATAAAGCATGCCTATACAAATAGTGTGTTAAAATTTCAAACATCTGCGATAAATAGTTGCTGAGAAATCTTTGACGGAAATTTGTTTGAAAATTTTGGCTAAATATAAACAAAGTACTCATTTAACAGGAAGTTGACGTCCGATTGGTACAAAAATACATCCCACGATAAAGCATGCCTATACAAATAGTGTGTTAAAATTTCAAACATCTGCGATAAATAGTTGCTGAGAAATCTTTGACGGAAATTTGTTTGAAAATTTTGTTAAAAATAAACAAAGTCGTCATTTAACAGGAAGTTGACGTCTGATTGGTAGAAAAATATATCCCACGATATGGCATGCCTATACAAATACTGTGTAAAAATTTCAAGCATCTGCGATAAATAGTTGCTGAGAAATCTTTGACGAAAATTTGTTTGAAAATTTTGGTTAAAAAATAAGCAAAGTCGTCCATTAACAGGAAGTTGACGTCCGATTGGTACAAAAATATATCCCACGATATGGCATGCCCTAACAAACACTGTGTAAAAATTTCAAGCATCTGCGATAAATAGTTCCTGAGATAAATGCGACAGAAATTTTTGTTACAGACGGACAGACAGACAGACAGACGGACAGACAGACACACAAGGGTAAAACAGTATACCCCCTCTCCTTCGGAGCGGGGGTATAAAAACAACTTAGTAGGACAATATTTAAAACATTTCAATTGAATTCTGTAACTTTTTAACACTAAATCATCACTACAGTTGTAATACAGACACAAGCAAATTAAAATACTAGTATACCTACTAGGAAATAGTGTAACTCGATCTTTTATCAAATGAAATATTTTAATTCTTAGACAAAAATATATTAGCACTAATAATGCTTACCTAGACAGAAAACATTTTCTTTTACTTGACATTCAGCTGTGTATCTTTTGCGTGGAGCATCTTTGACAGCGCATGTAGCATTTACCTTACTGCATGTGTAATTAGATTGTGGTAGCTGATAGCAGTACCTGCATTTCAACACTTTAGTTTGTTCTCTTGAACCCTGAAAATATCATAACAATGGAATTTATTCAAATGCTACATAATAAACATAGTTGATATTAATTCTTTTTCAAACTTAATGAAATACTGTGGTATCAATGAATTCATGAATTTAGGGATAATTGCATAGATACTGGAACGTAATTTGTGGCCAATGATACTATCAATACAATATAAAATCAGATATTGCACTTCATTGAATATTTATTTCATACATTAACTCAACAACAAAATCCATGAAAAATGATACTGCATATGTCCAGTTTAAACAAAGACTCAAAAATCAGTCATGATTTCATACAAATAATTAAATCATACATATATTATGGTAGATGAGTAACTTACAATACATCTTACTCCCTCCTTCACTGTGCAATTCACAGACGTGTCCTTTCCGTAGAGACAATGATAATTAAACTGACAATCAAGACACTCTGGTCCTAGTGTGTGACAATGTGCCCCATCTGGGCACCGATAAGGAGTGGATGGGGAAGGTACGGTTGTCGATCCTATTGATGTGCTTGCCAATGTACTATTTCCTTGAGTTGTATTGTTTTCTGGTGTTGTTGCATTAAAGTCTGGTGTTTGGGTAACAGCAGAAATTGTAGCGATATCTTCTGTACTTGTTAAACCTGTTGAGAACAACAGTTTGTACCATAAAATTAGATACATGTAAACTCTACTCACATAAATCACAGGTGCTTATTTTGTACGGACAGGAACTAAATAATAACCTTGGTACAGTAAACGGTAATCCAGTAAACTTATATCCTGATAAACAATATGTTTTAGTAAGTCTGTGTAAAGTTTAAAATAAATAAACGTACTGTATGAAACAAGGGTATACAGGGTATCAGGAGAAAACGTACCCAAGAGAAAACGTACCCAGGAGAAAACGTACCCAATTACTAGGGTACATTTTCTCCAGGAGAAAACGTACCCGGGTACGTTTTCTCCTGGTCCTGGAGAAAACGTACCCTATGAAAATCATAAATATACTACTTAATAGTTGTTAATACCCTTAAATGGCACGTCTTTTAACCCCAAGGAACCCCAAGGAACCCCAAGGAACCCCAAGGATACCCTAATAATACAAATTTATAAAAATTTATAACTCTTGAAACCCCTGGGGATCATTGGTATCCCAAAGACACCCCTAGGGTACCCTAATGGAACCCCACAGATACCCAAATGAACCCCATGGAACCCCAAGGATACCCAAACAAACCCCAAGGAACCCCAAGGATACCCTAATAATACAAATTTATAAATATTTATAACTCTTGACATTGGTATCCCAGCGACACCCCTACATGTAGGTACCCCATGGAACCCCACGGATACCCAAATGAACCCCAAGGATACATGTACCATAGTTAAAGGTAATTGATGTTAACTGTGTTATTTCAATACACAAAACAAATGATATAATCCTAAGGTTTCCCCAATGACACTTATTATAATACTCATATTAAGAGGGCTGTATGGCCATTGCCATTTTTAGACTAATAGTATATAAGTCTCCTTTAAGAAAAAAAATTCTGTATAACGATACAGTGTATAGGAAACATTCAAATTTTAAAGTCTATGGAATTTTTCTTTATCAAATAACTATATTGCTCAAATAATGGTTTATAGCTTAACAAATTATTTTTAAGAATTGTAAACCTGATAGTTAATCTTGTTGACCATCCAGTCTCCTTAGGCTCAGCTATGCATTTCTCAAAACATATTTTTTTCAATTCTCAATTTTTGCATTTTGGGGTTAATAAACAAGGAGTATAATCAGAATAGTAATTCACTGGTTCGTTTGATACAAGACATTATAAACTTACAATAATTCTTTTAAATAGCATATTGAATGGTTAGAAGACCAATCCAAAATTTCAGTTTGTACACAGTTGATCTTTCTCCTCTTAAAGACAGATATACATTAAATTTGATTAACCCAAACAAGAGGTATAAAACCTTTCTATTCACACCAACCTTCTTTTCTTAACAGTTAATTCTTAATTTGCATTCTCTTTACCTTTTTTATGCACATCATTAGTTTTTAGGTACATCAATATTTACAGTACTTTTTATTCTTCATCCTTGTAACTTTTTTTCTTATATAGATTATAGTATCTATCTAAATTTTAGAAGAAAGAATTGATTCGTGTTATGAGAGAGAGAGAGAGAGATTAATTGTTATCAATGGTTTACATGTTAATGGCTCTATAAATTATGGAGTATCATATAGGCCTGGCATATTAGATTAAAGTTTTATCTTTATGAAAAAGGGCTAAAACTATTGTGTTTAAATTAGAGTGTTGATGAGGTATTTGGCTGTAGGGATTCTCCAGATGTACATGTATGTTAAACGCTACTTATTTGAAAAATCTGCAAAAATTAATAAGGCATGCTTTGGTCCTAACTAAGTACTGTTTTTGGCTTTCAATTCCTTGTGTAATCAAGACAAACAGTCCATTGGAGCAACCCCAAATTCACAAGGGTTGTCTATCCCAATAAACAAGGAGATGTAAGTGTCATGCCAGGTATTTACTAAATATATTGCACCAGTGATGGTGAAGCCATTGTGTTTACATGTAAAAGGTATAATGTTGGTCCAAGAACTACCACGAATATACAAGGGGTGTCTACCTGCAATTAACAGGTACCTAGGTGCCTGTCAGATGAACATGAAAGAAGGTCACTGTGACCTTGATATGAGGATATAAAGATATGAGGATGTTAATACATCTATTAATTAGTTTATACAGTAACTGAACATAGCATAGTATTTCTTGAAAAGAAGATTTTCAAACAATTTTCCTATATTTTTCTATGCTAAACTTTGAACTCATCTTGGGGACCCAGTATTGGTCTGAGGGTCACGGTTTTAACAATTAAGAATCTAAAAGTACCCATTCTTAGAATGCTTGCCTAATAATTCAACAAATTGTATTTTAACAAGTTCTATTTAAATAAAAATTTTAATTTTGAAATTTGGGGTACCAGTATTGATCTGGGGGTCACTGCTTCAACAATTTAGAATCTACATTATTTGAGGTCATTTGCATAGTAATCTCCCTAATTGTAGCATATTTAGTATGTTAAACTTTAAACTTGCACTCATGGGGTCCCGGTGTCATATAATATTTTGAACCCTGCAATATATTGAACCCGGGTTCAAAATATCGCTGCGATGTATTGAACTCCCCCCCCCCCCCCCTAAAATATTGAACCCTGGGTTCAATATATTATGGCTGCGATATATTGAACCCCCCTCTAATTTTCATTGCTATAGGAGAGGGGGTTCAAAATATTATGGGTGCGATATATTGAACCCCCTACCTTTTCCAAATTCCCATTGGAGAGGGGGTTCAAAATATTATGGTCATGATACTTTGAACTCCCTCTTCAATAGCCATGGAAATTAAAGGGGGGGTTCAATATATCACTGTTATAATATTTTGAACAGCCTTTCCAAAGGAAATTGAAAGAAAAAGGGAGGTTCAATATATCGCAACCATCCAATGGGATTTGAAATAGGAGGGGGGTTTAATATATCACCGCCATATGATTTTAAACCCCCTATCCAATAGCAATGAAAAATCATCAGGGGGGTCAATATATCGCGACCATAATATTTTAAAACCCCCTCTCCAATGGGATTTGAAATAGGAGGGGGGTTCAACTTCTGGTATTTTTGGTTCAGTGGTTCTTGAGAAGAAGATTTTTTAAGACATCCACCCTATTTTCACTGTTTTATAATTATCTCCATTTTAAAGAAGGTTACTCCCTTTATTCTAATAATTTGGAATCCTCTTTCCATACAAGGAAGATTTTACCAAGTTTGGTTTAATTTAACGATCTCCGATCCTCAACTAAGTTCGATAACTCTAAATTATCCGGATTTCTTTTATTCGTACCATAAATCTGACTTTTATACAGACAAATTTAATTTAGTATTCTACTGCTAGTATAACAAATCATCATAGAACTACATTCTTGGCGTAGTGGATCCGCGGAGCTCTCCCATGTAAATACATCTTGTTATAAAGTTCGAGCCATCAATGCATCGACATTTTTTTTTAAACTCAACTTGTTTCTTTATTCCATTATATCCATCGTAGGTAAATTTGCAATAACTTTGTAAAATCCATGGATACCCTCTAAAACTTTCATTTTATATCAATTCATTTATAAAGGTTGAAAGAAAAATATCATTCTTATGTTGAAAAAAAAATTTGAGGCTGAGGATCGGAGAACCTTTATTGGCTCAGTGGGTCTAGGGATGGAATCATGGAAAATCTTGATAATTTATTTTGGCACTTATATAGAGGACCTAGTGTTTAGACATATAAATCATAATAAAAAGAAATGAAAAAAAATAAATGATTATTACAGGTATACACAGTTTCTTTCACAGTTAGTTTGAATGATATATTATTGTGTGATATTTCTTTTTTGGCGGTTTATTTGTTTTAAAGATTTAATTTATCTATTAAAGCTTAGAATTATTAACAAATGATGTTATTTTATTCAATAAAATATTAAATATTTGAAGATAAAATATCCAATTGACCCTCTATACATGTTTGAAAAGTCAAAATTAGCAATTATTATGCATTTGTCAACAACAACTAAAAGCATATATAGGGTCATTTGTAATTTCCAACCAAACAAGTTTTTCCAATTCCACATATCTTTACACAGAGATTAATTTAGTTTAATGATGGCCAAAACCATCAAGCCCTCTTACGCCAATAAACTGTAAGTACCCATGCTGCAAACGAATTTGGGTAGGAATCTCTGGTCACTTAAGTAAGAATTTTTTTTTTATATGAATGCCTATAGTTTCTCAGCAAAGCTGAATACATGTACCTCAAAATCAGCATTGTCCACCATATTATTTCTCTTTCATCGTCCATTCTTTTTATCTCCCCAAGTCAAGGTTTTCTGATATGCTCCGAATACTGGAGTGATCAGAAACCCAAACTGACTTAGGAAGATGAATACAACTATTCTCTATATAACTTCAAAACAGTTTGAATTATGACACGGTTTAGGCCTGATATGTATAAACAACTTGCATCAACATTGTTAAATTCATCCATATTATGCAGATATTTAAGTCAGGAGAAACATTATTTTTATCATGCAGTTATGCAGGTCAATAGAAGATGTAACGATTAAGCAACAAAATAAAAATGCAGAAACTAAGACACCACATGCAATCACATTCCATCTTGAAATTTAAGGTGTACAGTGTACATTAAAGGGTTCCCTGCTATATATTGGGTATATAATTGTTCCTTGGGATACCCAGAAATATGCTTTTTAGGATTCCAAACGTTGTTTGGATCGTTGGGTAATAAGTAAATGTAAATTGTTTCACATAGCAACAATTGAGGTGAGAACAGTTATTATGAGATGAAAAATGGATCGATGCATAAAATAAAAAAAAAAAAGATCAAAATTAAACAATTTCTTATGTCCGTGCTTTTCTTTTAAATACAAGTGCTTGGTAATCAATATTTTTACCTTTAAGTTTTCATTACCACAATATTTTGATGGATTAACTTAAATAGAGATCTTACAATTCCAGTGAGATGCCTGGTGTATCAATGGTTATTAATTACTTCTATCATTTGGGTATCCTTGGGGTTCTTACGGGTATCCTTGGGGTTCCTTGGGATGACCCTTGGATTCCAAAGGGACCCTTGGGGTATCAATGGTTGTTAATTTCTATCACTGATGTATCCTTGGGGTTCCTTGGGGTATCAAGGGATGACCCTACGAGTCCAATAAGACCCTCGGGGTATCAATGGTTATTAATTTCTATCATTTGGGTATCCTTGTGGTTCCTTGGGATTCTTACAGGTAACCTTTGGGGATCTTTGGGTATCCTTGGTTTTTTTTTGTTATTCAGGGATGACCCTTGGAATCTTATGAGACCCCTAGAGTATAAATAGTTATTTCTATCATTGGGGTATCCTTGGGGTTCTTACGGATATCCTTGGGGTTCCTTGGGGTATCCCTTGGATACCTAGGGACAACCTTTAGGAATTCCATTGAATCCCCTTGGTATCAAGATTATTAATTTGTATCCTTGCGGTATTTATGGGGTTCCATGGGGTACCTAGTGGTGATTGTAGGTTCCATTCAGTCCCCAGTGGTATCTAGAGTTATAGATTTGTATTATTAGGGCATCATAGGATTCGTTTTGGTATCCTTGGGGTTCCATGGGGTACCTAGGGGTGTCTCTGGGATCCCAATGAGTCCCCAGGGGTATCATGAGTTATAAATTTTCATAAATTTGAATTATCAGTGTATCCTTGGGGTTTCTTGAGGTATCATTGGGGTTCCTTGGGGTTCCTTGGGGTTCATTTGGGTATCCTTGGGGTTCGTTTGGGTATCCATGGGGTTCCATGGGGTGCCTAGGGGGTGTCTCTAGGATACCAAATAGTCCCTAGGGGTATCAAGAGTTATAAATTTGTTTCATTTGGGTATTTGTGGGGTTCCTTGGGGTTCCTTGGGGTTCCATGGGGTTCCTTGGGGTTCCTTGGGGTTAAAAGACGCACCCCTTTTAAATACTATTTTACACAATAAATATACCAGAAAGTATGAATTTTATAGATATATGAAGTTAATACTTTATATATATATATATATATATATATATATATATATATATATATATATATATATATATATATATATTTATATATAAAGGGTTTGGACATATTAAATAGTTTTCAAAAGCTACTTTAATGCATATTTAAATGCATAAATTTATGGAAATATACTCATCATATAAATAATATCTTTATAATAATTGTAGCAACTTTTATTTCAGTACATGTACGAATGACCTGTCATAAAGTATGCGTGTTATCAGTCTACTTCTTCTAAATTTTCCATTTACCGTTAGCCTTACATATTTGAGTATCTCTATGCGAGATCCCCTGATTGCCTTTTAATTATAGGGATAATCAATTAAATACCTGAGCAGTTATTATTATGTAATATTATGTATTGCCTCCTAGCGCTAAGGAGGTAGAAATATTCACTCCCCACACATTATACATGTCAGTGGAGTCGAAAGCAAATTGAAAGTGGGAGGGGGGGCTAGACTTATTGGGATTATTTATTTTACGATGAGGATTTCATATATTAATACTAAGACAGACTGTTCAATGTGTTGTAATTCACCTCGTAGTATTTTCTCCTAGTGCCGACTACTTAAACTGCTTAGGCGATGTTCGTGTACATGTATGTGTATGTAACAAATTATTGTCTAAGAAAACAATATTATTGTCTTAATAATGTATATACGTGATTATGTATTTAAAACAACAGCAACAAATGATACAAATGTTTATTGTATATTTTATTTTGTTTCATCCAAGAATATTTATGAGAACTATAATTTATGATTTTCATAGGGTACGTTTTCTCCAGGAGAAAACGTACCCTAGAAATTGGGTACGTTTTCTTCTGGGTACGTTTTCTCCTGGGTACGTTTTCTCCAGCATTCAAGCGCCTGTGATATATTTTTTTACAACTTCCCACTATAGGCCTAACGTTACCACTGTGACTATAAGAATTATCCGTTTTACAGTACATGCTTGTATATATAATTTAGAAAATAAAAATCATTTAAACTTTTCATAAAATGATATAGTTCGTTTCACCATAAAATTTGATCCAAGTAAAAAGAAAGCTTGAAAAAGGCGTGTACTGGCAACCAAAAACTCGATATCAAACGAGGAAATTCGAGTTTCCTACTATACCTTAGGTTACAAAAATTCTACTCGGAAATCGTATGGATTTCTTTGCGGAAAAATCGGACTTACCAGAACTTGGAGTGATTGTTGTAATCAGAGAGGGAAATGATATCAACACTATTACTATAGTCAGCTGATGTTTGTTGACGATATCCATTCCGTCATTTTCTATCGTTTTTGTGACATCAATGTAAGATGCTCGGAACATACTAAAGACCTGAAATACTAATGACCTGAAAGACCTGAAATTTTATATAAATGATACTTTTCTAAGATTTTGGTGAAATGAAATGCCTTTCTGGGTGTTTAAATTATATTTCCAGGTATATATGTGTTAAAATATATCATACTGATCAGTTATTTACGTCGAAATTCAAAAGACCTGAAAATTTGAATTGTCCTGAGTGAGCTGACCTGAAATTTTATATGTTCTGCGTCAATTTTGATGTATGTTTGTGAGTTTTTATCATATTTCCAGGTATATATGTGTTAAGTATATATCAAAATGATCAGTTATTTACACAGAAATACAAAAGACATGAAAATCTGAATTGACCTGAAAATTTAAGCTGACCTGAAATTTTATATAATTGATACATTTTTATGTTCTGCGACAATTTTAATTCTATTTGTGAGTTTTTATCATATTTCCAGTTTTATATGTGTTAAAAGATATCATTAAATAGCATCATTATCAATTAATTACGCATTTATAAGTGCGAAAGACTTTTAAAATTGGAATTGACCTGAAAATTTTAGATGACCTGAAATTTTTATGTGAAAGATACATTGTTCTGAGTCAAATTAGGTGACTATGTCTGTCTTTTATCATACTCATTCTATAATACACTATATAAAGTCAATTGAATTTACAGTCTTTCATATTCCAAATAAATATTCCCTTTGTAAAACAAAAACCCATAAAACATAACTTTAATATTTGTCGGTCCAATAATTATTGGATACGGTCAGGGACGTATATACTAACGGGATAGGCAACTCTCGCAAGTCTCGCTGAAATCACGCGCGGTACGTGATTTCGTAGGTCATTTTTAACTTCATATATCTATGATGTTACCAGGTATATCGTAATAAAACTTTTAAAAAGCTATCTTAAAATTATTTTAGAATTGTTATTAGTACTTTATAACCCTGATCTGATCATAATTACGACGGAGTTCTTAGTTAGTAGATAGTGTAGATTCAAGTATATACGTCCCTGGATACGGTGGAAAATATATTAGAAAGTATTTCTATGAGAAACCATCGATGTTCAAACTGCTGAAATACTTAAATATGAAATTAAGAACCAATAATTTGTAACTGACTTTTGTTTTTATTCTTCTGAGTTTAAAAGAAATATTTGTACACTTTGATAACTTAAAGCTGTAAACCTTAAATAACTAAGAATGAATAAATATATAATTATCTTTCTTTTAACAACTTGTAGATACTCTAAATGGAATTACAATTATTTTCAATTATTTTCTAATTATTTAGGTAATAACATTAAACTTAAATGATTCAACTTTCTTGACTCTATTTGTGATATCAGTTTAGTCGTGTTTATTTAGAACACACATTGGCTAGTCCCGTTACCGTAGGTGGCAAACAAAGGGGTTAATCTGTAATTGAGGGAGGGGTGGGGGGTACCTGTATAGTGTATACACATGTTTAATGAACCGAGACAGTGTACAATTACACATGACTTAATCAAAATTAAACAGGATATTCCATATATCTTTAACTCTATTGCTTTTGTATTTTCACTTAAATAATTATAATGGTTTGTTAAGTAACTGCAGTTTGAATTTAAAAGAAACTTGCAAAATCAAGTGACTGTACATATTGCAACATTTCAATCAATGTATCACAATGGTGTTAGCTCCCCGGGGGCATATTATGTTAGTCTCCTTTCTTTGTAATACCTGGCTGGGAGTTAGGACGTGCAATGGGAGAAGACCTGATATAAAATATACAGTTATATTGCAGTCTTCCCCGATTACCAGCATTATATCCTCCCAGAAGCCCCCGAAGGAACTCAGACACAGTTATGAAAGGATGTGTATATACATGTGAAAATAAATAAAGACATGCACGTGGTTGTCACCGTTGGGTATCCAAACATATTTCACATTGGAGTATGATAAAGCCAGAATAGTCATCTAATTTGACTCAAAACAATGTATCTTTTACATAAAAATTTCAGGTCATCTAAAATTTTCAGGTAATTCCAATTTTAAAAGTCTTTCGCACTTCTGCGTAAATAACTGATAATGATGCTATTCAATGATAGATTTTAACACATATATACCTGGAAATATGATAAAAACTCGCACATAGACATTAAAATTGACGCAGAACATAGAAATGTATCAATCATAAAATTTCAGGTCAGTTCAAATTTTCAGGTCTTTTGTATTCCTTCGTAAATAACTGATCAGTATGATATATTTTAACACACATATACTTGGAAATATGAAAAAAAAACCCTCACAAATAGACTTAAAATTGACGCAGAACATAGAAATGTATCAATCATATAAAATTTCAGGTCAGTTCCAATTTTCAGGTCAATTCAAATTTTTAGGTCTTTTGTATTCCTGCATAAATAATTTATCAGTTTGATATATTTTAACACATATATACCTGGAATTATAATTTAAACACCCAGAAAGTCATTTCATTTCACCAAAATCTTAGAAAAGCATCATTTATATAAAATTTCAGGTCTTTCAGGTCTTTCAGGTCATTAGTATTTCAGGTCTTTAGTACGTCCCAAGATGCTCTCTCATTGGCTGGAATGAAGAACGGTAGATCACTCTAATATTTGTAGCAATCGATACGAATGATATTTGTAGAGGGAAGATGCAAACCCCTGTAGTTTACATCACAAGAGTTGAGAATTTTAGTGCTTGTCATAGATTACACAGGTAACCAATAAGTAGTATGTAAGGAGTATGATATATTTTTTTCTTATTTTATACTTGTAGTACATTGGTTAGGTTGGCTTCCTGTACGAAATGTTCCGCCTGGAATATAGGGGGAATAGAGGCGTAATATAGAGAAGGATTCTGGGCGTCAATTTATCTCTCTACATATATGGTGATGTAGAGGTTCCAGGCTTAAACCAAGCGGAAACAGAGCGGAATTGGGCAGGAATATGAGGCGAAAAATGTAAATGAGCTACGCCCGGAAAAATAAAATGACGTCTAGAAAAATTCCGCCTAGGAAATGAAATTACGCCTGGAAAAGGTTCACGCCTGAAAAGTCCTATTTATTATGCAATTTCAAGTGACCTACAGACCTGAATAGCCATTTCTTTTTCATCTAGGATTTTCAAATACTGTCATGAGTGTACACTAATTTCCAAAGAAAATGATGAAGTTTTGAAATGCTCTTAAAGTTTACTCTGAAACCAAATTCTGAATCATACACAACTAAATACCATACAATGTACTCTACATTAAATCTCAGTGCCTCACACCTAAGAACTTGTTTAAGAAAACTGTTAAATCTTTTAAGTGAAATACAAATTGCAGTTCCAATACAATTTCATGTACATTCAAATTTACTAAAATATGCATAAATCTGATCATCTAACATACCAGCATATATTGTATAATCCAGCAAGGACATTATAGATGTAAAAAGTCTGTCTGTGTTAACCATTGAGTTCACACCAACTTCCCTCCTTCCTGACTGAATTCAAACTTAACCTTACTGAAATGACCCTAACACATCAATTAATATTGACCAATCAGAGGATTTTACTCCTGCTTAAATTTGCAGGCGGAATTTTGTTTCAATTTTCTTGGTATTTTACGCCAGGAAAATTTGAACTTGCCAAATGACGCCTGGAAACCGCCTCTTCTACCTAGGCGTAACTTTTCAAAATTCCGTCTCCACCCCAAATACGCCCGGAATTTTCACATTCCTGCCAGAATCCACCTATATTCCAGGCGGATTCCACCTCAAAAATTCGTACAGGTTGCTTCTGACTTGCATACATGGTATATTATTTATACATTATGCATAGCTGTTATACAGTACAACTTGTTTAGTGCGAACACGGGTGTTGTGAATTTAATAATACCGGTATATTGATTTTTTAGCCCACCGAGACGAAGTCGGGAGGGGGGGCTTATGCAATACCCCCGGCGTCGGCGTCCGGACCTGGTTAAAGTTTATGTTGCAGGTCCTGTATCAAAGCCATTATAAGGTTTCGGATGCTGGAGGAGATTAAGGTTTTTGGAGCAGGTTAAAGTTTTTGTAGCAGGTGCCCTCTGATGATTATATCTTAGTTACCGTATTAGTGGTCCTAACTTCACCAAACTTATATGGATGGTCCGTCTTATGATACTAATGAACCTGACAGGCTTGAATGCTAAATCTGAGCCATAGGGTTCAGATGCTGGATGAGGTTAAGTTTTTTTTGGAACAGGTCCAGTTTAATAGATAATAGTAATATTTCAAACTTGCTTTGTAGATTTAACTATAATATAAATGAATCGCAGTGGTAGCTTCAGATGCAGAGCCTGATCTCCATTAATATCAAGGATGCTAGTAAAAAATATATTTTAGTTATTACTGGTCCTAACTTCACCAAACTTGCATGGATGATGTGTCTTATGATACTGATATACCTGACAGGCTTGAATGCTGAATCTGAACCATAGGTTTCAGATGCTGGATGAGGTTTAGTTTTTTGGAACAGGTCGCATATTTAATAGATAATAGTACTGTTACAGGGGCGTAGCTGCCTATATGCCAGCATGCCATGGCATGTACATCGTTTGGTCAAAAAAAAAAAAAAAAAAAAAAAAGAAAGAAAGAAAAGTTAATAGATATGAATCAACCAAATTGCTGACAATATACATGTAACTTATGTCATGTCTATGGATTTGCTTACTTACTTCAAATTTGTAAATAGGTACGAACCTCTGGATTGGTTTATTCTGTGTTAAATAGGATTCACATTTAACATGTGCATATTTATATTTATCTATCTATGCATCTTTTAAAACATGCCACTTGCAAACGCAAACACACAGAGGTCTTTCAGTGTTCTGAGGCTCTTAAAAACCACACAGTGTGGTCAAATCTATCATAAACCCCTTCGGGCTTTATTGGATTTGACCATGCCCTGACCAAAATGATCACCTCGTAATACTATAAGAATGATTCCTTATTCCTTAATTAAAAACAATAATTGAAAGTTTGGATATTTTTTTTAAAGTATGTTAACATCGATAAGTAATGGTTGAAAATTTAGCGCATTGAAGCAAACCACTGCTTTAAGATAAAACACGTGCTTATATTATAAAAGAAGATTGAAGCAAATATTATGGGCGCAAATACCCTTTGTTGAAACGATAAATATGATTTTAAATTCATTTTTTCCCCATTTACTAGTAAATCTATTCTAATAATATAATACAATCATGCAAAAGTGAACTTTCTTATTGTAATCGCTTTGATAATTTAACAGAAACGAAGAAATAAAATGTCTCATATTTTTAGGTAACAAACACTCAACCTAAAAAGCCCAGTTCTTGATTGTTATTTAAGTACTGGTATTATTTCTAGTGCTAAAACCACTAAGCCATTTTAGCAACAACATAATCTAATGTTATATGCAGTTTTTGCCTTGAGTTTATGGACTTGTATTATTTTCCTTAACTGTTGAGATATAAATTGGTATTTCTGATGTATAGTGGGTTCTCACTCCCAAGATTTTGTTAATTGAAATTGGTTTATTTTCATTAGAAAACAGAGCACAGGCCAACTCTATAAAATATTAATATATACGTACCAATTTATATATATATTAATCCTTTAAGAGTTACAGATAAATGTTATTTTAATTACACATCATTTGAAACAAATTTAAAAAAACTCAGTATCTTATCCATCCTAATAAAGGAATTTTACCTGCATTATTCGCTCATTTTCTTTCTATAATTAGTTAAATCCAGCTGGATATTATACTTCGTGCACATAAGTAGTGCGTAGATTTTTGCCTGCAGAGAACGTTAAAACTCGTGAGCTTCCGGGGCTTCGCCCCCTGGACCCCCATCAGGGCTTTGCCCTGAACACAACACACTGGGGGCCTAAAGGCAGCCCCCAGACCCCTTGTCTTCTTTGGCGTGCATATAAAAAAGTTCTAGCTACGTCCCTGGCAAAGGTCATGACCCCCAAGATAGAACATTGAATTTTAAAAATGATATTGTCCTATCTATAAACCTGGTGTGGGGTTTTATGGAAACACATTATTCTAAATAGTAGACCTCCTAATCAATTAGAAATATGTGATTATGATGAGCTTATGTGGTTACATAAAAAATCAATAAATTTTAATGATATACAGATTCATTTAAAATTTGATGAAAATTCTTTTTATAGCTTACAACTTGACGAGAAAGAAAATGAAGCCTTATTTGGGAAATGTAATAACCCAAATGGACATGGTCATAATTACAAAGGTACAGTCTTATACATGTATTTATCAGTATTACACAGGCTAACATTAGCCATACCAACAAGCTATATTGTAATCAAATAGTATAGAACATACAACTGTTACTGTTACACATGGCCATTGTAATAAAGCACAATTGATTTAATGTTGTGTGGAATTTCAGTCATCGACCTGATGTTGTCATTGATAAAAAAAAAGGATGTCATTTGGAGCACTCTCTTTGAATTTGTTGTGTTTTATAAACAATGCTCAGTTTGTCAAAAACTTACAAAAGTTGTGAAATTTGTTGAGTGAAAATTTACATTATATCACATTTATGAAAATGCATTTGACTTTTTGTTAAATAAATTTAATCAACAGTTATTAAAAGAGTAAATGTTATCAAATAATCTGGGGCACCCTGTACTTTGGCAAAAAGATTATGGGATAACAATTTTTAGCTCACCTTAGCTGAAAGCTCAAGTGAGCTTTTCTGATCACTTTTTGTCCGGCGTCTGTCCGTCTGTCTGTCCGTCTGTCTGTCTGTCCTTCTGTAAACTTTTAACATTTTCGACTTCTTCTCCAGAACCACTGGTCCAATTTAAACCAAACTTGGCACAAAGCATCCCTAGGTGAAAGGGATTCAAGTTTGTTAAAATGAAGGGCCACGCCCTCTTTCAAAGGGAGATAATTAAGAATTGTTAAAAATTTGTTAGTATCTTTAAAAATCTTCTTCTCAAAAACCAATTGGCCAGAAAAGCTGTAACATGCATGGAAGCATCCTCAGGTAGTGTAGATTCAAGTTTGTTCAAATCATGATCCCCTGGGGTACGGTGGGGCCACAATTGGGGGAAGGGATAAATTTTTACATAGGAATGTAAAGAAAAAATCTTAGATTTGAAAATCAATTAGGCAGAAAAGCTGTTACTTGAGAGGAAGCATCCTCATATAATGTAATATATATATAGAGAAAAACCTTTTAAAATCAAATAAAAAATGATGAAACTATAATTGGGGGTGGGTGCGGGGGAGGTCAAATTTTTACATAGGAAATAAATTTGATCATTCTCAAAACTATTTAGTATATATAGTATTACTTATATGCAATCTTATTGACATTTGTTGATTCTCAGTTGTTTAGACTGTGGACCTGGATAATTCTTGGGCCACATAAAAGGTTCAAAGTTTGATGTAGGTTTATATTTAGCTGATTTTATTACGTCTAGTGTTGCTCAGGTGAGCGATGTGGCCAATGAGCCTCTTGTTGTATTTTAATATGGTATATTTTGTTATATATTTCAGTTGAAGTTACTTTGAAAGGACCTGTAAGTAAGAATTAATTGAATTGACTCACTTTCAAGTTTATCTAGTTCCTAGAATTTTACCTTTAAATGATTACTTTTATAATTATTTTTTAGGTTGACCCTGTCACTGGGATGGTTATGAATATTACTGACTTGAAGGTCTTCATGCAGGTGATTTATATATGTGAATTTAGTTATTTAAGGAATAAGGAATCATTCTTTGAGTATTATGAGGTGATGATTTCGGTCGGGGCGTGGTCAAATCCATAAAGCCCAAAGGGCTTTATGATAGATTTGACCACGCTCCGATCGAAATTATCACCTCATAATATTCAAAGAATGATTCCTTATTACCAGTACTTATATTTATTTTTGTACAAAATCACTTATTATATAAACAAATGGGAGCGTATAAGTAAACTTAGTATGTTTTTGTTTCCACCAAATGGACTATGGCAGTATGATTTAATTGTTTTGTATTATTTAATGACTGGCAAGTAAAACGATGTTATAACATTTCTGCAAAATAACAATCTACGATGTTTTCTTTATGATGTTTTCGTTTACCAAGTAACAATAAACAGCTTTAACCATGCATAGTTTTACACACGTTTTCATATCTATAAATCCGACCCTAACTTGTGTTTATAATACTCGTACACGAATGTTGTCGGACTCGTTATCCGCCTCGTTGTTTATTTGACTAAGCACCCTCCCAATTTCTTCTTTATACACGTGTTAATAAAACAACTTCTTTATGAATATCGATGTGTGGATTCAACTTGAACATGTACATGCCCAGATGAATTTGACCGAGACGTCCGTTTATCTAGTAACAATAAACAGCTCTTTATAGAATTTCTATTGCTATCGGGCCGCCATGTTTGTTTATACAGGGTGCGACAAAAGTCGTCATTAGAAATATAGCAGGAGTCTTGAAAAACCTCACGTATGGGGGTTAATGGTAATAAACATTAACATAAAAGGTGATAAATATTCTAATTGATTATCAAAACAAAACACTTCTAATTGTTTCTCAGCTTAGGACGCCATTTTAATTTGCTAAAAGTCGCTTAAAACAGTCTACACAGCAGTTTGGGACTAAAAAATGACGGTCGCTTGTCACGTAAGGCAGGGGGTCGCTTAATGCAGGGTTTTCGAATAGGAAATTACGTTGGGCGGTCTAAGTATGGTCGCATAAGACAGAGAGTTGCTTAATACAGAGAGTCGCTAAGGCAGTCTACACTGTATTTTAAGGTCACCTGAGTCACTCATTGACCTATTGCTATTTGGATTTATTTTTCTGTTAGTTATGCAACATGATGCTTGTTTTGACAGTTAAAAGTGGTATACACAGACATGCACTTGTATTTAGAAACATTTGTAACTGTATGCATGGAATGGGAGCAATAATGATGGACCAGACTGGGATTCAAACCCGGGCTCCCTGAATTCTCTTTTTAAGTATGTGCTCTACACTGAGCTTTTTTGGCGCTGGTATTTGAACCAGTATGACAGTCACATTCCTCCCCCTTAAAATTATATTTGCTATCAAAGATTCCCCTGGGCTTTTTCGCCTGACAAGAGTTAACCTGTCAGTTCCAGGGGTTGGCACGGCACCAAATGTAACATGTTGGAAGAAAGACCAGGATTTGAACCCGGTTTTTTTTAGCTCACCTGAGCTGAAAGCTCAAGTGAGCTTTTCTGATCACATTTTTTAAATTCTCTAGTCAAATGCCCTTCACTGAGCTATCTGGTGCCTGTATTTGAACTGGTCTGATCGTCACACACATTTAGCAAGATGTTGCACTTGGATTTTTTCTACTGCTGTCTTTGAGGATGTGCTTTAATTTTCTTCACACCTTACAGAAATCATCAATCATCACTTTGCCTTGGCTGCTGGCAGTGCATGTAATACTTACTCATAATTCATAATTTAGGTCATAATTCTTTGAATGGAATTGAAGTTTTGAAAACTTTAGAATACCAGATCATTTATTTTTCTTGATCCATTGTTATGTACCCCATAAATCTTGGGTTTTTTTTTAATCCTTTACTGGATTGTATTTTACTAAAGTAATTTTACACTGCTAATTCAGGGACATGGGCCTCTTGTATGTTTTCAAGCTGTAGATTCAGGAATAAGACAATTTTGGAGACTTTACATGTACCGTATGTGTGATTCTTTGTTCTTCAGAAAGCTATAATGGAGACATTGGACCACAGGAATATAGACAAAGATGTACCATACTTTAAAGATAAAGTGAGGTGTGTATGTTCATGATCTTTTATGTGATCCTTACATGAACAGAATACGGTATTTGTGTGTCTCTTTGATTTTGGATTTACATTTCTATTAATATATTACTATGTGATGAGTATGTCCTATAAATTAGCCTATTGGACAGAATACTGAAGATTTCTTTTGACATGTACTTAGTTCTGCAACTTTGATATATCTGCAACTTTGATGTTTTATATCAAATTGTGAGGAATGCCATTAAACCATTATTATAATTTCATTAAGTTTACATGTCTGAAAGATAAATGCAAGATTTACACAGATATTAGTTCCTCACCCTTAAGTGAAGATTTGAGTTTGCAGCTAGTGTGGTGTTTTTTTAGTTTATTTAAAAATAACTTTTTTTCATAGCACAACAGAAAACCTTGCTGTATTTATCTGGGTTGAGCTGCAAAAACACCTCCCTGCAAACCTGTTGTTCGAGGTCAAAATTCATGAAACGGAAAAGAATGTAGTCTGCTATCGTGGAGATTTTCAATGATGTCTTTTTTTTAAATGTCATTGTTTCAACCATTCAACTTATTACATGTGTACCCGGTATATGTACTGTTTTACTTCCCGGAACTTCAACTTTATACTACACATGTAGTACATGTATGTGTATAAGTACATGTATGTTCCAGAAAAGAGTAGAGATCACCCAGAGGACAAGATTCAAGTCTGGAACAGAGGGAGCTACACATAATATTTGATTGTTTCTAAAAATACTGTCAATTCTTATACCAAATAAGGGCATTACTATTAATCTTTGGCATATAAAACATTGATTCATCACATACATGTATCATTAGATTTCTATATAGATTTCTGTTTTTGTACACTAGCTGTTAATCCATACAGCTAATCCAGATTATGGTTACCAGTATTTAGAAACTGAACATCTAAATTTCTACTTCAGTAGTCATTTTGTTCTCATATACTGTACTTCCTTCATTAATAGTTTGTACACTTATGTACATGTACTAATGCCATATTATAGGAGGCCTCTTTGCTAGAAAACTCCTATAAGTTGATGATCTGCTTTGTAAGAGTGCAGTGGAACCTACATGTAACTCATCAGCTTGTCAAGATGAGGAGGAAACAATCTAATACTATTTTTTCCATCAATTAACCATCGAATTGTGACTAATAAAAACTAAAAGTTTTCAAGATCAGACACAATGTATATTTATAGCTTTATAAATTTAATCTCATTTAGAAGTTTGTTATTTTTGTGTCTTGCTTACATTTGTTGTATGCATTTTTAACTGGGTTTTCCGAAGGAAAAATCTGATTATTGAAATGGTGACATGGGCAGGCGGCTGCCAAAAGGGTTCCCCTATTGTACAGATAACTCCTCCCACAGTTTCCAAGGTAGGAAGTTGTTGTTTTGCAGATCAGTTGTACATATATCAGAGACGTGCATACTATTTGGATTTTGATTTGTGATAATTTATGAAAAAATACTATTTGGATTTTGATTTGTGATAATTTATGAAAAAAATGCCAGTTGTTCAACTCAGTTAGTGTTTATCAATTGGTTGACAAATGGATTATAGATACTGTTCAAACAGAGAAACCTGGTTTGCTGTCACATTGACAGCTTTCTCTTGTTTACCCTTCATTTTTCATGGAGCTTTAAAAAAAAAACTAGCATAATATCTGTATTCATAGCAGTACATGTTCATGTATTACATTTATTACATTTATTGAAATTCCTGTAGGCCTAATGACTTCTCAGTAGATATTTGTAATATAAAGAGTATACATTAAAAAGATACCGGTAGATTTAATGTATGTCTTGTGGAATAATGTATCTCAACAGAATCGTTCATTTATTTGTTTATATAAGCCTTGATTGATTCTGTTTTTTCCTTTGTTGCTTTGTTTAATGGAGAGATGAATAAAGCTAATTTTAAATCAAGTGCAGGTTTCGAAAAAGTGTTTAAAATTGTTTTAGTTTGTAGCTCAATGGCATTACAAAGGTCACTTCTGACTTGCAGATTCCGACCTCAAACAGAAACATGAAATTCATTGCTTCCATCTGCGGATCCAGAAAATTTTTCCAGGGGGGAGTCCGAAGGACAATTGTGTTTGCCAGGGGGGTCCGAGACATATTTGTGATAATTTTACTGTGTTAATTTAATAAATTTTCACTCTCCAGGGGGGGTTGGGATCCCCCCCCCTTCTAGATCTGCGCATGGCTTCTGAATGAAGGTTGATTTTGCTAAGGCAAGGCTTTATTGAATTGTTCATATACTGTGTAACAAGGTCTAATGACAATGTCTTGTAATGGTGTTGTCTTACTCTTTTTTAAATCCTTATTCCTGTTATTGCACATTTACCACTCACCCTCCAAGTTAAACATTCCAAAAAATTTAAAAATCATCCAATGCATGCAACATCCAAACTCGGTTTAATATTTTTTTATAGGCAATGACAATGTTTTATAGTTAAGAAAATTCTTTTAATATAATTTATGATGAATGGCTTCTCTGTTGAAAATGTCTTTCTTACAAAATTCATAAGAAATGTAATTTCTGCTTGTTTCCCAATCTTACTGTGTTTTACATATTGCAATCTATAGATTATGATCCACAAGTATTTAGTGAATGATTGAAATTTTGTCTTGCGACCTTTTTGTTATCCTGGTCTGTGTTGACAAGGCATTTTGATTTCTTTTCCTGTTCAGTATCTGTGTATTGTATATTTTCATTTCTTTTTCTGTTCAGTATCTGTGTATTGTACATTTTGATTTCTTTTTCTGTTCAATATCTGTGTATTGTACATTATACAATCAACAAGGCATTTTGATTTCGTTTTCTGTGCAAGATCTGTGTATTGTATGTCATACAATTGTGATACAATATTAAAAGTTTTTAAAATTCTTGTATGACTCGTTATTTTTTAAATCAAAGCTGAATATGCAACATATTTGGGAAACAAAATTTTACTATTCATTTGCCTTTTCTTCTGCACGTAAATTGTTTTTAAAAAAATTCATGTTCAGCTTTGCAGATTCAACAATTTTAAGCACACAGGTTTGAATTGCTTTTGTGTACAATTGAAATTTATTCCTTTGTTCTTGATGTTGGCTCCATTTGTTCTAATTTTGTCCTCAATCTTACCTTCTCTACATCTGATACAAAATATCAATGGTTAAAAAATGACAGAGTCACATTATTTCATCAATTTATTATGAGCACAATAGAAATTTACGTTACGCAAGTCTCCATTAATAATAATTAAAAAAAAAAAAAAAGCAAAATAAGGTACTATACTGAATGAAATATGTACAATAATGTTATTTACAAGAATTTACATGTGAGAAAATGTGTTAAAAGTCTTTACACATGTCTAAGAACATGTTTAATTATAGATACACTCTTGCACATAAAAAAGAAGCTGATACTTGTTATCAACACCAAACAAGTGGTGATGTTTGTTAATTTGAAAGCAAGATCTCTTGCACAGCGATCTGGTTTTTAGAAAACATTCAATACAACCAATTTTTCAAACAATTGATTCAAATCAAAAAAAAAAAAAAAATTTTTTTCAGGACTTTGCCTGTCATCACATTAATGAGCTATGTACAATATAATGATCCAACTAATAACATGTAAGCAATATTTGGGGGAATGGGGCGTTTTAAAATGACATGGAAACATACCCACATAAAACGTGGTTTTTCTTTGATCTAGACAAAATGTGGCACGAAAAAAAAAAGGAAAATTCTTTTAAAACTTGGAAATACTGAAGAAATGTAGCATGTGATGGCGTGCACCAATTGTACTTATTTGTGCTGTCAATTAAGGCACAATCTCCCAATTCATTCACTGAAAACATCAAGCCACAATAAATACCATGGATTAACATGAACGCTTTATAAAAATACATGTACATGTACCTCTACTGCCATTTTAATACAACTTGTCCATATATCAGTAAACCAGTTAACTTGGTGAAGTTGGTGCTTTCCCCAAACTGCTAAAAAAAAAAAAACAGGCTAATACACAGCAATGCAACTACTGGGTGTACAGCTTTGACCAATACAAAATGAATACAAGGTGAAAAAAAGAACTATGTACAATCTCTGTCTAGAAATCAATTCATACCATGAATAACCCAGGTTACATATTCGATAAACTGTCTTCCCTTCACAAAAAAATTCTGTATAATGCCTTTCACCTATGCCATTGTGAGCGACATTGATTTTAAACCCATTTTCTGTGATAGCATGATTTCACACCAGTGAACGAGACTACAAATCGTAAAAGAATGAGATTACATCAAAAACTCCAGTAGAAACACCATTTTACTATTTTTTTGTTAGTTTGATTCTGTGGGTCTGTGACCGTGTGTCTAGCTGTTGCCCCAGTAGCTCCCTACGTTGTAGGACTTGGCAGCGTTTGCTTTAGACTGGGATGTGTTCTGAGCTTGGCTTCCTCGACTGGTTCCTGGACTGGAGTCCTTCAAAATCAACATACAACCCCTTAATCTTCTACAACTTGCTAGAATATTCAATGAAGGAAAATGTGGCCATTTAGTTCTATGTAAGAAAATCTACACAAGGAGTACAGGGACATGATATAAAAGAAAAACAAACTACACTATCCACTGTAATACAATAGATAACAACACCTCTGATCTTAGTATGATGAGAATTTCTCCCAAAAGAACTGCATTTAATTATAATGTCACTAGGGTGAATTTTAATCTCTTATTTCACCTGATGAAGTGTGGGATGGTGAATCTGGGAGTGAGGCATCACAGGAATAAATGGACCTGCAGTGCCATATGGGTTTGTTGGGGCTCCCATGGGACCAGCTTGGGTTCCAGCTGCTAGAGGCAAACTGAAAGGAGGAGGGGTACCTGCAGCAAAGCCTTGCTTGTCAAATGCCTGAAAATAGTCAACAAAACCATTAGGATTTCTAACTGTTCACTGATGGTGTTAACTGATATACACATATGTATGCAAAATCAATTCTTAGTTAGTAATATTTGTTAGAATAGGGTTTTCTCTGTACCTGTCTCAAATATATGAAATGTTTACAAAATATCAGAGGACAATACATGCAGATTGTCTTAGATTGGGTTCTCCCAGTTATCAAAGAAAAACAATGGGAATCTACATTTGCTTGGTTTTCATAGATATCAAGTATGCAAAACCTTGTCATACTTCCAACATGTACACTGTACAACTTAAAGGTGACAAAATTAGTTTCCAACCAAAATCCCACACTTATTATTTTTCCCAACGACCACCAATCAAAAATCTATTAGTGTCTGTACAGCATAAGGAAGGTATATATTTACATCATGCGTTCGTTGGTGTCTGGGAGGAAAGGATTTTGTAACTCGATCACCCAAATTAAGCATCTGAAAAGCAAAACACTGTCTTTCATGCCCATTGGTTACTGATCTTATCTATAATATCTTAAGGATGTACTGTAAAATATCCCTATGTTACTCCTATTTAATCTTCAAGGAACTTAATTCTAGAACATTTTTTTTTTGCCAGTTCTTTGTTTCTAAAGAAGGTCAAAATTCTACTTAGAATGGGCAAAACATCACAATATAATAGGAAACCTCTACTTTACCATTTATTTTTGTAATTAATTGAAAAAAAAACAAAACCCAATTACCATTTTTTCTTGATGAAGAAAAATGCATTGGGAATTTAATATTCACTGAAGAAAAGGGCATTTTCAAATGTTTAGATTACATCACCTTACACATGTAATTTTCCTCTCCTATTTATAAACATCATCATTAATGTGGTATTAATGGTATTCATATATTATCTACAGCAGAAAGATTTAAAGATTAATATATGTATAACTTGGAATGTTTTTTGTGTTTCACTTACACTCCAGACACAAGTTTAGTAGTCTTAACAATTTAAATTAACACAGGGTATTTGATAAAGAGGATATTTTTAACTTGAATATACATACTGGTGCTATATATTCTTTATACAAGTACATTCCTCTGTACATACATGTAAATAGTATAATAAATTCTATGCGATAAGCAATAATATCAAAATATTGTGTTAAATGTGGGTGAACCACAACCTCTCTAATACTACAAAAGAATGAGTTTGACATAACCAAGGAGGCAGCTGCACAAATATCTAATGATGCCTATATTGCGGGCTTATACCATAATCTATTCATAACATATTCCTAGTCTTTAAAAGCAAATTATTGAGTTTAGCTCTCTATGTCATTCTTAAAACAAATCATTATAATTAAAAGTTGCTTTTACAAACAGCATATTGAAAAATAGTGTTTCAGTTTAAAATATACAACTGCCTTCAAACCTACTTGTAATAGTGACTTTGTTGTACACATGTATTACATCAAACAAGCATTTGAATCAAGTAGAAGTATAAACAAAATTTATATCGTAAAATTAAGAAAACAAATAAATGTGAAATCTTGTCTTCAATTTGCTGCCCCTGTCTGTTATACAAACTCATCCCTATTTTCTGTACCAATAAAACATCTACAATGTGTGTGTAGCTAAAATGGTTAAATCTTCTATACCCCCAGATGGGTTTTTTTTTGCATGCATACATGTATACATCCCTTGCAATTCTCAAATATTCTACTGTCACTTTGTTGGCATACTTTCATTATTTACCTGGGTGTGAGATTTGCCGTATCCTGTTCCTGGTAGATCTGCAGCTGTCACTGCGCCACCTGTCAAACATAACAGAATTCTCTACATAAAACATATCTACATGTATATCTTTACACGTATGTCATTTTTAATTTATGAGAATAAAAAGATGTTATAATACATTAATTGTAAACTGCTTATTTTTTTATCAGCATAGATCCAATATGAATCAAGCTACAGACAAAAGAAAAGCATATACAATGTTATCAAAGTTATAACAATCTCCGATCTTCAGCAATGTTCGATAACTCTAGATAATCCAGAAATTTTTTACTTGTACCATAAATCTGTCTTTTATATAGACAAATTTAATCTTTAATTTCTTGTAGTGTTCATATTGCACACAACTATTCAAAGAACTGCTTGGCTTAGTGGATCCACGGAAACCTACTACATATGGCAAAATGGGTTCGAGCCACCGATGCACTAGTACAACTGTTTTTTGTTTTTTTTAAACTAATTTGATCTCAACTTGTATATTTATTCCATTATATCCATCATGGCCCAAATTGCAAGAACTTCGCAAAATGCATGGATACCATAAAAATTTTCTTCTTAATTTATTTCATTTATAAAGTTTGTTGGATAAATAACACTTTTATGATGGAAAAAAATACTTATAGGCTGAGGATCGGAAGCCTTAAATTCAAAATTGTTATCGAAACACCTTAATCAAAGCATACAATGTATTTCCAATAAAACATACAAATGCAAGAATAGTTTGGTGGTAAATGATTGTTTAAAAATTTACTTTATACTCTTTTACTTTACTAATATTCACAACTGACATCTTGGCATATTAAAAATCACTTGCATTCTGATAAATATGGATTTAATCCTATTCATAAATAGATTAACTCAATATTCAGATTCTTTGTAAGGAAGTAGAAAAAACTAGAAAATCACTACCACTATGAAGCCTCATTACTCCAAATGACACTTTAAAATGAGGTTTTTATTGAGTAAGAGTTGTGAACTCTCTTGACTTCTGTACATCCTACCTGATACAGAGGACACTTTATTCTGGGACTGATTCAAATAGCTGGATTTAGAGAAATCTGTGGCCTGAGTCAAGTCTTCATACCCTGTAAGTAGAAGTTAGTTAGAAATGCTAATTAATTACTATACCAAAACCACAAGGCCAATGCTCAAAGTAATAAGTGACCTCTTTACGAAGTGATTTCACAAAAGAGAATTATAAGAGAAAGCTGAAAGTAACAAAAGACTTGGAAGACTAAATTATACCTTGTTTGCTTCCATAGTGTGATCCATACTTCTGATACTGGGCTGAGGCTGATGTACCAGCATGTGCAGTGTTGGTTGCTGGAGGAACCTGAAATATGATACATACATGTACATGTATTTACAATATAAACATTTCAAGTATTTCCACAAAGAGACAACTATTGCACCTTGGTTAATCGTGAAAAAACACTTTTTTTTCTTTTTTCATTTAAGAAAGCTTATTTCTCATGTCTAGAATATATGTTATCTTATGTTATGGTAAATACCGGTAACTTAATTTAAAATTACAAAATCCATCTGTTTGATTCTGGAAGCATTAACCAAAAGAATCTAACAAGAAGAAAAAAGCAAATGTTTTATTTATAAGTGCACATCTACAAGCATTGTAAAAGAATTGAAGCTAACTTACAGGGAACATGGGTGTGCCGGGGAACTGGAACCCTGGGGCAGCGTTGGGCAGCACTGAGGGGTAATAGTACCCGTAGGGCAGGTTGATGAAGTGCTGCTGCTGCTGTTGCTGTTGTTGTTGCTGGTGCGTGGACTGAGACGAGTTCTGCGTCGTAGGAATTGGTGACTGGGCGTCCACCCGAGTCAGCTTGTTGTCAGTTCCTGTGAAAAGTTAGGATTGATCCTATCAAAAAGCTGCAACTCACACTTCTGTTTTAACTGTTTACTAGAAAATTTTTGATTTGATTTGCAATGGTTTTCTTTACACTGTTATCAGTTAACCAAAATATTGAAACATCACAATCTAGATATGCAAAAGTTTTACCTGAATATGGCACATTTCCAAGGGATTGCTGATCTCGACCTCCTAACGTTGTTGGAACTCCAAATCCAGACAAGTCATAGTTGTATCCAGGCTAATAGAACAAATACAAAGCACACTACATGTAAAATCATTCATTTAATAAATGGAAGAGAGAATGCTGCAAGTAACCACAGAATGTCAGCTTAACATACCAGTGGCAGTCTTTGTTGAAGTAATTGTAGGTCTTCGTATCCATACAGAGGTTGTTGAAGAGCCTGTAAGTTGGGCTGTAACCAAAACATAAATACCCATTATGACAATCACAGCATCAGGCCATTAGGATACATAATCGCATTAATATATATCACTTATCATCTCACTTACAAAATAAGGCAAAGTTCCCTGTCCAACGATGTACTGAGGATTTCCAAGAAGAACCCCTGGGGGCAAATTTGGAGGGGCTTTACTGGTTTGAACTGAAGCTAAAAAAAAAATATTAATAATAAAAAATCAAATTTTCGCCAAATCAATGAAATCTTTAGAAAGCTTAGCAACTTCAAAGCAGCACTTAAAACTTCAAGTAGATTTACTAAATAGATATTAAAACAAAGCTTGGCATGGTGCTAAACTGCTATGAAGGATTAAGAATCAAGTCTTACAACTACTATTACTGGTGTTGGAGTTAGTTTTGGATACACCGTTACCAGCAGCTGACGGCAGGGACGTAGAAGTTGTTGTAGAAGGGGTACTGGTTCCTGTTGACAGTGATGATGTGCTTGTTGTTCCAGCCAGAGTACTTGTTGTTGTTGAGGAGGAATCATACTGCAAGGAAACAGAGATCTCTTTAGAAATGTTGCAATGTATTTGCAAACTTTTAATGTGGACATAACCAGAAAATTTGAACATTCAATTTTCTTCGGCAACAATTTTACAACGCTTTTTGTTACATACAGTTAAACTTCGATATCTCGAACACTGATATCTCGAATACAATGGATATGTCGAAGTGATTTGTAAGTCCCAACCATTTGTTTTTTAAGTATTTTACCCTCGATATCTCTAAAACTCGGATATCTCGAAGTTTTAAAACAGTCCCATCTTGTTCGAGATAACGAAGTTTGACTGTATATGTGAATCAATCAGAATATGTTTAAATGCATATCAAGTACATTTGTAGTACATTCATCGGCTTTCCTTGACCCCTGATCTTACCTGAGGTGACTGCCTGGTGTCCATCGATGAGTCTTTTACCGACATCTTGGATAAAGAATCTCCTAGTTTGTTGGGATTCAATGGTGAACTTTGTAGGTTGGATGGCAAGCTGTTTTGATGCTGTGAAGACCCATATGTTTGAGAAGAGTATCCAGTCTGGCTCTGCGACACAGTGGTGGACAGCCCAGACTGACTACTGTCTCTTTGGTATGAACTCGAGTTGGACTGACTCACATTTGCTGAATATGCACCGGGGGCTTGCGAGTCTCTGTGATAAGACTGGCTGTTCTGTTGGTAAGATGATGGCGATGACTGATGGTACAGGGAATTCTGGGCGTTTTGAGAGGCGGAATTCTGGTTCGAGTATGTAGTCGGCACAGACGACTGATACAAAGAATTCTGCGAGGATTGCGAGTTGTAGCTACTTCCACTGCCATATGAATTTTGATTGGGGAAAGAAGACCCAGACTGTCCATAGTTTTGATGGTACTGATTTTGATACTGAGAAGAATTAGAGTTGTAGCCCTGACCAGACTGATACTGATTCTGACTGGCTTGGTATTGGCTAGATCCAGATTGATACTGGCTCTGATAGTTCTGCTGAGTTGTATTAAAGGCAGTGCTGCCCATTCCACTACTGTTTGACAGACCAGTGGAATTGGAAAGTCCTGAATTTTGGAGATTTCCTGTATTTGATAATCCAGATGAATTACTCAGGCCTGGAGCACCTGTTAAAGAAGATGGATCTCTAGAACTTGACAACCCTGAGGAATTCACTAATCCGGATGCTGTGGACATTCCTGTGGAGTTTGTCAATCCACTTGAGTTTGAAAGACTTGACACTGACAATCCTGAGGCATCCATGGATGACAGGACCGAAGGATCTCGACTGAGACTGGACACATCTCCTCGGAGTCCTGACGAGTTGCTGAGTCCAGGGGAATTGCTGAGTACAGACTGAGACTGGTATGACCCTTGGTACCCCCCAGGAGCACTCTGGGAAAAGCTCAGACTTGAATCAGCTTTGCTTGTCTGCATGGAACCTGTAAATGCATCAAAACAGGGAAGTCAGTATATTCTAAAGAAATTTTTCCAGTCAAACACATGTAATACATGTACATGTATATTGTTTGTATACTTCAATAAATCTGGACAATACTGCCTACACATTGAAAAGTACATTGTAAAGCTATCAACTTACTCTGACTTGATCCTGATCTTTGTGATCCAATCATGGAACTGGACTTTCTGTCAGTCTGAGATTGCGGGAATGGCATTGTCTCATGAGGACTCCTCTGCAGATGATAAAAACATAAACTTATGGATGTAAAAATTGAACAATTATCTAATAAAAAATGTCCCTAATAAAAGATAATACAAGTTCTTAAAAGATGAAATATCAATCACAATTTGAATAGAAAGCAAGATGTTCCCATGAACGAGATGAAAATATGTAATATCATTACATTTGTAATCCTTAAATAATGGGGAAAAAGTCAAAGCAAACTGATACAAATACATTAAATGTCTTATAAGATGATATTCACAAACAAGATGAAAATCCTTAAAGAGACAGTACGGTGCATCTTATTAAAAAACCGACTTGAAAAATTTTCCGATCGGGTTCGGTATTTTTGTTCTACTCATAAATGTATAAACTTTCAGAAAATTACAAATTTCTCCGTGAAATAAATCTAATTATTTCATTAAAATTAATAATTAGGTATAACCTATACATATATACATCGCCACGTGTTACAGGGTTCCACTTTCTATACCATTACGCATGCGTATTTACTATAAACAAACCAGCATGGCGAGTAAGAGACCGGGTAGGCCTGATTAATTGACTGAATTGGCCAAGAAAATAAGGTAATAATTGTTCGAAGTTTTTAAAATAACCAATTATTATTTTGTAAGCATGTATTTTGCTTGTTTATCATAGGAGTTGCTACAACCTAAATTCATTTTTGTAAATGAGGCCCCTTGAGGGATAATTTGACATATTTATGTCTGTTAATTTTAAAATGAATTGAAATTGGTAAACCATTAATAAATTATCGAGAAAGTGATGATGTTTTCCGTTTAGAGAGTCCCTTTTACCTCGTATATCATGATGACCGTAGTCGGGCAAAGATATTGTAGTTTTCAGCACGTGTCAATTACTGTCAATCAAAATCCACGTGGTACAAATAAACGATATAAGCTTATTTCGATTTGTACGACCCCTAAATTTCCGAAAGCTCATAATTACATTAATTAGGTATGTAAAAGGGATTTTTATGTACTTCAACTATCACAATCAACGTTATTTCGTATTTCCTAACGATACAATGGCTAAATCTGAAGTTATTCACACATGTGTTTTTAGCTGTACTGTCGCTTTAATATCTTTCTACTAAAATAAATGATTATTACTCCTTATCTATACATAATCATTTATCAAAAATTCTCATACATGTATGCCAAACAAATTGGTTTTTCCTCATCTTACGTTTTCCACTAAGTATATATTTTTCAGTTTTAGCAAAACTCTTTTAATGGGAATTGACATAGTGTGCAGATGTACTTGTATATGCTTTACACTCTCTATGAGCATTTCTAACTTTACCTTGTTTTGAGCAAGAGCTGAGGAGTCTTTCTTGGTAGGAGTTGTGTATGGTGAGTTATGGAACATGCTGCTTCGTGGAGATTCTTGACTGGCCATGGAGGAGCTACTGTTGGGAGGAGTAGTAATCCTTGAGGTCATCACAGATTCATTTTGTTGAGAAATATGATTGTTCATTGAAGTGTTTGTACTGAAAAAAGAAAACCACAATCATCACTCTTGATTCTGATTTTGTTCAATTATCAGGAGATAGCAGGAAAGATTTTAGAAATCATTCCAATTCTCTATTCAGATAATTGATACATTACTTATGCAAGCCTTCTTCAGCATCTTCTTTAGACAAGACCATTCTTTCGCATTAAATCAATAGAAATGAATATACAAGCATCATTTAATAATTAACCTGCTAGTAAGTGTACTCGGCATGCTCTTTGATACAGAAGAGTCAGACCCAAAACTAAACAGTGAAGTTTCAGCTGAAGACTCCCAGTTTCCAAACTGTACATCAAGACTTCCCATCTGTTTCTGGTGTCCTGGCATTTCCACAGCAGAAGCAGGAATCTGTGATGTCAAAGAACAAGTAAATTGTAAATCATGTAACATTTAATACTGTAAACATGTTAAATTTGGCTGTGTATTCTATTTAGTGTTTTTGGCGGAAAGCTGATTCTGTTAATTAAGTTCATCGCTAAATGCCTTCCATATATGTATAGGAATAGGAATTGCCAGAAAAATGCTTATTCAAATCCACACTTACTTGTTGAATAATCAATTTCCACAAAAATACAGTATACTTTAAATTCAATATGTTTACAGTAACAACAGATTTGCAGTATGTACATGTATCCTACAGTACTCTCTGGCTACGGCTTTCTTACCTTTGAGGGAGGGGGTAACTTTGACCTCTGTGGCTTTGGCCTCTGTTGCAGAACAGACTGTAGATTTCCTGTTGAAGAGGAGTCAGAACTGGAGTTCTGTGACACGACAGGCATTAAGTTACTGCCACTGATTTGGTCCAGATTGGCACTAGCTGCAATGTTCTGACCCTGCTGGGTAAATGTCGACACCAAGGCATCTACTGCAGCTGTGGATGTGATGTCACTGGACAGGGAGCTGGGAAGCTGAGAGGACAAAGCTGATGACTGCAGGTGATTGGTCAAAGCAGTACTTGTCAGCGGGCTGCTACTGAAGGTAGATCGACTGGTCTCCTGACTAGAATACTGTGTTCGGTTCCCAGAACCAATCTGTTCAACAGGGAATAAATACACAATGCTAAACCTTTCCAAGTCTTTCTAAGAAGATGATATAGAATTTCTCTAACTAGTCTCATCTTATTCTTTCCATTTTTTCCACAGATAAATATATTTCATGTGAGAGACAATTTTACAAACAGCTTCAACGTGATCACTACATCCTCTGTTAAACAACTTACGCCAATAGAGTTTTTAATGGACTCTGTAGCTTGCTGGTTAAACTGAGAGATGAAGGCTGATTCTGTGTCATTGCTGGGCTTTTGTAGTAAAGCCCCAAGATCTAACCTGAAAACAAAATAAATCATTTAGAAATGAATTCAATTTATCTCTTATACAGTTAACATGTACACCTACAGTCAAACTTGTATTAAGCAGTCACCTGCGGGAGGCACCCAAAGTGACCTCTTAACATAGGTGACCTTTGAATAGAGACTTATGATTTAAATATTTGATATTTAGCATAATGTATCAAAACGATAGATAAAGTAATTGATTAAGTGTTTTTTATAGTATCTATTATTTTATAAATAAGTACAACTGTACATAACAATGCATTGTGCATGCAATTGTTTATATTTTTTTAAATTATAGAAAAAAGTAATTACGTGGTACACCCTTGTCGCTGACATTTTCACAATAACACTAACTATTTTCATGAGTACCGTATATTTAGAAAACAAACACTGTTAATACAAATCAACAATTTATTATATAACCGGCCGTATCTGAACTCAAAATCATATTATTAAATCGAGCAATTTTCTCTTGCCTTGCCGAGACATTTTTGACACCTATTTCATTTATGTTTATAAAACAAACATTGTTAATACATGTTTAAACAATTCACTTGATTCCCATTCGTATCTGATCTGCCAGTTATGTATTATAAATACATCGATTAATTTGGTTTCTCTCGCCTCAGGCGTATAATTATTGTTTACATTTATTACCGACATTAGGAAGCCATGTTTAAAATCCCCGAGTGTGAATCAAGTGACCGACCAAAATGGCCGCCTAATGCATGTCAACTGTACAGTTTCGGATCAAAATACGATGACCGCTGACCGCGTTATACAGGTGACCGCTCTTTAGAGGGCAATTATATAGGATTTTTCATCGGGAGGAAATAAAATGAACGCATATGAAAGGTGACTGCTTAATAGGGGTGACTGCTTCGGCAGTTTTGACTGTATATATTATGATGTACACTATGTGTCATCACAGAAATATTCAATTTCTATTGTCAATACTCCATTCTTCTAAATTCAACACCATACATTACATATAACTACACATATTTCAAATAAATTAAAAGATTCTTTAACATGTGCACTTTGTTATATTCATAAAAACATAAAGTAATAGTTAATCATGTCATAGTTATGCCCCTGAACATAGCAACACAGCATAGCAATAATCCCAACTATAATGATCACTCTGACCATGACCTGCAATTTAGGGTCATCAATTATGAAGTCTCTATTTTATATTGGTCAAATGATAGGACAGGGTTACACTTGTTAAAATGATGATAAACTTGATAAGAAAGACCAAAACTAAAGTTCATTCTCTAATTTTTACAGCTAAAACTAAATCTTTACCTCTGACCAATTCCATTCGAGGAATCATTCAGGCTGTTGGAATTTTCAGCTTTCTGGGTGTTTTTGGTTGAAGATGTGAACACTTTGGATTCTGTGAGCTGAAATTAAATGTCACATGTTTATTTCATGTCATTAAATAAAAATGACACTTGTATAAAAAAAATTTGATTATTATCAAAACTGAATCTGAACTTGAAATATTTAATTTTTTTATCAATTCCAAATTTTGTCTTACACTTCCAGTCCACTGATCTTCACTCCAGTCGTCTCCCCAGCTTCCTAAAACAAATGAAGGTCATTTAATAAGAGAGCATTCATGTAATGTATCATATTGTAAGATCAGATTTACCCCATACAAAACCTAAAATTAACTAATTCCAAAAATTTTAAAAGTGGACTTTCATACAAGTACTATAAATCAACTTTTCAGCTCTACAGTCACTTACCGGCCATGTTTTCTTTTTCTGCATTTTCAGCTGTTTCATTGGTCCATGTGTCAATTTGAGGGCCACTGTCAAACCGCTGTGGTCTGTTATAACTTCTGAACAGAAAATTAAACCATATTAATTATTTATCAAACTGTCCAGTATACCAACAAAACACATATAAAACAGATCTGGAAGTTAGCAGACTATAAACAGACATTAATACTTTATCTGATTTTTTTTCCCGGATCCCCTGAAAAGAAGCTGTATGTTTACCTTCCTCGTCCACTGCTTCCTCCTCCAGCACCGCGACCTCTACCCCGGCCACGCCCCCTGCCTCGCCCCCGACTTCCGTCTCCATCACGCTCTTTGTTGTTGCCAAATGTTCCAAAGTTACTGTCACTGAAATTTAGAACACATGATATGAAACTCTACACAATCTAAATTTCAAAAGACATGTTTGAAGGGTCGGTGATGCTTGGTCTGCCAATGATGAATATGTAATCTTATCAAAGCTTAATAAATACATTCTACCGATTCACATTACTATAAATCTTAATAAACAAAACTTCCAATTTATACTTAAATGAATTCAAAATGCACACAGCAAATAAAATGTATCAAGAGTTGCATACTTTTCTGTATCGCCATTCATCTTTTCACTGCGAAAGAATTCTGGCTTATCTCTGCCTCCTCTTCCTTTATTAGCCAGACGAGGAGGGCGTGTATCAGGTCTTTTGTTTCGTCTGTTGCTGCTCTCTGGTCGTTCTCGCCTATCAGGCTTTTCTGTGTCTATGGTCTGTTCTGGTTTGGGAGATTCCTCCTCTATGTGATCATTGGAATCTGATTTGGAATTAGTGGAATTGGAGGGTGTTTGTCTTTTCTTCTTCTTTGTGGTCTCCCTCCATTCACCCATTCCCTGAAATGGTTACATGCAAAATTGATATGTCTATTTGCATATTTATATCTTTCATATTTCTAAATATGCCACATTTCTTAATTAAATGAAAGACAAACCTCTTCAAAGTCATTTTCCAGAAGCATATTAACAGCTCTATCTGTGTCATTTTTGCAGTCTTGTAAAGCAATTTCGCATACATTTTTGTCACGTCCAGTTATTTCCATAACCTGAAAATATCAAACACATTCTCAAGAATGGTCATAAAATTTAAATAATTAATAAAATCCCATTAAATGCAAAAACAAAAGGGCTTAACATCTCCTATACTTAACTGGTTCATCAACATCATAACAGGAAGTTTTGAATACTGAACATGTTTTAAAAATCAGACAATGTTCATGTTGAACACACTGGGTTTAGGAATAGCAGATCAAAGCATGAGATATGATAAGAGAGAGCAAATATCTGACCAACAGTAGTTACCAGAAAGGTCATAAAAGGGTTCAATAATGAGTCACAATCACTATAGAAAAAGATTTGCTTAATGATTATATCGTAATTCATAGCATAGCTTCCATAACTGCAACAGAGCAAAATAAGGAACAAATTAAAAAATCTTGAGTAATAAAATCATCTTTACCTGGATGACTTTCTTTTCAAATTCAGCATCCTCTTTCAAGTTTACAGATGTAAGCTGTGCTAGGCGAAGTTGTTCTGGAGTGGCCTGTTGCAATATACACACAAAGATTTGTAGAATCCCATTATATCCAGAACCTCTACAGGCTATTGAATTTAACATGTTTATATATATAACTCTAGGGTTCTCATTAAGTGCCGGCAACTGGCGATTTCACCGCCTATTTTCACATTGCCGCCAGTTACTTTACTTTCAAAGCCCCTTATTATTGAGAGGGAAGGACACCTTTCTCAGGCTCACCCTCCCCTTGGGCCTACGGCCCTCATCAGTGCCCCTTACTAAAGTTCATATTAAGTTAGTAAGATAAGTAAGGTAGGAGCATATTCGTACTTAGAAGATGGGCATATTTAAATCATTAGCTCCAACAGAACAAAACATAAGGTGAAGCAAACAAAGCACTTTAAGAAGTTGCGGCCATAGAAATTGTGCCTAATGTACTGTGGCATATGAGCCAATGTAACATTATTATGGACATTTACACATTGCAAATAAAGTACTTTTAGACCTTACTGTGGTGTACATACCTTGGCTTTTTCAGGTGGTCCCTCTGATCTGGACTGTGTTGTGTCTTTGGCAGGTTTGACATTTTTGTCTTTTATTTGCCGGTTGCTGGCACGACTCGTGCTCAGTATGGTAGTCATACTATACAGTATTTACACACTCTATATACAAAAGATATATCTGGAAAAGAGAGAAAGAAAACATAACTGAAAATTTTCTTTACACAGCACACATTTTCATGAAAATGGTTCACATGCAGTTCAATAGTAACTTAGAATGAATGAAAACTACATTGAACAACTTATATATAGAATATAGCATATATAGAACTGAGATTGTGTATATCGCACATCACCAAGTGTAACTCGCGTTAAATTACAGCCTATCATGTTTACAAAACTCCAAAGCACATTCATTCTACTGGTTTCTATTACAAGATGTGTATGTAAACAACATTCAACAGAAAACACTGAGAATGTGAAAACAATTCTCTGGGTATAATGAGAACTATCAAAATTGCATCCTGTTACTAAGATAAAGGGATATCCAGTTACTTCAGTGTGAATTGTCTTATTTGATGAACTTAAAACTTTTAAAGGTTTAATTATAGTTAACAGAGATCCCAGTTCAACTTTTTTGATTGCGTTAAATGATTTCAACTTGCTGAAGCTGACACAGTGAGGAAAAATGTCAAACCAAGCAAAAGAACGGGAAGTTAATTATGCGATGGCAACGCATTTAACCGTTAATGTTTTTGCTTTCCAAGGATAAAACTCTATTAAGGTTATGGAGAAATGCATATACAAGAAAATCAAGAAAAGCACGTTCTGACATATCCCGCATCTTATGAATAACAAAACAAGGAGTACGAACATGTGACGCCATGCTCGATATTCATTTACGCTTCAACTTTCGTTTCTAGTCAAAATAGAGATAAATATTCAAAAGATCCAATAAAATCCACTCTCTAGTATGTCATTTCCTTAAGTAGAAAGTTAGTACCCTAAGATAGAGCGTAATTATTGAAATATTTCTTTATGAAATTCAGTCATTCATTACCTGGGTCTTTTCGCTCACAATGGCATCGGGTCACGTGATGATACCTAGAATTCGCGCCGCCATATATAAAATTTTCGGAGTATGACGTCACATTGGATTTCCCTCCTGCTTTATTACAAAAGAACCTAAATCGTTAATTTTGAAGAGACTTTCCAATTATTTTAGAGCAGATGAAGGTTATTCTTCTATATTTAATCAAGTTTTCCTTGTGTATTTTGTGATTTGTAAACTTCCGGTTTTTTGTAATTTTCCGGAATATTCCGAATGTTAATTTTACTATGGGGAAGTAACTCCTATCAAACAAGTGCATACTTGTTGGGAAATATTGGAACAAAGAAAACATTAAGCATAATTTATTTCATCATTAAAAAAAATCATTGTTCACAACCATACTTTTTAAAAAACAAAAATAGATTTTTTTTTGGGGGGGGGGATCGCACATTGATGGCGTTAAGTTATAATTTTTGTAATATATTAATTAACACTTTTTGGATTCTATAATTATTTTTTTTAAAAGTACTCCACGATTAATTAATCGTGTGTTGTTAATTCATTTAAAAACTAAGTAATTTTCCAGTAATTATTCACTATATCGATTTTACAAAACTGGTTAATGTAAACTTAACTATAGTGGCATATCTCTGCCCCTCGTGTGCAAGTTATATACTTTTCTATCAAATATGTCAACATGCAAGATAAATATGATGACATCCAAGATAATTATGTCAACATGCAACATAACTATGTTGACATGCAAGAAAATTGAAATGAAATTAGAATTATAAAAAATCTCAAATATCGCCCACATGTGACATCCAAGATACTATATAGATGCTACCTATTTATGTCGACATGCAACTTATTTATGTTAACATGCAAGATAAATGTGCTGACATGCAACTTATTTATGTCAACATGCAACTTACTTATGTTGACATGCGAGATAAATATGTTGACATGCAACTTAGTTATGTTTACATGCTAGATAAATATATATGTTGACATGCAACTTATAAGTTGCATGTTAACATAACTAAGTTGCATGTCGACATAAATAAGTTGCATGTTGACTTAAAGAAGTTGCATGTTAGCATAAATAAGTTGCATGTCGACATAAATATATTGCATGTCAACATATTTATTTTGCATGTTAACATAAATAAGTTGCATGTCGACATTAATAGGTAGCATCTAGCATCTTGGATGTCACACTTTGGCGATATTTGAGATTTTTTATAATTCTTATTTGATTGCAGTTTTCTTGCATGTCAACATAGTTATGTTGCATGTTGACATAACTATCTTGCATGTCAACATATTTATCTTGCATGTCAACATAGTTAATAGAAAAATAACTTGCACACAAGGGGCAGAGATATGCCCCCATACTTAACTGACTAAAAGTTGCTTAAAAATTATTAATTTAAAATCTATATAAAAAAAAAAGTTGTGAGATTGTATTTATAAATTTCTCTCCATCTCAGTTCTTCTATATTGTTTGTTTATATTATACAAGTGTATATGCCTGTTTTGTACCGGACTGTTTATGGTTTTGAGAGGATAAATTATAATAAACGAATGCCATAGGCGTCGGAACCGGGGGGAGGAGTGCTAGGCCCCCCCCCCCCACTTTTTTGCAAATTCAAACATAACCATAACCAAAAAACCCTTTTTTTTTGGCTTGTCAAGATTTCTGATAAGTCTAATCCCCAGCTTTCAATTTGCTTCCGACGCGGCCACTGAATTTAAGCTATTATGTTGAAGTGATGTGCGAGATAAAATTCTTTATATATATATATATTAGTCTTCATGCAGAAAGTTTACCCAAAAAAGTCTGAAACTTTAATATTTCTGATTATATACACTACAATAATTATATAATTTTTTAATTTTGTATAAATATATTACCTACTGTAGGCGTTGTTTGAGGTACTATATAAAACACTGCACAGTATACTGAATTAATTCTTATCGTAATAATCAGTAACAAAACTTATTTATTTTTTTATCACAAGCATTTTTTAAATTTTTTTATTGGCGTGCAGCTGAGAGCATAAGAACTAATGTAAAATTATTGATTGCAATAAGGCTTTCCGTTTTTTCTAATTATTAATAATATCTAAATTTTCAATGAGTTTCCTCATATATAATAATTTTTATAATGCAGTGTATTATAATTTATTGATAGTTATTTATGGAGAATTCAAGTTTGTCGCCTGCTAACGCTGGCCATGTTTCCTTACGGAAGCCCGTTGGTGCAACGTTGGAAAAATACCATATCTGGCGGCCGCTAGATAATTATGTGGCAGCCGCTACTTATCATCAGGCGGCCGCTACATAATTTTCTGGCGGCCGCCACTTATATATCTGGCGGTCGTAGTCAATAAAGCTGACTGTAACCTGCTTGCGTTGGTAAATTCTTATACCAAAATTAAAACATATAGAAGGCAGTGCGTTCCTTTACTTATACATGTTCACATAACAGTCCTCTTAAGTTAAGGTTTTTTAATGTTAAGATTTCCTAAACGGGTGTTTAGTTCAGTTTTAAAAGTTTAGAAACAACTCTAAATTACAATGTTTTACAACATACATCATATATAAAACAAGGCACAAAGTAATATCTAAATCATTCTAGATTTTAACAAAGTCTACTATACATTCCACTCCACCAGTTTTTATTAAGCTCTGCAATTGATATTTGGTGTCAAGTTTCAGAAATTATTAATATTACTAATAAATAAGAGTGTATCGAAAATTGGACGTTTATTAACGATATCTTTTTTTTTACGAGATGCGAGTAGCGTAAAATGTTCCGTATAGTACTTTGTAGCTATTTGTTAATGAGGAGCCTTTTATAGTATTTATTGTCATAAAGTGATATCACCATTTGAAATGGTGATATCACCTATTCAATAAATGATATCATCAACCGCTGATTTGGTTATATCTCTTAAATAGGTGATATCACCTTTTCTATTTGAATTTGTGATGTCAATTATTCAAATGGATATCACTTTTTTTTAAATGCGATATCTATTGGAATAAGTGACATCGTACTTTCAAATTTATTAAGTGATACCAACTATTAGAATTGCCAACATCACTTATTCTAATAGGTGATATCACTTTCAAATTGGCAATTCAAAATAAATTTGACCTTTTTTAATAAAGATTTCACCCGATTCAATAAGTTATATCACCTATTTGAAAAGATGATATCACATATTCGAATAAATGATTTTACTTATCAAATAGATGATATGACTTAATGATAATAAACACTATATAAGGGCACCTGATACTTACTTTCATTTTGGGACTTGTATCTACGTTGGTCATCGTTTCTCAGTCGAGCGATAAAACTTATTTCCTGGACTTACATGTACACAGGGGTGTCCAAGTAGCGCAGTGGACAATGCACTCGCTTTTCACCGCTGCGACCCGAGTTCGATCCCCGTGATCGACAGTGGTTGTATGTGACAGGGTATGGTGGTCGCCCGCTTGGATACGTGGGTTTTTTCCGGGCACTCCGGCTTCCTCCCACAGCAATGACCCCTCGCGCTAACATCCGTGCCAACGAGAGATATTAATATAAGTTGTCAATTTATTTATCAATCGTTGTAAAATAAATAAAGTTCAGTTTACAGGGGCAAAATGGCAGATGATATGATTCACATGCATGCAGCAGAATCAAATATACATACTGCATATATCAATATACAATTTATAATACATGTATTTTATTATTTGCAATAATTATTTAATCCCCTGCCTATACAAGCATCAATGAAAATTCTTAATAATTCTAATTCTAATGTAATTCCTTTACAATTCTAAGCTTCAATGATTATTCTTAATAGGTGATATCCTTTCCAAAAGATTCAAAAACAAACAAAACCAAGTACAGACTACAACATTTATATTTAAAATCTTAAATCACAGACATGATCAACATAGCAGTAATACATGTATATTGCACAGTTACAGTTTCACAACAATAAAAATTGTTTTTACTGCTAGAAATTTTCAACCAAATCTTTGTAAGAACACATCAACCTTGTAAAACAAAGCATTAACCAATCAAAATGCTCAGTTAAATTGTCCATATATCCCATAATGCCACACAGGGAAAAACGTGGGGTCCTCATAAAATGCTTGGTATGGTTGTGTTTTTTATCACATCGCACTTGATTGATAAATATCGCACAAGGTTATTAATCTCAAGGTGAATCTTCTCTTTGCACCACACAGGTTTAAATGGAATGTATCTTTTTTTTTTTTTACATAAACTGTGCATCCGGTCATTTTCTTGACTTCTTGCCAGACTAAAAAGTAAAACAAATTATATAATGATGGCAATTTATATTCTACATACGAAATCAATCAGGATATTATGATCATATCAAAGCAATTATGATACCTTGTGAAATCAGTCAATTAAAAATGACCAAGTCTGACTTCCAGAAATAATAATCAATAAGCAAATGAGGAAAATATCATCATGCCAGATATAACAGACATGCAATGTGAGTCACGGTTTACTGTAAACCAACTTTTATTCATGACAACTTTATTTTGCGGTTTACTGGAGAAAAAATGGTTCGCGGCAACTTATTCTGCAATCACATAGCAGATTATCTGGAAAATAAAATATCAGAGACATTGAGGACTGGTTCGTGGCGAGATATATTTGCAATGCCAGAATCTCGTGAACCTCATAAAAATTTCTTGCATACAAATACATGTAAAAGTTAGTTTAAAGTAGTTAAATACTTGTTTTAAATACTTTGATCCTTCATGCATCATTAACAAAAAAACCCATGCAAGTATAGACAACAAAAATTTAATATTAACATACATGTACATGTATCATATCACATTAAGCAGAAAGTGCTTGGGATGGGTTTATATTGATGGGAGTCAATGTTTGTGGATTGTATATAATATAAAAGTATTGGGTAGAAAATACTTATAAACAGACTTGTGGGTACAATGAGTATGGCTACATAAAAAAAAATGTTCCATTCATCCTTGAGTATGAAATAAATGTAAGTAGCTAAAATACATGGAATGATTTGAAGATTATAACGAAAACATGCATACTAACATGAAAGATTGTTATTTTGAAGACAGATGAGGTGTATACATTGAAATTAGTAAACATAAACAGAACATGCACCTTAGAAGTGGATACCTTGGCCACACTGAGCTGTGACCTCAAGTCGTCGATTTCGTCCTTTTGTTGCGTCAGTTTCTCGTTCATTCCCGCCAAGTGCTCACTCATCATGCTGAGCTGACCCTCGTAACTTTTGGTGGTGGTCTGTAACTCGTCCTGAAACAATGGCACCACATGTGTTGAATAAAAGCACTATATTCTTTATTTAAATTTAGTTTTAATTTATTTTCACACATGTGGTAGCTTTACCTTTAGCTGAGCCAGACTCTGAGAGGTTGTCTTCAGTTCCATCTCAGCTTGCGTTTTCACCTTGTTTGCTATCTGCAGTTGCTTATGTAGAGCCCGTACCTACAGTGTTTAAGATAATTAGTATGTATTCATGCATACATGTATATTTTAAAAACTCTTCATATTTTATATAAATCTTTAATAATATTAGTAAATTAGGTTGAGTTTATTTAAAGTAGTCCTAAGAGTCAAGCAATCGATGGCCAAAGATTATGTCTAGGTTTTTTTTTTATCAAAGTAAATAACTTCGACTATTAAAGTATTTTGGAACGACTACACAACAAAAGCACATGTAAAGGTAAATTCCATCAGAAACTAGATTTTTTTACTAAAAATTTATCAGGTGAGGACACAATCAATAAACATGGCATTCCCCAACCCACCCCCCTAAAAAAACAAAAAACAAAGAAAGATTTAAACCAGGAAACGTATGAATACCAGTATGACTTTTGGGGGTTGTTTTTGGGGACCTCGTACCTCTGAGTGGAAGGCTACACATTTGCTGTCTAATTGTTGGTGTTGTAACATCATTTCATTGACTCGCTTACTAAAGTGGTTCTTGATCAGGATTTCTCTGGTCTCGCTGTCACTGGCTCCACTGGTTACCTGGTCAAGCTGTCCTAGCTAGCGAAAGAGAAACGCAAATTATGAAATAATTATGGACAATCTGATTAAAATCAGATTCTCAATCCGCTCCTTGTTTTTCTATTGTTGCTACACGAGTAGTAGCGACATTAGAAAAACAAGGAGCGGATCGAGGATCTGATTTTAATCAGATTGTAATTATGAATAAACTGCAAGCACATGTGTGTCACACTGTTCTACTGAAACAATTGTTTTCAACTTTCGGACAAAAAAAGGAGATATCTGACTTTTGATAAATAAATACAACAAGTACCATAAACTTACAAGAAAATCTGTGAGCAATTGAATATGCTTAAGAAACTTACTACAGAGAAATACTGGAGGCATTCATGACTTAGAAGAGCATTAATAGTGATAACAATATAACAATAACAATAAATGAACAATACAGCAGTTGATGACTTACCAGGGCACTAGTGATCAGTAACTTCCCACTGTTTGATGAGGCGGTCCTATCCTTACTCTCCCTGACTGTATCACTCATGTTGTCCTCTATAGAGTCTATGGCAAGTTTCTGTTTTAGTGAAATCTCCTTCTCCAACTTTTTCACTTTCTATAAATACATGTGTACATTGAGTGTACATGAATGAACTTCATTATTATTGTGTTTTGATCAGAATGGCATTAAGTTACTGTAAGCGAGAATATTGAGAACAAGTACCGGTAATTACCTGTATTTCAAAGTCATTACCGGTACCTGGATTTTATTGCAATTATGTAGATTAGTTGTTATTATCTGGATTTCATTGTCATAACCGGATTTTATTGTCATTTACTTCGTTAAGTGTCATTACCTGGATTTATTACCTGGATTTCATTGTCATTTCCTTCGTTAAGTGTCATTACCTGGATTTCAAAGTCTTTACCTGGATTTTATTGTAATTATGTAGATTAGTTGTTATTATCTGGATTTTATTGTCATAACCAGATTTTATTGTCATTTCCTTCATTAAGTATGTGTCATTACCTGGATTTCATTGTCATTTCCTTCGTTAGGTGTCATTACCTGGATTTCATTGTCATTTCCTTCATTAGGTGTCATTACCTGGATTTCACTGTCATATCCTGAATTGTTGTAACCTGCACTACATTGTTGTTACCTGGATTTCATTTCATTATGTGGATTACCGGTACATTGTTGTTACCTTGATTTCATTATCATTACCTGGATTTCATTGTCATTTCTTGGATAACATTCTTGTAACCTGCATTTCATTGCCATTACCAGGATTTCATTACGTGTATGTGTATTACATTGTTGTTACCTTGATTTCATTATCATTACCTGGATTTCATTGTCGTACTTGATCTGCAGCAGCTGTAACTCCAACATCCAGTGTTCTTTTTCCTGCTCTAACTTCCCAACACGTTCTTGAAAATTTGCCAACTTCAAAGAAGGAAAGCGAGAATTATCATTCCAACATCAATGCATATGAATTGTAACAATATCCAATATAACCCATCATATTTGAAATTTTATAAAACTAAAATATAAAATAACTGAATATATGTTGCTCCTTCAATCATCATACTCCATGCTTACATACTGTATTTCATGTCATTACAATGTTGGCATTCATTATCACACATAAACAAAGTTTCCCAGCAGAATCTAACAAAACGAAACAAAATACAACAGACCTGTTTGGATAATCCTTCTTTGCTTTCGGCAGAACTAAGCAATGTCTGGCGGTTCTGGACAGCCACCTGATGAGGCACCGAGTCCGGAGCTGTGGAGGCCAGTGAACTAAGATAGCCCGCCGCCTTCTGTCTGTAGCAGACAATGGCTGGGTTTGAGCGGGGACCCTCCGTCACAGAGTCTATTCCTATACTACTTCCTCTGGTACGGTAGCCAGCTGACTGGCTGAAAAATTCTAGGTTCCCTGAGAGGAAGGCCGTGAACTGTTGTCAAAAAGACACACACTATGTTATCCATATCAGAGATCTGGGATAAAATATCAAGTCTTTATCATACACCTAATGGTAATAAAACAATTACATGTAACTCATCATCTTTACCCCTTATTCACAAGAACACCAATTTCCAATTCCAAGAATTCCACAATTTTCAATAATGAGCAAACACATACTGTATACAGGGTTATTTTCGCCATGTGTAATTTTGGCCCTTATCCACTTGCAAACAGTTTTGCCCCTACATAAATTTGCCAAGACACAGTTGTGTTTAAAGAGAGATAATCTGAGACATTGGAATTTCCTAAGTCTTAAATTTGCCTGCTGACAACGAGGGCGAAAGGGATGAAAATAAAACAGGGGCGAATTTTTCCCTGTATACAGTGCATTTAGCAAGATAATGAACAAAATTGAAAAATCTTAAAAAATTCTTCCTAAAATGATGTAGAACATACCCAGTGTATGTCATGAAAAAATACACCACTACATATGATAATTTGAACTTTTTTTCCAAGTACATCATTATACCTTTTCTGTACATGTGACTAGAGATAACATGGTTATACCTTTCCTGTACATGTGACTAGAGATATCATGGTTATACCTTTCCTGTACATGTGACTAGAGATATCATGGTTATACCTTTCCTGTACATGTGACTAGAGATATCATGGTTATACCTTTCCTGTACATGTGACTAGAGATATCATGGTTATACCTTTCCTGTACATGTGACTAGAGATATCATGGTTATACCTTTCCTGTACATGTGACTAGAGATATCATGGTTATACCTTTCCTGTACATGTGACTAGAGATATCAGTGAGGACACCACACACTCGTCCGTTGTCTTCAGTCTCTGTGTTGCTGTGGGTAACTGGTGCTCTAACGACACTTTGGCATTGTAGTGTTTGGAGACCTCTGAATACACATTGATACAAGTACATGTAATTGTGGATATTTCTATGGGGTAAAATTTTATAATTTCTAGGGATCAAAACTGTTGCTTGGGTTTTATTTTTTTGGAAATAAAAAATTCAAAAACATGTTATCTTTATTTGTTCATGCATACTTATTAATACTTATTCATGTAACAATACATTTTGCAAAACTGAAGTTATTGCAAGAATACATTTCTGTATTTACATAACATAACTATGTTATATTCTTTTAATAAAATAATTAGAGAATAGTAAATCTATCTGATATAGCTATATCAAAGTTCCTTAAGTGATCTGTACCTCTTACAGCATTGTTCAGGTCTTTTAAGGCTTGGCACAAATGGGAAAAGAAGTGAGCATGATTTTTCTGTGGATGGCAACAAGTTTTACCACCTACAATCAAAATATTAATTCAGGTAATAAAACAAAGCAGCTGCATTTGAAATAATAAACCGTTCATCACGTCTTACTGGAAAGACTGAAATGTAATTTTACTTACTCTGAGCTGCTAAAAGTCCAACATATGTGTCTAGTTTGTTAAACACAGAAGTGAGGTGCTTTAGTGAGGCGTGAAGGTCCATGTTTTTGGACTCGAGGGAGGCACTGCAAGACGATACAGCACACTCCTCCTCCAAGCTGTTCACAACAATAAATTATTTAGTACAGTAAAACACGCTTTAAACTAATTCATGTATACAGCAAAGTCAGTAACATTCCCCTAATCTTAAAAAAAAATTACATACCTGCTGAGTTGATAAGGTAATAATTTATTCATATAAGCAACCATTTTCTTGAAATTGACAGCAAAGGGCTGCAACTCTGTAGCAGTTTCCTGCGAAAAAAAAATAGTAAAATGTAATAAACTCAAAGTGACTGCATGGTAATGCAAATTTTAACACTGTGAGTTTGTGACTGATGCATATCAAAATAGAGAGAATTGAATGAATGTGGGTTAGACATTTACCAGAGTGGTCAGGGAATCCTCATTAAGGGTGGACAGGAAATGCTTCAGGGACTGTTCAACCGGTCTCAGGTAGGTCATGTTCTCATGGAGGTATTTGCAGTACTAGAAACAATGATAAATAGTTCACATAAAATATATACATGTAATATGATCTGATTTCACAAGTTACATTTAGTATATGCATTGATTTTTTAAAAATTAAATCTAAGGTGGCTCAGTTTATAATGTTAGGAACCGCCCAATGTTTAGCTGACAAGCTGGACATTATATACCTGGTACTATTGTAGATACATGTAAATCAAGAAATATCAATTAAAAGTTCTTTAATCATGAACAATACTTTTACCAAATGGATATTATTTACATGTGGGTGAAAACCAATATGTATATGTACATGTAGATGGTAAGTTAATACATTTTTGTAAAAAATAACATTTTTCTCATTAGACAATGGATACAATTAGTCCACTATATTAAATGATATTCCACACTATTTTCTTTCTGATCATCACCTGTATATTGACTGGGCTGTATGGCTCATGAGTTCCATCAGCTGGATAGATTTTAGACCGCTGCTCTGAGTAGGTGTAGAAATTGGACAAAGCCTGAACAAGCTCTGTCGTGTGATTGGTTGCCTGGCTGACTAGTTCCCGTGCCTGTAACTGGTGCCTTCTATCATGTGTCGGCAAATTCAAGCCATTCAGATCTCTGTTTTCTACATAGTAACCAAAGCATTACATCCAGAATGTAATACCACAGACATTTGTGACGTTGTCATGAAAAGTTTTTCTAATCTAAATCTACAGCTAGACTCAAAAATTATGATTACATTATCATTATGAACTAAGTATCTTCACTCAAAATGAATGCTGAATACAAACTGTAAGAACTCTATTCCAAGAGATATATCTCACTTGTGTCAATGAAGGGCAGTTTGTCTGTGATAATTTTGTTGGCCTGCTCTAACTGTTTCTGTAGATGACACTGCACTGTCTTCAACTGGTTCTCTCTACAAAAACACATGTAAGTGTAACATACATGCAAGTACATGTATATCATATACATGTAAATAAAAAGTCAATGCAACATATCTAAACCTAAATGCAATAGACAAGGAATGTTGTGTTAGAAAGGGCAAGATGTCCAGCTAGACAGTACCATAGAAATTTTAAACTTTGTCTTGCAAAACATGGCTCATATTTAGAATTTTTGGCACAGGATGGACCTCAACAAATTATTTGTTAAATATTCTTATCCCAAAAGTTCATATTTTTAATAAAGCTGTAATAATGTTTAGGACTACTAAAGCCTCTTTGAGATTAGTTTTCAATTCAAATGCATCATGCCAAATCATGCCAAATCATGCCAAATCTTACGCAATGTCTGTTCGTGATCTGCAGCTTTTAGTTTCTTTTTCCAGTGACTGGCACCTGATCTATAATAAATAAGCTATCAATATTTATTATATACCAAATTGAATCATGCATGTACATGTATGTCTTCAACCCTTACACATCAACAGTTTCTTTATAATAAACAATCAATTTAAATTCCTGGGAAAATGTTCCAATTTGGAACCAAATTAAGATTTTATGCATGAAGGGTTACTTACCTGCATCAACTAACTTACAGGATTTCTGACCCCTTTTCTCACCCCCACCCACCTACCTCCAGCATGGCCTTTTCCTCCTGCAGCTTGTCTATTTGGGCCTTGTCTTTCTGTACTGTGGAGTCTAACACCTCCTGGTGCTGACTAAACTTTCCCTCATAGTCCCTCACTAATTTCTCCAGTTCTTCTAGCCTACTCTGATATTGGATGTTACTCTCTGCTACCTGGTTAAAATTTAAAAATTTTACATTCAATTTAAAAAAAAAGAAGTCAGAAAAGTTTTCTGCATTGGTAGCAATAGATTCTTTCAGTGCTAAGAAGGTAACAGTGATTACTCAAGTAAATCTATAACCTTATATGGACCAATCATTTAACACACAGTCTCCTCAATATCTCTGTGGTAGATCGGGATTTTGTTTATATTTATTATTATTAGTATTTCGATCCCGATGTGATTTAATTCTATTACTTTGGTAACACCCACTTTATACGACAGCCAATAACTTTAATGACAGTTGTCTTTGTTCTCTTTTCCGTATATAAACCCATGTAAGTCCTTATTTGAGGAGGGAGACAGCTGGTTTCGCTAGCTACTTTTCTCCTGAGTCCTCATCTCGTCTGTCTATTTGAGGTCCCTGTTAAAGTTAGGTTTTAGGGTTGGGGGATTTTGAGTACTTGTAAACTTGTGTTCTTATTTTGTTATAATAAATTTATAAAGGGTTGCTAATCTTGGTTTTCATTTACTTTGAGTTTTGGTTTATTATATCTGGTTTATCTATATTGAGAGTAAAGTCGTTTTCATACCTTATTTATAATAAGTAAAGTTTAATTCTTAATGTAGAGGTCAAATTCAGTCTCAAAACAAAAATAAGCACAACGCGAAGTACTGATAAAAACCCATACGGCACTGACCTGCTATATCTCTAACAGAAGAACTTATCATGTATAAACTTCTAACCTGTTTGTGTAGCATTTCATTCTCCTGTATTTTATTCATCAGTTCTTCATTATACACTGAAGTGGGGGATGGGAGGTTCACTGGACTTGCATCATGTTTGTGCTTCAAGATAATGTTTACAAGCATTAATGTAAAATTAAAGGCATATAAAATTCAAAATCTAATAATCTTCATAAAATAATTAAATTGCAAATTTTTATCTAGAGGTATTGTCACATATATGCCAAGATCTACTTTGGTTTTCTTCTTGCTGGTCTCTGCTTGGTCAAGTTCTTCTTGCAGAAAGAGAACTCTAGTTGACAGCTGCTGGTTTCGAAATGTCAGACTATCTACTTCCTGCTCATATTTTCTAATGGACTGCTCACATTCTTTAAGTTTTTCCTATAACAATAAATTACATCACATTGTTACCGTCAGATATACCGGTACTTTGAAAGCAAAAAATATGTACATAACTGAACTTTTTTTTGTACATAACTGAACGTAAGGGTTTGGTCCACTGAACAAAAATAAAAATAATGGAAATTTTTAAACACTCATTTAAATACTGTTAATGATGATACTATTTGTCAGTATGAAATTTTAACACAAACCATCATTGGAAGGAATTTTGTTATCAACAGTATGCAGAAGTACTGCCACTGTTGTTATTGATGTCATGACAAATCAATTGCAATATAAGAATCTTTATGATGTTGCACATATATACGACCCACTTTTAAGTCATTGCAGACTGCTTGTTCTTCTAAATAAGCTTTCTTCAGAACAGGGATTTGTGCTTTCAACTGGAATCAAATACAAAATAAATATCATAATACATCAGTAAGACTGCATATTTGTTATTTTTATACTGCTTTCGTCAATTTTTTCAGCAATGAAATATCTTATTTTTAACGGATACACGGAGGGAAAGAACGTATTTAAGGCTATAAGCTACTTTCTCTTGACCCCAAAAGAAGAGAAAGGGGGCGTTAAGTTGACATAGCAATTATTCGTCGTCTCAAACAATAAAAAACAAAAAACAGTCCTTTGTAATAAGTAAACTGATAAATAACTTTGAATGTTATCGAAATCTTTTACTTTAAGCATTAAATTCAAACAAGATATAATAATACCTTGGCATATTCAGTGGCCAACTTCTGATATTTTTGTGCGTCAGCCATCTTTTAAACAGGAAGTGCATGTTCTGATGTGGGCGCGTTTTCGCAATCTATAAAAATATAAAGTCAACGCAGAGGGTTATACCGAGGCGCTAATATATAATATGGAACTGAATTTCGAATTTGAGCAAGAAAAATCATTATAATATAAAATAGGTTACCAGGAACAAAACTAGAAAATTCTCGAGGTCCTTAGCTAAAAGCAGAGAAATACATAAACGTCCCTGTTGTATTGAAAATAAATACGTATGAACTCAGTTTATACAAATCAATGAAAACATTCTCCTAAGATTTCATGATCTGGTTATTTAGGACATAAAATTAATAATTAACATGTTATGTACGGCGGTTGAATTATTTGGACGCCGAAAAGATGTTTTAAAATTAATTATATATTATTATGAAAATATTTAATCAATAAAGTGTAGGTTTCGACCAATCGATTTCAGTCCAAACTTATTAATTCATACTATAATATAGTAGCTCAATAGAAACTTACAGGACTGAAATCTACACGAATGCTGGAGAAAACGTACCCAGGAGAAAACGTACCCAGGAGAAAACGTACCCAATTTCTAGGGTACGTTTTCTCCAGGAGAAAACGTACCCGGATACGTTTTCTCCTGGAGAAAACGTACCCACTGAAAATAAAAATTATAGTTTTCATAAATATTCTTAGATAAAACAAAAATATTTATACAATAAACATTTGTATCATTTGTTGCTGTTGTTTTTAAATACATAGTCACGTACATAAATTATTAAGACAATGATTTTGTTTAATTAGACAATAATTTGTTACATACACATACACGAACATCGCCTGAGCAGTTTAATTAGTCGGCAATTAATCCACAATAAACGAAACCGTTATATAATTAGTTTTTATTGCAATTTAATTTAAAGAACTATAAATGATGAGTATCCCAAGAAGTCGATAGCGCGTTTTACCGTTTACATGTTCTATGTATATAGATTGTAAATAAACGAAATAAATTATATATGTCACCTATATTAGGTGTTTTTGTTTTCATTGCTGAAATATCTCTAGAATTGACCATACTTTGAAAGTCCCAAATGTCTAGCAGATTACTTATAACGAACATGGACATTCTATCAACTATTGAAAATTATTTTTAAAACTAAGTTGAATATGTTTAGCTCAAATCAAGTCCAAGTCTTTTAAATATTTGTTTGATTCATATATATAAAAATTACAACGAGATGAATTACAACACATTGAACAGTCTGTCTTTATAAATATATAAAATCCTGATCATAAAATAAATAATCCTAATAAGTCTAGCCCCTACCCCCTCCTCTCTACTTTCAATTTGCTTCCGATGCCACTGACATGTATAACGTGTGGGGAGTGAATATTTCTACCTCCTTAGCGCGGGGAGGCAATACATAATATTGCATAATTATAACTGCTCAGGTATTTAATTGATTATCACTATAATTAAAAGGCAATCAGGGGATCTCGCATAGAGATACTCAAATATGTAATGCTAACGGTAAATGGAAAACTTAGAAAAAGTAGACTGATAACACTTTATGACAGGTCATTCGTACTAAAATAAAAGTTGCTACAATTATTATAAAGATATTATTTATATAATGAATATATTTCTATATATTTATGCATTGAAATATGCATAAAAGTAGCATTTAAAAACTATTTAATATGTCCAAACCCTTTAAATATATAAGGTATTAAATTCATATATCTATAAAATTTATACTTTCCGGAATATTTATGGTGTAAAATAGTATTTAAAAGTATTAAAAACTATTAAGTTGTATATTTATGATTTTCGTAGGGTACGTTTTCTCCTGGAGAAAACGTACCCGGGTACGTTTTCTCCAGGAGGAAACGTACCCTAGAAATTGGGTACGTTTTCTCCTGGGTACGTTTTTTCCTGGGTACGTTTTCTCCTGATACCATCTACACGACCCGTTTATCGATTGGTCGAAACCTACAGGAACCTAAGATAAATCGCCGACTGCACGAAATAATCACGAAGGTGTCAGATTCAAATTCCCATTGGAGACGATTGGTTCTTTCTTCTTGCTAACATACTGATTTACATTTACAGCCATTTAGTTAATTTTACAATCAATTTATTAATTTGTTAAAAGAAAGATGTAAATATAAACAATAAAACGCTTTCTTTGATGATTCATGCGGGTTATGAAGGTAGCGATCAATGCAGAAAAAATTACATAACCCGCTAATTTTCTGCAATGTCACCACCTTCACATTCCGCATGAATCACCAAAAAAAGCATATTGAATTACTGTTTAATTAAGTAAAATCCAATAAACCAGTGAAAGTCATCGTGCTTGGATCCAGAAATTTTTATGGGATAATTGAAGTTAATTTGAATTCCCCCCCCCCCCTCCGCCCTCCTTCCTAGATCCGCACATGGCGCTTCTCTGTCTTGTCCACAAAATGGAATATACACATTTCAAAAACTTTTATTTGCCTATGAAGGAAGTCATCACTGCAGAGAAAAGTAAGTTACATAACCCATTGATCTAGCTACACTCACCTTCATCATTGGTTATTCCAAATGAATGCATCTTATTGTATTTTAATATTTACAATTTGTTAGACCCTCAATACATGTATTCATGAACAAGAACCATTTCTTTTCCGTAATAGAGGAGAACTAGGGTGTATATACTCCAGAAAAATAGCTATCATTGCAATGTGTCATTAGAATTTCAGCAATGGTTTCCCTAGCAACTTGAACAGTTCTGATGTTATTGAACATATCTAACATTTAATATTTATCAAAGAATAACATTTCATACAGTGTACTGCAATTCTAGGCGATGCTCAAATGCCAGGGAATAGTTCCCTCTATTACTCAATACATCTGGTTTCCTATTAACATCATTCTAAATTTTTTTTTTTTTATTACAGGATAAAAGAAACGTCATGTAAATATACTCACTTTCATTAAAAATAAGTATCTGTATTCTTTTCTGGACAAAAAAAATAAATAAACAAATGCAAAACCCCATTTTCATCCATAAAAACAAGGACTCAACTTTTAACATAACCTTTTTTATTTCTTTTCTTTCATCCATATAATAAGCAAACTAAAATCCACCATAATTTAAATGTTACATGTACATGTATATATAATTTTTTATCTGTACAGTCACAGTTGGATTATTAGACATAAGTTTCAAAAGATATTGCACTAGTTTCACTTCCTGGTCACAGTTTTAGTCCTTAGTCCTTGGACTTGATCTTCTTGGCCTCCATTTTGGTTAGCGTCTCATCCCACTGTACAAACTGTCGAGATACTAGAGTTATCTACCCTTGGTTAAGGTAATACCAATGTCTCTTATTCTAGTAGCCTTCAATTGTTAATTAGGGTTGTTTTCTTTTTGCGAATTGAAACTGCTTTTTCATGAGTTAAAATATCTGTATTTATATATAAGAAATTTTGTTGCAAGTCAATTTTTACTCATATTTTTATAATTGTCTATTAAATATGCATGTACAAATATGTACATAATTTAATATGCTTTTTAATGCTCCTATTTTATTATCACATTTAAATATATAACATGATATCATCAATTTAAAGGAAACAAGAGATGTTTGTGAAACACTTATGCCCCCCTCCCTTGAGACTTCTGGGAAGAAATGAACAGAAACTGCAAATATTAAATTGGAATTTTTCTAAGTCCAAGGGACATATCTCAGTCAAAAATTGCAAAGTCTAAGGGGCATAACTCTGTCAAAAATTGCTCGATCGTACTTAAAATCAAACTTGACCTAGATACAGAGGACCCCGCTTAGTATAATACCTGTTTAATATTATAGTTCGGTTAATATAATAATTTTTCCCGACAAAATAACTATTATATTAAGCGGGGTCCACTGTATTATTATGATAAAACTGTATACCAATTTTCATTTTGGCAAGTTTAAGTTCTGCGAAGAAAATGAATGTAAACTGCTGCAAATAATCGAATTTTTCTATGTCGAAGGGGACCTAGATATTATTATGAGAAATTTGTATACCAAATTTCATTTTAGTATGTGCAACTCCTGCAAAGAAAATGAGTCCAAGGGGCATAACTCTGTCAAAAAATGTTCGATCATAATGAAAATCAAACTTGACCTAGATATTATTATGATAAATCTGTATACATGTACCAACATTTTTTTTCAGTGCGTGCAACCTCTGCGAAGAAAATGAATGAATACTGTTGGTGGACCGACAGCAGCAAAGCAATATGCCCTCCCTTCTTCGAAGGAGGGCATAATAAAGAATATCTTGACTTCTCATGTCTGGAATATATTCCTACATGCATGCGTAAAGAGTTTTGACTTAAATAACCATTGCCCTACATGGACCTTTTATACATTAGACACACTTCTTATCCATGCAAAAATATAGTATACCAATACACTGATAATGCTAAACTAATTGAATGTTTATCTGAAAAATTCACATTTCTATCCACAAAAAGGATACAATATTATTATATGTTGCCAGCAACCTTCTTGCTTCTTCTGTGAGGTTGGCAGTTTGATCCTATCACAAAATTAAAATAAATGCCAGTAAATAGATGTAGTTTCCATACAAACAATTGGGTTTTTAAATGTTGGTTTTTTTTTCTAAATTCTTCAGAGGAAAGCCCTTTTATGGATTCTTACCTGTTGTGTGATTTGAATCTGACTCAATGCCTCAAACTTTTCTGTATATTTAGGTGTTGCTGCTCAAGAAAAATTAACCTTTTTAAAAACCTTTATAAAATTTGCAGTTGTTGATGTTTATGTTGTCTAAAACAGATACCAAAATGAATTCTGCTCCTTACAAAAAATTCAAAAAGTTTATTCTTTGTTCAGTTAAAAGAAATAAGATAAAGAATTTCCATGAAAAGAGATCCATTTATGTAGTGAAGATTCCACAATATGTCACAAAATCAAATTTTTCATATTGGATAAGCTGGATACTGGATTTCTTCACAGAATGTTCTTTTTTTGTTTGTTTGATTTTTTTTTACATCTCAATGCTCTAAATCTACTGATATTTGTTTAATAAAAATTATCTATTAATGATATACATGCATATACATATTGACATACTGGTAATCACAAAAGTAATTTACCAGGTAATCTTAAATAGTAAAGGACAATCAGAATGTGATCCTTACCTTTCAGATGCTCACTGTCTAAAGTTGGTTTTAATTCCTCCATTGTTTCTAAGTTTTTAGCTTGGTCCCTCAAATATCCCTCCTCTGTTAAAAAATAAATAACAAACTATGAATAGTCAGTGCATGTTTTTCATTATGAAAAGCTGACAATTTATATATATTTCAAGTAATATTAAAGCCATAATACCGGTTCTGTACATTTCTCCCACGATTGTGCACTGCATGCCTTCACTAAAGGCATCATAGATGCTCATCATGCATTAAATAAAACGACATGAACCTATTACATGTACCTGTATCTAATTCACTTATGTATCCTTGGATCTGCTCATTTAGATCACTATATGTACATATGTTTGTGGAATGAACTGAATGAGAGAGGAAAAATCAAGACTGCTTTCCCAGCATGCTGTGTGCAGTGACCTTTAACCCCTACCTGCCATGATGACCTCCTCCATGGCCTCTTCACTCATGGTCATCTCATCTGTGTAGGCAGGGTCCAAAAACTTCTGCAGATCTCCAGCTGGAAACAGATAACAAGAGGCCCATGGGCCACATCGCTCACCTGAGCAACAATAGGCATGATAAAATCAGCTTAATGGAGATCGACATAATACAAAATATCTGGACAATGTAGTAATACATGTAGATATTCTTATGTTTATAATCAAGTATACATGTAGATATT